>CM077823.1:36548923-37034629 GCA_039720395.1 Liquidambar formosana | reverse complement strand
TTCATATGATTTAATAACTTTTATAACTTGCAATAAAACATTTGCAATTGGATCATTGGTTAAAATATATTCATTCTATTAATTTATAAATAAATAAAATGGGTGTCAACACCAGCACCCTCTGCTACAACACCTAATCGATAGAGAGAGAGAAACAAGTGGAAAAGGAATCCAAAAACTAAAGAAGATCATAAATGTTACCTCATAAAAAAACACTAGAAAATATGAGAATTTTTACCTCCAGCTGTGGATGCACGCACTATATCTGCATTATATAGAATGTAAGCTTGTGCCCGTTGTAGATTGGAGTCCAAATCCCTTATTACCACTTAGGTATCTCCCTTCCCTGTCACTGTGCTTAAAAATTAACACGTAGCAAATTGCAATCTCAAGGAATCGGAAAAAACGTTAGCCCCTTTCGTGCATTCCACTCACACCTACTCACCGACGGTGCCGATCCTCTCCTCTGTGAACTAAACACGAAGTTTTATACACGGAGCAGTGACTATAAAAAGAAAGGTGGTGGCAAAAGGGAGTAGTGAAGAAGGTGGTAGAGGATTTGAAGCTAAACACGAAGTTTTATACGCGGAGCAGTGACTATAAAAAGAAAGGTGGTGGCAAAAAGGAGCAGTGACTATAAAAGAAAGGGAGTCCAAATCCTCTATTGAAAATTGACACATAGTAGATTGCAATCTCAAGCACTTGAAAAAAATGTTAGCCCCTTTCTTTTAGGCGTGTATGTACATGCAGTGCATGTGCAATACATGTGCATTGGACGTGCATATACATAATCCTATTTGACACCACCCATCATCATTAAGTTGAGTTGTCATCGCATTGATTTTTCGAAATTCATCCATCATAATCTTAGTTGACACAACCCTTCATCATTAGGCTTAAAGGTGGTCCAGAATGTCAGGAGGGGCAAAATGGGGTGTTAATACCAGCACTGTCATGCCCCAACTCGAAGAATCGGCACATGGATAAAAGTCAAACTAGAAAGGTGTACACATAGATAAGTCAGAGTATAAAAGTTACGGAAGACTTAGTCAAATCCATGTGTATTTTTTATTTTTATTTTTTTGAAATAATATTATATCAGCTCATCAATAACACACAAATAATTAACATGAAATGTTATACTTACACATCATGCTTATAATAATATATGATCCCAAAATAATGCCAACATCCCTGGCACATATGGGCTAGATTCAAACTATTCAAAGTTCAATAAGTAATAATTGTAATAACAATAATAATAGTAATGCTCACGCATCAAAATAGCATAGTCTCTATGCAATGCACGTGCATTTATCCTCATCCATGACTATGGTAGTATGTAACCTTCAAGTTCCAACCTCAGATTATGCAACTAGGTATCCGTCATCGGCGAACCTTCATTCATCACCTGATCATCTGAAATATAATAGGATAACCTGTGAAGCTCAATAGGAAATATGTGTGGATTCTATACAATTAATATGTGTGCCGATACATGGTATATGAATTAAAATCATTTAATAACTCAAAATCAAATAACAGTCACAAATCAGTACTTTGTGTGGGTTTTAAGTTAATTTCCCAAAATTCTCATAGTATCACAAATTCCAAAGACTATGGGATCAAACTATGCATCAACCATCGCTGATCACAGGTTACGTCGTCATGTCAACCCCCGGCTCAGCCAAGCACGAAAATCCAACACTATACGTGGTGTTCTTCTTCAAGGGCTTTAAGGTCTTTCACCCAAGGGTCCCACACTGTAGGGCCCGCTAAGACGAGTCCAACGGTTAAATTTGGGATTCATATGATTATCGTATGGCTTTTAAATGCATGAGAACACGGTAAGGTATACGAATGCACCCACATAGGATCATAGTCCTATGGGGTCATCTTGAACCTCCCGCGGGTTGCGTTGTGTAACCCGGTTACACCGTGTGTTCAACAGGCCAACTTCGACGATTAATATCTCCCTCATTTCTTAACTGTTTTCAGTGATTCAAGTGTTGAATCGAAACTCACGTGGAGTACTACGTGCTTATATAAATCGTTCATTCAAAATCTTATAAAATCCTATTCGTTTTTAAGCCTAAAATTTTGGGTTTTCATGATCCAAAATTCTGAAATTTCTAAAACTTCAACCTACGGTCATTTTCTCTAAAATTTGACACTACCATGGTGTTCCTTGGCCCCAAAAACATAAGGTAGGGTCATCCTTTCCAAAATAACTCAAGAAAATAAAATTGCATATGCATATGTATATATACAGTACGCATATATATATATGAATCAACATTAGAGAAGTTGAGGTTCTTACCTCATTGAGAGAGCTCCACAAGCTCAGCCAAAATCCTCCACAAGACCACTCTCTTTCTCCTCTACTCTCTCTTAGTTTCTCTCTCTCTCTCTCTCTGTTGCTCTTTCTCTAACTCTTTGTCTTGAGTCCCTCTATATATATAAACACACATCCGAACCAAAAAAACAAATGGAAAAAGAGATGGAGTCAAAGTGGGTAGGTGCGGCTAAAGAATGAATTGTTAGAATCCTATTAGTATAGGATTTTAATTGCTGAAGAAAAACCAAGATGGGGTAGTTTGCAGAGTTGCAGTTGTCGAGGAAAAAAATTGAGTGGGAAGGGTTAGGCTTGCAGACTAGGGGAGGAAAATGGATAAGTCCGTGCATATTCATCCCTATGGTTTGTGCTATAATGTAGTTGGGTGCATGTATTTATGGTATACATGCATAAGTTATGGTGAAGTTGCACACATAGAATAAAAATAAATATAATATATATATTTACAAAATTTAGGTCATCACAAGCACCCTTTGCTACAACACCTAATCGATAGAGAAAGAGAGAAACAAGTGGAAAAGGAATCCAAAAACTAAAGAAGATTATAAATCTTACCTCATGAAAAAGCACTAGAAAAGATGAGAATTTTTACCTCTAGCTGTGGATGCACGCACTACATCTGCATTATATAGAATGTAAACTTGTGCTCGTTGTAGATTGAAGTCCAAATCCTCTATTACCACTTATCACTTAGGTGTCTCCCTTCCCTGTCATTATACTTAAAAATTGACACGTAGCAAATTGCAATCTCAAGCAATTGGAAAAAACCTTAGCCCCTTTCGTGCATTCCACTCACACCCACTCACTGGCGGCGCCGATTCTCTCCTCCGTTAACTAAACACAAAGTTTTATACACGGAGTAGTGACTATAAAAAGAAAGTTGGCGGCAAAAGGGAGCAGTGAAGAAGGTGGTAGAGGATTTGAAGCTAAACACGAAGTTTTATATACGGAGCAGTGACTATAAAAAGAAAGGTGGTGGCAAAAACGAGCAGTGACTATAAAAGAAAGGGAGTCCAAATCCTCTATTAAAAATTGACAAATAGCAGATTGCAATCTCAAGCAATTGGAAAAAACGTTAGCCCCTTTCGTCCGTCAGTGCAAGTCATGGTCATAAAATTATTGTTTAAAAAAAAGAAAACTAAGGAAAATAAAATGAAAAACCAGGAAAAAGGAAAGGTTTTTTATTCTCTATATCTTCTCTTTGTGAGCAGTCCCTTCCTCTTCCAGCGAGTATCAAGCCACCCCTCCAACAACTGTCAGGCCACCCCACAGATGATTCTTTCTCTAATTCCTCGGGCGAGGGGATCACCCCTTTGATAATCGTCAGGCCGCTCCAACGACAATTACCAACAATCGTTTGTCATATGCAATTGTTGTTGTTCACGAAGAGATGCAGTCGTATTGGTAACAGGATGGAGATGATTGTTGACTGAGAGTATAAAAACCTTTCCTTTTTCTTGGTTTTTTCTTTATTAACAAATCATTTTATTTTCCTTAGTTTTCTTCCATCTTTAACTGGTATTTTTATTACCATAACTTGCACTAACGGAGGAAAGGGGCTAATGTTTTTGCCGTTTGCTTGAACTTGAAATTTGCTTCGTGTCAATTTTTAAGCATAGTGACAGGGAAGAGGGACACTAAGTGGTAGCAGAGGATTTGGACTCTGTAGGCTGTGGCACTTTCAAAGTACTAATTAAATAGTTTTGTTAAAGAGATCTAAATCTTTGAATATTGTTAACATTTTCAAAACGAACACTGTTCTGCTACTAGACTTAATATCAACTAACATTGAATTTCATATTATATATATTTGGCCTTCAATAAGTAGTGAGAATCAATAGGTCATCAAATCATTTATTTGAAAAAACACAAAAAAACAAAAAACAAAATTAAAATCTTCTTATTTAATGATCACGATAAAAAATCCCGATCAATCGAAAAACTATTTCACCAATTTTCATATGCTCCATGCTGGTGCATGGAGCATATGAAAGTGAAGAAATAATCCATTCCCGAACAATCCTTCGGTACAATGAACGAACAGTTGCAACCCAAGCAGGATCACTGACAAGAGCAGAAGGTGACTCATTATGAGCTGAAAACAGTAGGGAATCCAAACAAGAAGAATTCCACAAAACCTGCATCATGAAATTCAATTTCTTACATGTGAACTTCACAAGTTGAGGGACACAAAACAATTTTTCCAATAACTGAACAACCAAGTGAGTTACCAATAAACTTTTTACCATTGGAAATCTGTCTCTAAGTTGAGTCAATAAGCTAACAGATATATCCCGAATGTGTTCCTCCCTCTGGGACATGCTTTTTATGAGAAAACAGGCATGAGCATAAAGAGTAGACTCTCTAATTTCAGCTTCATCGCCTGTTTCAGATATCCGATCCTCCTGAACCCCAGTTCTAGCAATTAGTAATATTCGCATGGGCACATGGAAAAATTTATATGTAAATGAATAGGAAAATTATGCATAATTTTTAGAACAGAACATGAGTTCACTGAAAGAAATCATGAACACTTTATTCTTGCACTGAGAAAATCTGCCACTGTTACAAAAATCAAGTTCTCTTTTTACAATGGTAAGTAATGGTAAACAAATATTAAAGGAAACAATAAAGTTTACTCCTCCAGATTCAAGGAATGAGGCCCTAGCTCAGTGACAATCCAACATCTCAACTGCACAAAATTTTATAAACACCAAAAATCAAATAATATAGACTATAGATCAATCTCAAACTATAAGAGAAAGCCCAACATAGAATCACATTAAGGACACATGAAGCAAGGGTACTACACCGGGTTCAACCAACCAAAGTCTATTCGTTTTTCGCATTTAGGCCCATTACAATATTCACATATTCTTCCACTCTCATTTGGATCTAAGCCCATATTTTCATTTTTTTTTTTTTTTTTTTTTGGGCTTGAACCCAATTACAAAATCACACACCTCACCTCTCAATTAGGCCTAGAAAAAAAAAATAGAGAATGATGGGCCTTACCCCTAAGTCCAAACATTACGGGCCTAATATGCAAATGCAGCATGACATGCAAAGTGACACACATTCAAACAGGGCTATGCAAAGGCCTCAGGGGTAATTTAGTGTGGGCGGTCCATTAGGGTTACTTCTCCTTCAAGAGTCACCCAAGCTAAGGCGCTCAATGAGCGGCCCGTTAACGTACTCACTAGCTTATCACAGGCTGTGGGTTGATGATGCCAACTTGAATTGCCTATAGGCGCTAGTGGGGCCCAGGTCTCTCATCAGACTGTCATTGAGGGTAAACATGGTCTTTGTGCGCATGTGTGCAATTTGGTTTCATTTAATTAAAATTCCAAATTAATTGAGGTCAATAGTTACTACGGAGTCTAGCTCTCTATTCCCGGTGGAGTCACCACTGTGAGCACCACGCCCTAAATACCATATAACTCGAGAATACGCATTAGCCTTAGAGGACTAACACGGAGAGGAGTCGCCACCCAATATTGGGAACGAGTGAACCCTAGTAAGGTCTAGCTCATCATAACCAGATATTCGGGTTCAGAGCTAGGGTACATCTTCGAGAAGGTATTAGGCACCCGACAATGCCCGATCGAAACCGGCCCCCACACATAACTATAGGCCATAATTAAATTGTCATTCAATCAAAATCAACCCTAAAACATGCAACAGTTTATATCATATGAAAATGAATGAGATATGCAAAGTGAACAGTCAAAAATTGCATAAACAGAACTGAATAGGTGACAAGCATTCTGCACGCAATTAGCATGGTGCGTACGCATCTATGCCAGTTGTGTACGCACATTTCATTCAGATACCTGCACTTCTGTTAGTCCCGCTACAGCAACTCACATGCATTCTAAACAATAATAAGTAAGAAATAAAAATCCCTAAATACTATCATGCAAAAAATCCTAGAGATAACAAAATTGTCTGCCTTAATAGGGGTGCGTACGCAACTATGGGGGTGCGTACGCAACCCGTAGGCATATCCCAAAATCCAGAAAAAAACAGAAAACAATGCAAACTAACCTTAAAACTAAATATCTAGAATACTACAAATAAATAGCATTACTACGAAATTAGAGGAATGAATATTTGCCTAACATATCAATATTAATATCATTAATTGATAATAACAATGATAAACGGGCAGTTAGACGGTCCTATTCAGATTTAACTTACTCCACTATTATGGCATGATATACAACAATTATACAACTTATTCATCCTAAGCATGCATTCTAACATTATATTTCACTCATAATCATGCATAACGAGATAAAATAAACAAAAGATAAAAAGATAAAGAAAAGTGATTTTCGTCACTTTGCAACAGCAGAAACTTCAATCGCATTTTTGAGTATAAAAACGTTGGACTTGGACAAATCTTTTGAAATTCAAAGTTGTAGAGAATTGAATTATCTTTCTAAGAAGACCAATTTCGTCCAATTTCGACTTCGAAGTCAAATGTTATGATTAAAATACGATTGCTGATTTTAGAAAACTGCTGTTGAATTATGACGAATTTCACTCTCTAACAATCCTATTCTTCTAAATCATGCATAATAAATAAATAACACACATCAACCAACATGCATGTGATTATACCAATATTACTTCCATCATACATAATCACAATTCATGAAACTGAACAGAAATCGATAGAGAATTACCCTCAGGTTTACGCGCCTTTGAATCTACTTAGTTCCTCCTTGTAAGCCTCCAAAATCACAGCATGAATCCTCAGTTTTGGGTTTTTTGTGAAGTGTATGATGGCTCCTTGGATTAGGGTTCTGGTCCTTCTTTCAGAATTATAGTGGTGTATATATAAAGATCCTTAGGGTTTTGGGAATCCTTCCCGGGTTGCTAACTGCAATTGCATTCGAAATAGGATTCTTCTTTTCAATTAGAAGTCTTAGGGAGAAAGAACTACTAAATCTGAAGTTTCCATAAAAAGAGAGGGTGCGTATGCATCCCAAGTGGTTGCGTACGCAGGAATGTGTTCACACCCACTATAGGTGCGTACAGGTGCGTACGCAGCAAGGCTGAATGAAACATGGCTACAAACTTAGGATTTTCGCTGTGATTTCATTGGCTCGTTTGGAATCACTTCGGATTTTGTCAAGACAAATAATAAACCTCATCATCGAGACCACGGGACTTAAGCTGACAACCAATACAAAATGGGGTGTCTACAAGTGGGCTACAGCATTCCCTTCCCTATAAATATGCTTGAAGCTAATGGTACTAAAATGCCCACTATCCTCCCTTGTGTCTTCAAAGATGAGACCTAAACTAGAGCAATCCTCCACGACATTAAGGATACCATGCACGACTTCAAGGTTATAACCCTCCACAATAATTTGTCGTAGCCCAATATCCCTAGTGAAATTCAGTGCACATCGAAAAGCCAACGCCTTTACATGTTTTGGCTCCAAGTTGCCATGAAAGTTCTGACCCATGGCTGCGACAACCTCTCCCTCGTGGTCGCGTGCCACTACACCGATACCAACAATACTCTTATCAGGTGATAGTACACCATCTACATTAAGCTTATAAACATTTCTACTTGGGGGACTCCATATCCCAAGTTGTCGGGGCTCCCTACTCCTCGCCTCAAAGATATACCTTGCTGCTCTAAATTCCCCCAAAAACAAAGAAGCCCACCTGATGACTTCCGTCGGGTTCCGTTGTACCCCATTGAAAATTTTTTTCATGCCTTACTATCCAAATTGCCCAAGCCAGCGTGATGAACAAACCCAGATCAGCATCATCCACCTTCCCACAAATCTCCTCCATCCATACCCAAAAATTGCTCGCTAGTGAGTATTGAGAGCTCAAACTAAGTTGGCTGCCCATCCAAACTTGTACCGCAAAATCACACTCTTTGAGCACATGAATAGCGCTTTCATCGCTTACTCCACATAGCGCACACCGCTCATCCACATTAACTTTCTTTTTTTGTAAATTCAATTTGACTGACAAGATGCCATGGATATATATCATTTAAAGATAAAATTCTTTACAATTCTATTCTCAAAGTTCATTCAAATATGCAAACTAACTTAAACAAGAAATAATGTCTGTTTAAAATAGAAAGTTTACAAGCACGTACATATATTGTCGTGACCCCGTGTCAAGATTCCAGAGAGTTGCTAGGTCCAACACCCCGTCTGGCTAAGAACGTGACACTCATGTCTGTGTCCACAAATCATAGGCAATGACAACACCTTCTAAAGGACCAAACTATAACAGTTAAGCATCCCATTGAGTAGTAAGTAAAGCAATTTTTTTTAAAAGTCTAATTTACATGGGCTAGACCCTTTTGGTATCAATACAATACTTTATTTCATCAAAAACTAAATAAGTAGACCAATTTTTAACTCCTTAAAGCAAGCAACATTTAAATCCAAAAAATTTAAATCACAATTAAGTGAGAAAGATTAAGGTCCTGTTTGGGAAACTCATAATCTAGATAAGCCTGGTTTCAACTATCTTGTTCATGTAAGATAAATTTATACTTGAACTAGTTTGAGTCTTGACGTTGTTCATCCAAAATTGCAATTTAACCTGATTTTGAATATGATGTTGTTTGGTTCCTATGATCTTATAGTTGTGAACTGTGATACTCCCTCTGTCCCACAAAAATAGGCCATTTTTGCAACATTTTGTGTCCCAAAATGTTTGTCCATTTTGAAGAGTCAAATCACCATTTTTTTTTAACTTCCTATAATACCCCTTGTTACTTTAATAAAGGGAAAATTAGCAATTACCCTTATTAGGAGACTACTTTTAACCAAAACCCCACTATAAGAGTTTTTAACTCCAAACCCTTTTTTTTAGTGATTCTTTAAGCATAAGGAAATCGATCATTTTTAAAAAAATCAGTTGGATCCATTGCTAGGATAACACGGGGATGGATTTCTTTGTAAAGAGAGAATGCCACTATGTTAGAAACCTTCATAAGCCATTGTTATCCTCCCTTGGTCTTCTTGGTGTGGAGGATTTTTGGTGTTAGTGGTTTTAGAGTGATAAATCTTCCCTCCCCCCCCCCCCCCGCGGCCCCGCGGGGGATAGGTTTTTCTTGCATTTTTGGTTATTGTTATTATTTTTATATAAAAAGGTGAAACCAGAAGAAATGAATTAGTGGTAACAAAAGGAGCCCTTCTATTGTTTTATCCGGCTTTATTATTCAGCCAAAAAAGTACTCCCTCCGTCCCACAAAGATAAGTCTTAATATTATTAAGTCATGATATGCTAATATTTCTTAGTGGCATTTCTTTCGGTTTAGTACTTAATATTATTACACATGTATCCTTCCTTTCTCCTAACAGCTTTCTTATCTTGCAGGTTGTACCGAACACACGGAGTAGAAGTCAGATGGGTGAAACCACTGGTGGTGGTTTGTATGAGATTTTCCAACAAGACTATGGGCCAGTTGGCTCTCCAAGTTTCGAAGCTGCACGTAAGAACTTCACATTACCTGTACTAATCCTAATATTCATGTCAATGCAGTGTAGGAAGGCTTGTTCATATTGATTTTGGTTTCATCCTAGAAACTTCTCCCGGTGGAAATATGCGCTTTGAAAGTGCAGCATTTAAGCTGAGCCATGAGATGACTTAGTTACTTGATCCGTCTGGGGTGATGAAAAGTGAAACTTGGAACCAGTTTGTAAGGTAAGAAGGTCCTTTTCTTTCTAGTTAATTTTAACTTTTATTTTTGTTTGTGAATAAACATTCTTCTAGATCAAACTTGAATGCTTTGTATCATATATGTCCACTGCTTGTCTGTGAAGGGATACCTTGCTGCTCACCGTTATATGGATGGGATCATTAATACAGTGTTGTTAATGGTGGATAGTGGATTACCTTGCTTCAGCAGGGGTGACCCTATCGGAAATCTTCGCAAGAAATTTCATCCTGAGATGACTGAGCGTGAGGCGGCTAATTTCATGATCCGCACATGCACAGATGCCTACAACAAGTGGACCACCGCTGGTTATGACTTGATACAGTATTTGCAGCAGGGCATTGAGAAGTAGATCAAATTTATATAGAGATTATCTTCAAATGTATATCGTGATTGCTTGTAATTCTAATCATTAGCTCTACGGTTTTAGTAAGGGATGTCCACTTTGGCAATGTTGAGGTAAGGTTTGTAAAAACGGCTATTACAGAAGTGTGTTCTTTTGTAACCTAGTGGTGGAATCCCTCTTGAGGTTTGTAAAGATACAGTTTGTAATTCCTACTTTTATTTTTATTTTTATTTTATGATAGGCATGAATATGCGATCCCTTTAATTTTCACATTTCTATTATAAGAATATTCTTAAAAATGCATCAACTCTTCAATAATTTAGGTGATGTTAGATTGATAAAGTCATGAAATGGAGTAATTAAAGTATCCCGATTCACTAAAAAAATGATAGACAATGGAATTTCCATGGAGTGAGAAAAAATGTAATTAATTGATCAATCAAGGTGATGTTAGATTGATAAAGTCAACTCTTCAATAATTTTGGTGATGATAGATTGATAGAGTCCATGAAATGAAGGAATTCAAGTATCCTAATTCACTAAAAATGATAAACAATGGAATTTCCATAGAGTGAGAAAAAAAAAATGAAATTAATTGATCTTTAAATTTTAACATCTCTTCAAAACTTAAAAATTTGTCCCAATAGAAAAAATGGACGTGTTTCAAAGTTATTGCCAAAAATTCAATAACAGATTTAAATTCCTCTTCTTCTTTTTTTTTTCGTTTTTTTTTTTTTTTTTTGGATACAAATAAGAACTTCATTGTGTAATGTGTGACAATAGATTTATGATACAAATTCATCCTTGAAAATACAAGTTCATCTTTGAAAATGAGGCTCACGCTGTGCAATATTTTAGAAACAATCCAAATTGAATCAATCTAAAGGTTTTCCATGGCTTTAAGGATGTATAACATTGCCTACAAATCTGATGTATGAGACAGTCATAGATCTGGTACGTCATGCTTTCAAAGGCTTCTGTTGTGGTTGTGGTCTTCGTCTTAATTATTTAATTAGTACGAGTTTACTGAGGATCAAATAGGTATAAATATGAAGATTGAAGACTATAATGCAAAGACCATGTAAATTAGCATTTTTCTTGCTGCAGTTTTCTCTAAGCTGACTAGTGTTCCGATCCCCCCCTCCCCCTCCTTTTGCTAAAAGTTGTGTCTCAGTTTGGGTTGTAGCATTGGTATTCTAGTTGAATATCTGAGGTTGTTTTTCCCATGTGCCTTTTGCAAAAATAACCGTTGGATTAGATGTCATTTTCATGTAGACAATCCTGGCCAAAACTCATTTAAGGTGCGCTTGTTTTGCCCCCAACTTGCATTATGGTCACAGTTACTGCTCAGTTATTTGTATTTCTTCCTCCTCCTCTTCCTCCTCCTCCTTTACTCACAATGCACCAATTGCCACTAGCAAAAATGTAACAATTACTTTCACCCTATAACTTGTAATAGTACTATCTCACTAGTGCATAATTTAATTGGTATCCTCCAATGCCTCAATTCTTTTTTATAGGAACTCCATGAATAACTCGACATAACATTAGAGAAATTGTTTCACCAACAACTTTATAGAACAAGAAGGCAATAAAGACATGATTATAAGATGATAATTGTGCATGAGCAATACCACAACCTTTACATTTTACAAGGTCATTGATAATCCATGAGTTTTCAATGGTGCCTTCTAGTTTTGTAACAGTTTTGTTGGAAACATGCTCGTAGCCCCTCTCTCCAGATAGAAGCATGGGTCCATCCTATGAATTTACTTTTACGATTCACATCACTTAATGTACAATAAAAAAAAAAAAAATCAATTCCTTAATTATTTTCCTGAAATGCAATAGTAGAGTACGTAACATCCAACAATGCTATAGTTTTGTTGAAACAAATTTCGATTGTTGAAAATACTATAATTCTTAGTCATAGAATCCACTCTTCACTATATTCTTCATTGTTGAAAATACTTTTTCGACAAGCAAATACCAATTCATATACAGCATTCTTTTTGGTCTCAAGTACATACTTACGATCAGTACGTCCTAGTATGTGAGATTTAGGAGAAAGGAGAAGGAAACATGCTAAGAGGCCACAAATGCAATCATGGATAAAGGGAGGAGACAGTTAATGAGAGAGGGTCGAGAGAGGAGAAATATATCTTCAAACAGCTAGGATTTGTGTGTGGTCCATCAACTCTCAATAAATCCAAAATTTATGTCGGCATACTTTTTTCTTTTCATACTCAATCTAATTTCTTAAGGTTTTTTTTTTTTTTCTAAAAGAGTACTAGAACTAACAAAAGACCTCCCTAGCTTGCAACCCAAAAAATTTACTGTTGAAATGATGATGTAAAAGAACATATTATATGGAATATTGGCATTGAAATAATACGTATGATCACATCTTGTAAGGGAGGGACGTGCGTGGTTTATAAAATTAAACACTACATGGTTTAGTTAAACTGGTCATGGGTCACTAGTCAAATTGACATTTAGAATAAATTTAAAAGTTGAAAAAAAAAATTCAGATAAATAAAATCAATTATACTTTTTTTTTTTTTTTGTGATTAAAATCTCTAACCAAACACTTTTCTTCTTATTAGCTTAATTAAATAAATGGTTCGTCAGATGATGGATTCTAATCCCTTTTGTGACCCTAATGCATTCCCTGAAAATCCTATTTGTACCAATGATTTAGAGCAAAAATGGAAAATAATTATAAGTGACAATTTGGTTATATATTTAGTTATGTATATGAATTGGCTATCGAGGCCCACTGTAAGGAGCCGACTATTTTTTTTCACTCCCGAATATTTCTGTAGAAAAAGATTGGTGGTACGAAAAAAGTAACCCTAACATATTTTTGAATTTTATCCCACCTCTCTCTCCTAATGTGTTGATTGAGTGTCTTGGTAAAGAAAAGAGGAGGTATAATATATCAATTTTTTTTATTATTTATTTATTTGTACACCAACCCAGCAAACCATCAAGTTAGCTCATCACCAAACGTTTCCATAAGAAGTACAATTTATCAATTTTTTTTTTCTTCTAACCAATAAGGTAGCTCATCAACTCTTGTTGTTGGCCCCTAAGAAGGAAAGACTGGATTCTTTTTCAAAAATTAAGATAATAGCGATAATTTCATTGATTTTTGGCAAGACCACCATGATGGCATTGAAAGTCATTTTTCTAAGGTAGCTGCTGATTTTGCATGATTTAGCAGCACATTTTGCAAGGGGATTAAAAACTCACTTTCCTTTTTTTTTTTTTTTTTGGGTTGTTGCTAAATTCTAGATGACCAGTGTGATTTCAAATTAAAAGAGTTATTATTATTTCTTTAGAAACATGCTGAAAAAATGAAAGTAGCATCCCTTAGTTAAAAGAATGAATAGAAAAGAAATAGTGGAACTGATTCTAACATGCAAAATAATCGAACTGAAAATTGCCAAAATTTCCTCCCAATTTTTTGGGTTCTAAAGAAGTGTGGGTAAATAGCAAATCGTCCAAATTTCTGGAATCACAATTACGCCATGGTTATGAACCACAGTAGACAAAGAAAGTGACGAGAGCAAAGATAGTGGGAGAATGCATTGATTATTGTATGTGGGTTACACGCTAAGAACTGTAAGGTACTCTTTACCCCTGGCCCAGGCAGTACCCCACAACCAAATTTAACCATAAGTCCACCAAAAGTATGGACCATGTTTTCTAATGGCTCCATTTGATCGGCAAGGAAAATAAAGGAAAAAGGATAACAAAATCATCACTTCCCATCATTTTTTGGGCAAAAACTTTCCTGTAACTGTGATTTGGCCAATGGTATCATCAGTCAATCACATGCAAGTAAAATGGGAAAATGAGACCTACAAGGATACTGATTTTTTCACTCTACTTGATTGTGATTGATTGATGATACCACCTGACCATACCACAGTTACATAAAAGTTCTGTTCCACTTTTTGGGATTCATACCTTACCCCAACTGTAATGTCGAGTGAGAAGAGAGTGATGATTATTTTGATGGCTACATCAACATTTTCCTTTCTTATTTAACTCCATTTGATTGATGACGGAAAAAAAATAAAAAGAAAAGAGAGAAAAGAAAGAGGAAAAAAAATGTTAACTTTTTGGTGCTTTCTTAGTGATTAGTGAGAGACTTGTAGACCCCAACGTTTACTCATCGAACCACTAATTTTTTCTTGGGAAATGCTTCTTCGCCTGTGTTGATTATCCACTTTGACCATCCACCCTTACATGGCAGCTGATGTGGCTGCCCCGCGTGTGCTCTGTTGGAGAAAGAAGATGGTCCTCTGTTGGATAAAAGCGACGGCAATTTCTTAAAGCTTACCCTCCCTCCCCCAGATTCGCCGGTGACTATGGCTCATTCCCCATTGATCCCTTTCTCCCTTATCTCAAACAAATCCAGGTCACCGTCCCCGACGACATCCTCACGCCCCCTTGCTCTCTCTCTCCATCTTTTCTCGCAACAAGCTTCAGATCCGAGGAAGGGTCAGTATCCAAAGCTTCTGGGCACCTTCCCAAAGCTTCTCTGCAACCTCACCTTCGCCTGACCCATTGGCGACGGACATCGGACCTTCACCAATGGCATCAACAAATGGCAATGGAAACGTTTGCACAAGAAGAAAGCCAAAAGAAGCTTCTCCGCAACCTCACCGTCTCACCTTCGCCTGACCCAAATCCGGTCCAAACTCCCGGCAAATCCGACCCCAAAGGCCACATCCAAGCCCCCGCTAATCGGTTCATGAAGGAAGCGCCGAAGACCTCTAGAACGAAGACGACAGCCCACTTAAATCTCCACCCCCCCCCCCATTCACCGTCGAGAAATCGAAGGACGGCGAACTTCCTCATCTCTTTCCTCTCATCTCCTCTCTCTCTCTCTCTCTCTCTCTCTCTTCTCTTCATTATTTTTCTCTCTCTCTCTTCTCTTCATTATTTTTCTCTGTTGACTCTCTCTCCCTCCCTCCCTCCTTCCCTTTCTCTCTGATCTCTTTCCTCTCTCTCCTCTCTTATTCTTATTCTTTTTTATTTTCTCTTGAGGATCAGGACCATGGCTGCAGGAATTTAAAAAATAAAAATAAAATATAAAAAAATATAAAAGAGAGAGAGAGATAGAGAGAGAGAGAGGACGGCCATGGTTGAGGATGAGGACGGCTAATTAGTCGTCGATGGTGGGGTTTGGATTTTTTTTTTTTTTTTTTTTTTTTTTTTTTTTGGCGATGATGTTCTCTGTGGCGACGAGGGCGATGGCTTGGGTTGGGTTGGGTGGGGTGGAATTTTTTTTTTTTTTGAATTAATTTTCCTGTGATGTGTAGGGATGGTTCCACCGACGTTGGATCCATCGCTGTCGTTCTCCACCGGCGGGATTGTGTGCAACGACAGTGGGTGGGTTGAGGGGTTGAGGCCTGTCTGCTGGCATGTCTGCTACGTCAGTCGCCAAGTAAGGGTGGGTGAGAAAATATGGGTGATGAGCATCAGTGAAATAGCACGGTTCTTTTTTCTTACGGAAAAAATTTCTCATAAACATGCATTTTTAATAGGGTATCCTACAACTTTCTTAAAAATCAGACAGCACGTGGGGAAATCAAGTTAGTAACATTTTCTTCTTCCTTTTTGTTTTGTGTTTTTTTTTTAACTTTTGCTTTCTTTTCTTTTACTATTCCATATGGCCACATTGCACTTTTCTGCATAAATCTCCCGCTAATTCAACGGACAATTATGCTTACCCCTTAGTCCCTACTGGATTCTGACCGTTACCACTACCATTACCGTTATCTTCTCTGTTGCTGTTATCCCTGTTGGGTGATCTCCATCTGAAATGACCAAACAAAGCCCCTATCTCCTCAAGGGTTTTACCCTGTGTTTCCGGTAGTAACATATAAAAGAACACCCAACCCGTCGCTGCCACCCCCGCGAAAAGAAAAAAGGCCCCACCAATGGTGATGGCCTTATAGAGTGATATGAAGCTCATCGAGAGGACCCCACTCGTGACCCTACTCGTTGCCACACCCATACTAAGCCCCTGAGCTCGAAGCCTCAACGGGAAGATCTCCGAGCTGTACACCCACGTGATGGGCCCCATCCCGATCGAGAAGAACGCGACGTATATTAATACGGTGGCTATGCACAGTCCGAGGGCCCACATTTGTTTAGTCTCCGAGTGATCGATGATCGTCAACCCAAATCCTAGGCCCAATAGTGATACCACCATGCCGGAGACGCTAGTGAGAAGCAACGGACGCCGTCCGATCCTATCGACCAGAAAAGTAGCGACCAAGATGAAAACGGTCTTGACGAATCCGACGGTTACGGTTGCGAGTAGCTTTTTGTCGTCGTCTTTGATTCCGGCCTTTTCGAAGATTCTTGAACTGTATAAAACGACGTTGTCGATGCCGGATGATTGCTGGTAGAAGTGAATTCCAAGGGCTGCGATTAGAATGTGACGGACCGCTGGGGTGGGGTGGAGGAGTAATTCTCTCCATACGGCTTCATCGCGGCGGCGTTTGGGGACCTGAACGACGTCGTCTGTGCAGTTTTCGGGTATTCCAGCGGCCTCTTTTATATCGGCCAGCCGTTGCTGAGACTCTTCTTTGGAATCGGAGGTTTTGTCGAGGACTCGCTTCGCGTCACCGAGTCGACCCTGCATGACGAGCCAACGCGGCGACTCGGGCATGAGTAATACGCCGAGGGCTAGGAACACCGACGGAATCGCGCCGACGCCGACCATGAGCCGCCAGCCTAAGTGGAGGGAGAGCTTGGAGAATGCGTAGTTGGAGATGTAGCCGAGTAATATACCGCCGTTGATGAAGACTTCGAGGAATGAGGTGAGGTAGCCGCGCATCGACGCCGGCGAGACTTCGGCGGTGTAGACGGGAGCGATCATGAGGGCGTAGCCGACGCCGATGCCCATGACGAAGCGGCCGACCATGAGGAAGGGGTAGTTAGTGGCAAAGCCCATGAGGAGTGCGCCGGCGAAGAAGATGGCCGCGGCGACGACGATGGTGTAGCGGCGGCCGATCTTATCGGCGGTAATACCGGCGGCGGCGGAGCCGATGAGGCAATAGAGGTTGAGGATGCCGACGAGGACTTCAACTTGGACGTCGCTGATTTTGAGGTCTTTTTTGATGTAGATTATTGCTCCGCTTATGACCCCAAAATCTGAAGCACAGCATAGAAGAGAGATTGAGGCCTAAGGGTCAACAAAGTGAAGATAGAATTTCCATTTTAAAAAAAAAAAAAAAAATTTCTCGATTTGTGCATGAAAAAAGGGAAGCCATACCACTACATGAATTTTAGTTGCTCACATATCAACTTGATTAAACCATTTGATTCCTCATTCAAAAATAAAAATTATTCTCAAATTCTAAGCATTTGATTTCTGCTTACTCATGTTTTTTTCCTTTTCGAAAAATTGAAAAAAAAAAAATTGATGAGATTATTAAGCCAAGCTATATTTTACTACACTTAATTGATACTATGGTATATACACCAAATGAAAACCATTATTTGTGGGTCCAAAAGTTTTCGCAAATACGTCATCATATTATTAGGCACCAATAAAAAAGAAGAGATTATCCAAACTTTTGATCTGGATGATCTCTTAGAATACCGATAAGCTTATCGCCAATCCATCAGCTAATAATTAAAGAGGATAAACATAAACCAAATTGATGGCTACCCAAAAAGGTGTGAGAAGCCAAACCCAAACTCCAAAAAACCATTGCTACCTCTATCTCGAGGTTGAGTTGTTTCTTAATTTTAGAATATAAAGAAGAGAATTGTGACTTTTTTATTTAAATAAAACAAGCAATTACAAAGACTTTGTGGAAAAGTTATAAAATATTTAAATGAAGATACATTGAAAAATCACTACATAGAATAAAGGCAGGCCAATAGGGAAGGGGGAAATTTTGAGAACGGAAAAAAAATATTAAATTATATCATGTGAAAATTATTCATATTTTTCATCTTCTTCCTATTTTCCTATCAACCAAATAAAGAATAATACAAATTCTTATATATATTTTTTGTCATGATAAAATCTGGAAAGGCTCTGTACAATTTTTTTTTTTTTTTTACAATTAATCTAAGATTTCAATCATGTATTTCTCCAGCTCACCTAAGGAAAATTTTCTCCTTGCGATCCTGAGCTTGACCATAACATGGTGTCCATTAAAGTAAATGGAATTTCACAGGACAAAAAAAGTTTTGGAAAAACTTTTACTGGAATTATTATGCTGTTAAAACAGAGCATAGAGGAATAGACCGGCAACAAAAAGCATCACAATATCACCATTACTTTTTATGCACATGCAATTATTATTGTTTATTATAAATGGTTGAAAACGCGAATTATTTTTATTTTCTATACTTTATATAAGGTTTCAATAATGGACTTCTTCAACTCTCTTAAGGAAAGTTTTCTCACTCCTCTGAACTCCATCATGATATGATAATCCAAATTCTAAGGAACCACTTATTTTTCACGTAATCCCCTTAAAGCAAAAATGACTGTAATGCCTCTAAACAGATTACAAATTTAATAATCGGCGCATTCATTAATTGCTATTCATATAATTATATGAAAAAGCATCACAATATCACCATTAATTTCATAAATAGCAATTAACAGTAACATTAATTATTAAATTTGTAAATTGTTTGGGAGAACACTGCAGCAATTCTTCCTTTAAGAAAATCACGTGAAAAAAGGCTAAACAATATTAAAGGGATATCTTGTAGTTTATTTTAAAACAAATGGAGTTTTACAGAAGAAGAAATTTAGGAAAAACTTTTTTCTGGAATTATATATCTTCTTTTGAAACAAACGGAGCACGGAGGAATCAACCGGCAATAACAAAACCTTGTTATTTATTTTTTTTCTTCCTTGGAATTAACGACCAGTGGAAGCAATCGATAATTCAAATTCAAGTACAGAAGAACTGTTTATAACAAAGACCCAAAAAGGTTAAAGATAAACTCACCATAACCCAGTAAGATTGAAGTCGTACAAGCTAACATTGCACAGCCAAAAGCATACTTGTTTCTTGATGGCCTTTTTGGAGGATCAAAATCTTTAATACTTTTTTGCAATTGGCCGGCGACATCTTTATCCTCAGCTTTCTGGTTAGACATCTCCGTTATATATATATATATATATATATATATATAGAGCGAGAGAGAGAAAGAGAGAGAGAGAGAGAGAGGTGTTAGTGTTTGGAGTATGGTTTGGTGACTCAAATCGCCATGACCAAAGCTTGATGCGCAGTCTATTAAGCTGAGGACTGGACATGCTTGCTTATATAGACTGAGTGGGTAACACCATCATTAGAGTCAGAGACGGACCCAAGAGAGGGCCTAGGGGGGCCCATGGCCACGCCTAACTTTGACAAAATCCTCACTTATATAATATACATATTCACCATCTCTTTCGCGTGGCCACCCCAATGCAAATAAAAAATTTCTTGAATCCCAATTAACCACTCCAATTAGCCTTGCTTAAAGTCAAAGAACAACCTTTTATCAGAAAGGTTAAAGATCTATAAGTTGGATTATACACAATAGAGAAAAACTTAATACAAGGTAACTATCAAAAGGCAAAGGCTTTATCTTTTGATCTTTCATTTACGGATGTACTAATTTAAGGGTATTCTATGGGATTCACAAGGTTTTTAGGGTATCAAACCCAATTACTATTTGAAGTAGTCCAAAACGACTCACTTACCATTTGAAGTGATCCACTTACCATTTAATGACCACGTACTTAGCATTTGAAGTGATAAACTTATCATTTCAAGTAGCCCACTTACCATTTGAAATGACTTAGTTTACATTTAAAATGACTTTATAGGTATGATACCCAATTTTTTTATAGGGTACCATAGAATTGGTCCTGATTTAAACTTTTCAAGTTCTCATTTTACCTTGAATGTTTGAACAAAATGTAACCTTCAAGTCTCACTTTTGATCACCCAAAAAATTCAAGAGATTGAGAGAAGATTTTCTCTCTTGATTTTTTACCAAATAGCACCAGTTGTAGCAAGAAGAATAACTCTACGTCTCTAACTTCCTCATCAAGTACGATTTTTTGTTTTTATTTTTGTGTTTTTAATCTGTTTCTTTTTCTTTCTGTTTTCCTTTGTTATTAAAAAAATTACTATAATTTTTTCCTGACAATTTTTTTTCTTCTCACTTTAACATTGTGTGATTGTCTCTAGTTTTATTTTCGATATATTAGCGTAGTCTTAAATTTTAGTATGTTTTTCATTTTTCAATGCAATGAATGGTAATTTTTTTTTTTTACTTACACTTTGGCTACCCCTAAAATGAAATCTTAGGTTCCATCCCTGATTAGAGTCTTAGTCCATAAGGGTCCAAATGTAAGCTTCACATAACTTTAATAATTCATGTGAGACTGTGGGAACCCAAATTTAAATAGTGTTGCTCATTTTTTATTTGTCAGCCAGTAAAATATGAACATTTTTTGTTTTGTTTTTGTTTTACCTTCTTTTTTTTTTTTTTTTTATTTACGTTCTTGGCTTTTCTCTTCTTGAGAAACGGCAACCCTACATTAAAAACATAAGAATTAGAGGCTAGGGGGAGGCATGTGCGAATCCACTATAAGCTATGCGATTGTGATTTCGAATTTGTGAGCAAGTGATATATTATATATTTATAGGCTGAAAATAATATTGCAATTAATCACATTGGTACACCCCGCAAGGAATTGAGTCTTGAGTAAGGGTGCTAGTCAGCTAGAATTGGAGTTTATTTTCAATCTGTTTTTTTATTATTAATTTGGTCTATATTTAAACCTATACCTTAACAATTGATTCAACTGACCTCAAAAGGGAGTGAAAAATTTATCTGAAGACCTTGTGCTTTTGAAAACATAAGTCTAAGGCACCACTAATCCACCCTTTGGGGTTTGGGAAAAATTGGAATTGGAACACTAAATACAATTCTTGTGTTTGAGACGAGCACTGAGAGATAGAATCAGAATTTTATGTGATAATGTGTAAAATAAAATCACCTATCCATACTTTGTGTTTTTTTTTTTTTTTTTTTCACCCCCAACATGCAGAGTCTTAGGGAAAATCATTTCCCTGCTGTATTGCAACTTCCTTAAAGAAAGATATAGACATATAGTTGCTGGAAAACAACTTTCTTTCCTTCTACTCATCTCAAATTTCCTCACACCCAACTAGCCAAAGTATATACCAGCTATAACTTTTAAATCCTCTTGTCAAACAAAAACAGAAAAGGTAAAAATGACATCCAAACAGAAAGATCACTTTCACACATTACAAAAATATCATCCTCAATGCAAGCTATGCAGCACCCATTCATCATATGACAAACCCTCCCCAATTATTGGAGCTCCTCTCATTTCCAAGGAACTTTATGATAGTTTCCAGTAATTTACTTTGTCCCATGAGAATTTTATTTATTTATTTTTTTTTTTGGGTCGCATGAGGTACATGGCTTTCATTACTTGCATTGAGTACAAACCTAATCTCCATACAACCAGCACAATAAACTCTAGAAACATCTTTTTCCTGTAATTTTTCCTTTCTTTTTTCTTTTTTTTTTTTTTTTCCTTTTTTTCTTTCTATCAATTTTCCTCTTCCCCTCTCACATCAGTGTCCTTAATTTCCATCAACCCAAAACATGTTTCCTGAAATATCAAAGAAGGACAGAGGGGGGTAGGTTTGTAATTACATAGAACTTTTCTTCCAGAGCTCGTATTTCTCCCTAACTTCTACTTACCCGTTAGTCCCTAACTGAATCTGACCGTTATTCTTCCCCTTACCGTTACCGTTATCTTCCTTGCTGTCGTTCTGATACTTGTTCGGTGATTTCCAAGTGGAATGACCAAACAAGGCCCCCATCTCTTCAAGGGTTTTACCCTGTGTTTCCGGTAGCATCGTATAAAAGAACATCGAACCCACCGATGCGATTCCCGCGAAAAGGAAGAAGGCCCCACCAATGGTGATGGCCTTGTAGAGTGAGATAAAAGTCATGGAAATCACCCCACTGGTGACCCTATTCACCGCCACCCCTATACTGCACCCTTGGGCGCGTAGCCTCAACGGGAAGATCTCCGAGCTGTACACCCACGTGATGGGACCCATCCCGATCGAGAAGAACGCGACGGACGATAGTACGGTGGCTATGCACAGAACGACGGCCCACATCAGTTTCTCGTCCGCATGATCGATGATCGTCAACCCAATCCCGAGGCCGCAAAGGGAAATGATCATGCCCGCGACGCTGCTGAGGAGCAACGGGCGCCGTCCGATCTTATCAAGCAAAAAGGTCGCAACGAGGATAAAGGTAGTCTTGGAGAATCCAACGGCTACGGTGGCGAGTAGCTTTTGGTCGTCGTTTGTGATTCCGGCCTTTTCGAAGATTCTTGGACTGTATAAAACGACGGCGTCTAGGCCGGATGCTTGCTGGAAGAAGTGAATACCGATGGCTGCAATTAAAACGTGACGGACGGCTGGGGTAGGGTGGAGGAGTAATTCTCTCCATACAGCTTCGTCGTGGCTGCGTTTGGGGACCTGAACGACGTCGTCTGTGCAGTTTTCGGGTATTCCAGCTGCCTCTTTTATATCGGCGAGTCGTAGCTGAGCCTCCTCTTTGGAATCGGAGGTTTTGTCGAGAACTATCTTCGCGTCGCCGAGTCGGCCCTGCAGGACGAGCCAACGCGGCGACTCGGGCATGGCTAGCACGCCGAGGGCTAGAAAAACAGACGGAACCGCTCCTGCACCGAGCATCATCCGCCAGCCTAAGTGGAGGGAGAGCTTGGAGAATGCGTAGTTGGAGATGTAGCCGACTAATATTCCGGCGTTGATGAAGACTTCGGGGAATGAGGTGAGGAAGCCACGTGTCGACGCCGGCGAGACTTCGGCGGTGTAGACGGGAGCTATCATGAGGGCGTAGCCGATGCCGACGCCGGCAACGAAGCGGCCGACCATGAGGAAGGCGTAGTTGGTGGCGAATCCCATGAGGATTGCGCCGACGAAGAAGATGACGGCGGCGAAGACGATGGTATAGCGGCGGCCGATCCAATCGGAGGTTCTACCAGCGGCGGCTGAGCCGAGGAGGGAGTAGAGGTTGATGATGCCGACGAGGACTTCTACTTCTGTGTC
The DNA here is from genome assembly GCA_039720395.1 of Liquidambar formosana. Classification (NCBI taxonomy): domain Eukaryota; kingdom Viridiplantae; phylum Streptophyta; class Magnoliopsida; order Saxifragales; family Altingiaceae; genus Liquidambar; species Liquidambar formosana. The sequence goes on along the minus strand of CM077823.1, from coordinate 37,011,044 downwards.
GCTGATTTTGAGGTCCTTTTTTATGTAGAGTACTGCTCCGCTCATAACCCCAATATCTGAAGCACCACGAAGCAGTGAATACATGGTTTATAAAATTATGATTAAGATAATTATTTCCATTTGGAAATGGAAAAATATTCCCGAGAAAAATCGTTCTCGAGAAAAAAACTCAGTAATATATTTATAAATGGATTTTTTAAAAAGGAAGAAATTAAACACCATACTCTTGTGGTTGTACTCAAACTCCACGATATAGTGTTCACTGAGATAAATGGAAAATTACAGGAGGAGTGTGTATAAGAAAGACCCAAAAAGGTTGAAGAAAACTCACCATAACCCAGTAAGATTGAAGTCATGGAAGCTAGCATTGCACAGCCAAAAGCATACTTGTTTCTTGGTGGTTTTTTTGGAGGATCAAAATCATGGATACCTTTCTGCAGTTGGCCGGAGATGGCCTTGTTATCAGCCTTCTGGTCAGCCATCGCTGTTATATATATATATATATATCGAGAGAGAGAGAGAGAGAGAGAGAGGAGAGAGAGAGTTGTTAGTGTTTGGCGTATGGTTTGGTCATTCAAATGGCCATTACCAGAGCCTGCTGTGTAGTGTGTGTGAAGCTGAGGACAATTGCTTGCTTATATAGACACGAGGCCTACATCACCACTAGACCATGCAGTCTACGACTAGTGCTTCACGTAACCAACTTAAATAATAATAATGGTAAAATACATTTACACGCCTTATATTTACTGACTATTACATTGACCCCCTATACTTTCTGAAATTACACTAGTCTCCCTTCTCAGAACGACAAGATTAACGAAGTGAACAAAAACATGAAGTGACGAAGATACCCTTCTAGTAAAACACAGACGTTTTAGTGTTTTACTGGATTAAAACACAAAAATGCACAACCCTCTTCTTCTTCATCTTCATCTTCGCCATGGACCGATGGCAGCAGCAGCGAATTCCGGCGATTTGGAGGGGAGAGAGAGAGATTCAGCAGAGAAGAAGGTAGGTCAGAGGGAAGGGAGGGGAGAGAGAGAGAGAGTCAGCAAAGGAAAAGAGAAAGGATTAAAACAAAAAGGGGAAGGGGAAGAGAAGAAGCAGCGGTGGCGGTTTGGTCCTCCCGCTACCGACGAACCAGATGGGGGGAGATAGCAGATCAGAGGGAAGGGAGGGGAGAGAGAGAGAGAGTCAGCAGAGGAAAAGAAAAAGGATTAAAACAAAAAGTGGAGGGGAAAGAGAAGAAGGAAGCGATCTGATTTGTTTTGGGTTGAAACGCCGGTGACGGCGATCTGATTTTTTTTTTTTCGGCCACCTGTTTAGATCTTCTCCTTCATCTCTTTCTCTCTCCCTCTGTCTCTGTCTCTGTCTCTTTCTTTTTTTTTTCTTTTGCTTCTGTTGAAGTAACCCACCGCTATGGTTGGAGCAGCTATTAAGGCGACCCCTCTCGCTGGAAAACATGGAGTTTGCCGGAATCTGATTTTTTTTTTTTTGCCTCCTATTTAGATCTTCTCCTTCATCTCTCTCTCTCTCTTTTTTTTTTTTTTTTTTTTCTGTTGAGGTAACCCACCGCCATGATTGGAGCGGCTGTTGAGGTGACCCCTCTCTCACCGGAAAACATGGAGTTCGCCAGAACTTCTGTTGAGGTAACCAAACGCATCGTTTGGCTACTAAACACAATGTTTCTGTCTTTGTCTCTCTCTTTTTTCTTTTTGTTTTTTAGGTAACCCACCGCCATGGTTGGAGCGTCTATTGAGGTGACCCCTCTCTCACTGGAAAACATAGAGTTCATCGGGATGTGATTTTTTTTTTTTTTTGCGCCCTGTTTAGATCTTCTCCTTCATCTCTCTCTCTTTCTTTGTCTCTCTGTCTCTTTCTTCTTTTTTTTTTTTTCTTTTTCTTTTTTTTTTTTCCTTTCTGTTGAGGTAACCCACCGCCATGATTGGAGCGGCTGTTGAGGTGACCCCTCTCTCGCCGGAAACATGGAGTTCACCGTAACTTCTATTGAGGTAACCAAACACACCGTTTAGCTACTAAATGCAGCGTTTCTGTCTCTCTCTCCCTCTCTCTCTTTTTTTTTTTTTTTTTTTTTTTTTTTTTTTTTTTTTTTTTTTTTTTTTTTTTTTTTTTTTTTTTTTTCTGTTGAGGTATCCCACCGCCATGGTTGGAGCGGCTGTTGAGGCGACCCCTCTCTTGCCGGAAAACATGGAGTTCACTGGAGTTCGCCGAAACTTCTGTTGAGGTAACCAAACGCACTTTTGGCTACTAAACGCAGTGTTGCTATCTCTCTCTCTCTCTCTTTTTTGTTTTCGTTTTTTTTTTTTTTTTTTTTTTCTGTTGAGGTAACCCACCGCCATGGTTGGAGAAGCTTTTGAGGAGACCCCTCTCTTGCCGGAAAACATGGAGTTCACCGGAACTTCTGTTGAGGTAACCAAACGCACCATTTGCCTACTAAACTCAATGTTTTGGCTTTAAGAAAGTTAAAATGGGTATTTTCAACCTATTTTTGGCTGACGTCAGCAACAATTGTTAAAATCTCTAATGGTTGTTTGACGGATGGGGTGAAATGTATGTTATTTTCCAAAGTAAGGTAGTGCAGTGTAATTTCAGAAACTATAGGGGGTGTCAGTGTAATAGTCAGTAAACAGAAGGGGTGTAAATGTATTTTACCCTAATAATAATTATACGGAGTAATAAAGAGTAACTTTTTTTCATTTTTGGGGTAATATAATGAAGATTTACTCGTTTTCACTGGGCTACGAAAACCACGTGTATTTCGAGTTTTCAACTATGAGACATCAAATAAATATAGATAAGATTTAATATTTTTTCCAATTATGTAATTAAAATAAATCTGATTTCCTTTTTCTGTTTTTGTGTTGTTCAGTTTAGGTGGATGATCGGACTAGTAGTTGCTCCATCAAGACCTTAGCTTTACTGCGAGCGAAAACCCAACCAATTTGCCTGTGTTTTTGCATAGGGTACTTGTTTTAATTCTTCTCACTTCAAAGGGCCAATCATCCATTCAGAATTTTTCAGTTAATTGCAATCTCAAGTAGTTGGTAGTTTTATTTCAAACCAATGAAGGCCGAAGGCCAAAGGCCAGACACCTCACAGCGATAGCAAAAATAAAATTAAAAATTATATATATATATATATATATATATATCTATATATATATATATATATATATATATATATATATTTCTTTTATCCCACAAAAATAAATCATTTTTTAAAATTTTTTTGTCTTCAGATATTTGTTGGTCATTTTGAAAAGTCAAATCATTTTTTTTTTTTTTGATTTTTCTATAACACCCTTTCTTATTTCAAGAATAACTTTTCACACAACCCAGTAACAATTAGTAAGAGATAATATTTTTAGAAATATTATATTTAATAAATAAGAAGTCAAGGCAATGATAGATTTTCTTAATGTGTGCTTTAAGGATATATGTTAAATTGCAATTAATGATATAATTATCATATGAGAAATGATGAAAATTCATAACGAAGGGTGCAAATTGCTTTGAAAAGTATGATTATGCTATAAAAAAATATGCAAATACATTCCTCATTAATGTAATGATAGTTGCATTAAATGTAGCTTAACCTGTGTCCTAAGGATACCCGTTAAAAAAACCCATGTATATATATATATATATTATAAAGGTTATACCTTGTGCATTAATGGATCACGGGTTATAATGGGCCAATGCACGGAGTACAACTCTCAATGCATAATACTAATGCAACTTATATCAACACATGCAAATCTGATCATGACTATATATACACATACATTGACACATGTATCAATGATTAGGAAACACATACTCCATAGTTTTTACACTTAAAAGATTAATTGCAAAAGTCATATATACTATTTATTATTTTTAACACAAAACCCAATAAAAAGTAAGATGGGGTACTTTTGGAAAAATAGAGTTTAATAAATGACAAGTCAATGAAATGATATTTTTTCTTAAACTGCGTATTTTGTCAAACATGACTATTTTTGTAGGAGGGAGAGAGTCTTTGTTAAAACTACTAAATTACCATTTTAATTTCTCGTAATTTTAAATCAGATTATAATCAAATGGCATGCTGCCCCCTCTGCCGAACCCTTTTGACCTCCTGAAATAATATATATATATATATATAAATGATATGTTAAATCACGTATATTGATTATGCAATACTGCTATTGACCTAGCTTGTTAAAGGTGATGTAGCTCCGACTCCCACCTTTGAGATTCGTCACATATGATTGCAGGTGGCTATTGGAAAAACTTTTGAAATTAAAATTTCAACACACTTTTTTGGGAGGAAAAACCTATGCGGGAATATCCCTTGCTAGAAAGGGCGTTTTGAAAGGGGAATCAATGCGCTGCTATCTTTGCTAGATTGGGGAATTTGGTTAATAATGGTTGTATTGTGTTTGATGAACCTCCTAGTTTTTGGATTAACTGACTTAATGCCGATGCAAAGGGTGTTTTAATTTATAGCTCCAGTACGTCTGTAATGGACAATTGTAGTGAGCTTTGTTTAGGGTCCTCTTTTCACCAAGAAAAAAAGGATAAAGGGATATTGTTAGTTGATTTAATCCTGTAATTCATGCAAGCCACCGAGTTAATCTACACGTGCATGTGTATTAATTATAAACATATAACTAAAAATGATTATAATTAGGGAACACAATTTTATACATAATTTTCAGTAACTTTGTATGTAACTTCCGATTTGTAGAATCTACTGTTGAATTGGGTAGTCCCATATAGACCATGCATGTCAAATTTCATAATGATCATATATCAAAAGTTGATCATTCATGAAACTCATAAGACCCACATTTTGTTCAACCAACCATTTGATTATACACATCGTACATGATAAATATCATTTTACTCGAAAATTAATTAGGAGTTTCATAACAACAACCGAAAATAAAAATAAAAAATAAAAAAAATTAAGAGCTATCCCACAAGCGGAGAGAGTGTATTATAATTATATGGGTTTTCTTAACATGTGCCCTAGGAGAACATGTTAAACTGCAATTAATAACTTAATCATTGTATGATTTTATACTCTACTCTTGCTTATCATACATGATAAATATTATTTTACTTGAAAATTAATCAGGAGCTTCGTAACAACAGCCAAAATATAAAAAATAAAAAAATTAAGAGCTATTTTATTTTAACAACATTTAAAACTTACAGATTAGACACTTTCAATAATTCTGATCATGACTCATGTGACGTTGGCATGTCGCACAATGGTTACACATGATTTTCATACATTTGCACAATCACATATGATTACAATCACTGCACGTACGACATGCTGCAGATGATCAATTCTCTCTCGCTACATATACAATTGTCGCAAATGCGAATTGGCCATTTCGTGGCCCTAGGGTTATGGCCAAGATGTGAGCTGACTTTCAATACTGATGTTGAAGTGCTTTTTGTCTTTGCATGCCCCTTCTTTTTTTTTTTAATTTATTTTTAATATCGTGTTGCCATGATTCATTGAATGGAAAAAAACTTCCATGCGACGGCAACACGGTCACATGGTGTCATAGGTCAACAACGAGAATTAAATACAATGGAATTGTTAGATTATATTTTAGTCTCACAATCTCATTATTCTTGGTCCGTATTCGCCCGTGTCACAGTTGCACAAAAGTTCTTGATTAGGCTTCTTCCAATGCAAAAGGGATATAATTCTACTGCTTTATTTGTAAAATAAATTTGTTTTTATATCCAATCCAAGCTACCCACGTTCTCATGCCCAGGACCATTTATTCAACTAATGGATTAACATACATTAAATGATATATAAAAAAAATTATATATCATTCTAGTTAAAAAACTTTTAAGTTTGGTTGCATATTCCCTTTCATTCAATAGTATTTGAAAAAAAATTTCACCAATCAAAATTGATTGGTATGTGTGGGTCAATCTAATTTAAACATATTTTTAATTTTAAATCTTTTGGTTTGGGAATAGACAAGATGTGCCAGTACGAAAACTGCAGGCTTCTCCAGCTGTAAAGGAGCTGTAATCTTCCTTGTTCAGCTGCAAAGGAACTGAATCTGATTTAATGACTTTGCCCATAATGTTGGGGAGGATGATAATGGTCCATCATAGTCAGCAATATCGTGGCAACCTCGAGCTCTAATTTTTTATTTTGGGATTGTTTTATGGCCCATCAGTCTAGGCTAGCTGCACTAGAGAGAGATGAAACACTCTTGAAATAGTTGAACTCCATAACCTAAAGCCACCAACCGCATATAATTTATTTGTTTTGTTTAATTATAGAAAATGATAGGGAGAGACTTTATTCTACACTCCTTAAGTTAGAGAGAGCGACGAGGATGGGAAGTTTTCAAGGGAATGCTAATAATGTATTTTTAGTTTTTACTAAGACAACCCGATGAGTCATCATAGGCTAACCCATTCACACCAAATGCACTAGTAGACACAAAACCGATAACGTGATACTAATCTCAAATGTTAAGGAGAGAAGTCATTGCTTTTATTTACCTAAATTTTGTTGTTGGTTTAGTAATAAGATTGTAACTAATAAAAAAGATTGAGCCTTTCATATTTTTAAAAAGTGAATGTCCCATTCTTTTCTTCTTTTCCAATTCAATTTTTAGACCTTTGAACCATCTCGTTGTTTATAAACCCTTCATAAGATAAATTGTCTTTTCTCCTCCCCCCGCCTCCCCATGTTCTATTACATTCTTCTCAAATGATGTGGCAGTTGCTAATGTGGATATTCAATATAATATCATCACTGATCGACAAGCACCATGTCAATGTTACATCAATAACGCACTATTTTGAGATGACATGTTAAAGCCGCGAAAAATGTAAAGAAAATTAATATTTTCCTATTCCTATTCTACATATACCAAAAATCTATCACCCACAAAAAAAAAAAAAAAAAAAAAAAAAAAAAGTCACTTTTGGTTTTGGGTGACACATCTTTAAGTAAACAATGCAAACTCAGAGCAAATTTCTTCCTTTAAGCACTTTTTGTTTTATACAACAAAGAGCGATTTCAGCTTTACATTTCGATTATTTTATGAGGCATCCTTCCAAATAGAAAGATACAAAATCAGTTTGGAAGAACGTTCGAGATAACATTGGCAGCCTCTGTGATGTTTAATTTATCTATATAAAAATAAATAAAATTGAATTTGCTTTGGTGGGTCGCCATTGAAGCAGCTATCGAGGAACAGCATTTCTTAATTTAATTAGTCTCTTAATCTAGGCTGCATTTAGAATGACCTTGTGGTTTCAAAACGGTGTCTTATGCTGCATGCCCTTTTATTTTGGTATGCTGTGGTCCCACGAGTTCTTTCACCCCATATAATAGGGATTTATAGTGGGTGCATATTTGTTGTGTTCCCAACTTCCTACACAGATGGAGCAAAAATTAATATGCAATACAAATCACTTCATTTTCGCATAAACCATATATGGAAGAATATGATCGATAACGACTGGCCTTGAGTTTTTCAGTTCCCTAATCTTAAGATGAAGTCCTTTATACATATTCACACATAAAATTTAGAATAAAAATAAAACAATTCTAAATGGCCAAATTTAGATTTGGGTTGCGCCTTCAATTAAAGTAAGTTTAAGAAAAAAAATTAGGTTTTTTGGGTTTGGGTATATAATGGTTAGACAATATTTGAGGCTCTCGCGTGGATGTTGAAAGTTCCATTGCCACCAAAAACGCCCACACCCGAGTCTCACCACAAAAACGAAAAACAAAAACAAAAAGGAAAAGGACAAGGACAAATAAAAAAAAACTCACACACACAAGAGGAAGATAATAACAAGATGCATGTCGACCACGTTTTCTATATGTGACTGTTTAAATTGCATTTTTATATATGGACCGAAATTACAATAAAAATCTATTATATATATACTAAAACGGAGGAAAGTGAATCTCTTTGTGCCACGTGTCAACATAGATTTTTTTAAATTTTTTTTTCCTTTCACATGCTGAAACAGTAGCAGCGGGAGAGATTTTTTTGGTAAAATTACCTTTCAGTAACACTTTTCCAACCTAATTCCAAGAAAAGGATATCTCTGTTAACTTACTACAAATTGACTACCAATGTGTGCCAAAATGACAACTAACTTTCATTGTTTCCGTATTAAGTTAGGAAGAAGTCGCTAAAATGTAATTTTTTTATTGCCACGTGTCAACATAAGTTTTTTTTTTCCTCCCTCTCACATGCTGAAACAGTGGGCAGGGGCAGTGGGATATAGCATTTTTGGTAAAATTACCTTTTAGTAACGCTTTCCATCCTAATTCCAAGAAAAGGATATTATCTGTCAACTTATTACAAATTGACTATCAATGTGCGCAAAATGACAACTAATCTCCATTGTTTCGTATTAAGTTAGGAAGCAATCACTAAAATGTAATTTTTTTAAAAGGTTACTTTTAATGACTGCTAGAAAAACTACAAACTACTTTTGTGATCACTTTCTAATTTAATACCAAACAAAAGATTTTGTTTGTCAGCTTGCTACAAATTGACTTGATAAGTACTTCAAAAGTATTACTAACTTTCTTTGTTTGGTATCAAGTTGGGAAGTGGTCACCAAAAGATAAATTCCTCACTTTTTTCTTCTTTTTTTTTTTTTTTGGTATTACTTACTCTTTCTCACACGATGGAGGTAAGTTGACGTTTGGTGTTCATTGCATATCTCTTTGTTTTTATGTGGGAGGATTAGAAAACCCACACTATACAATATTCAACCCAAACTTAATAGACTGTACTATATTTTTCTGTTTTCTTTATGCCTATTTATTTCCCCTCCTAAAAATTAAACGTATAAAACTATAAATAGTCATAATTAAAAAGAGAGATAAATAGAGGAAATGAGGATTAAAAAAGAAAACACAATCTGCCAGAATCTTCAGATTCTCCCGATTTGCTTTCGACACGAATAAAATTAAAAAAAAAAAAAATCTATTTTAATCAAAATTCTTCCATATGGTTAATTACATAAAGTTGAAAAGATTTATACTTTTTCTTATTTTCTTCTTCTTCTGACTTTTCCTCCTATTCTTTTTCTCAGTCTATACTTTCTCTCATTTTTTTATATTCTAATCTCAAACATATTTTTGATATTTTTCCCCATGATTTTTCACTCTTTGTAAAACCCACTCGAAACCTTACGATAGACCAAGATTCATCATTGTCATGCATTTTACAATCTCCACCGTCGGATTTCGAGACACCTTTAACGGCTATACTTGTTTTGGTATATCCAATATGTTAAAACCATAATTGTGGGATGGGTTAGGCTCTAGAAAATTTTAATATTTTTCCACCAAATATCATAACGTATCAGTTCCTTCATTTTTTACAAGTTTCCACCATTAAATTAATTGTTTTTCAAAATAATTTATCTTTTTCGTGAGTATAATTAAATTTTGTGTAATACATTATGCTAACATCACACTAAAGATTATTTTGATTAAACTATTTTATTTATTTTTGTCTATATGTTTTCGATTTAATTGACATATTATATTAACACATATATTTTACTATTTTAGAGAATAAATGTTCTATTAAAATTTTAATTTACTAATAATATTATTTTTAATAAATTAATCTGTGCATCGCACGGGTTCTAAAGCTAGTTTCATCTTAAAAGTCAAGCAAGTGAGTGAGAAAAGATACAAACAGGAGGGACATGGGCACTGACTGGATTCAATTCCTTTAAATTTGAAATTTGTCCAATTGTGGCTCAAAATCTCTCTCTTTTCTTGGATCAACAAAGATGAGCTGATGTATCAGTTATAGGATGGGTCCACTTCGACTTTTATGGTCCCTACCCCTTTGCAAACTGCAATACTGCAAACCCCTCCCCCACAAAAAAAAAACCAAAAAAAAAAAAAATTACATTTCCATTAAATATTCTTTTAAACTATGCTGCATAATGAACTTGTGATCTAACAGCATTTCCTAGCTTATTGTAGGAAGTTTAGCTCCCTCAAGTTCTTTATCCCCATTAAATATGCATGCATTTATAGTGGGTGGAGATTTGTTGTGTTCCTACAAAGATGAAGAAATCGTTTTCAATCTTGCAGCCTAAGTATAGTATCTCTGTCCTTAAAATATAAAATTTTGGGTTTAACAGTTCAACCTACTAAATGAATAGAGATTATGTGGGGTTCGGTTTTCATTTATGTATTTATTTATTTTAATTTTGTTGGTTAGTGTAGGTTCTAGTGTAATTAAACTACATGGGTAATTCATACAATGAAGGACTATGATCAATGAATTAAACTACTAGTCTGAACAAAATCTAGATAAATTTTTTAGAAAATTTTCACTTATCTAGATAAATTATTTTATTAATTTTTTTTCATATAAATGGAAGGAAAGAGAGGAATTGCTTCTCAACTGTGAGAGTCAAGTATTGTCCAAATAAAAATAAAAATAAAACACATATGTGCTTGTGCACGTCACACGAGGAAAAAAATTGATGCGGGGAAGATAATTCCAACATGCATGTGGACTCCGACCTCGTTTCCATGGCTATATGTTAAAAGTACATTTTTAATTTATAGGGACCAAAATTACAAATATTTAATTTATAAGTCAAGCAGTGAGAAAATATACAAACAAGTGGGATGAGAACTGAGTGGGATTCGTAAGCAAAGATTCATTGTTCTTTGAATGGTTTAATTGTGGCTCAATTTTTGTTATATCTTCTCAGGTCAAAAAAGATGGGCTGATCTATCAAACATGGCAACGGGTCCACTTTGCCTTTTTACAGTCATGTGGAAGGACCTCCTTGCAAATTGCTAATCCCAGACAAGTATCGCACCCCCTCACTCTTCAATTATAATTTATTTGTTTGTAATTAGTTGTTTTTATTTTTGGCAATTTAAATTTAATTTTTTGGGGGGATAGAGTGGGTTTTTTATTGTTAAGAGAAAAGCATATATATAGAAGGGGATGACCATAGTGGCATTTTTTTTTTCTTTTTTTTTTTGGGGGGGAACATATTGACCCCACTAAACTTTGATGTCCATTTGATAGAGGAAATTCATATGAGACAAGTACAAAAGATATAAATACAAAAGATTGAGGATCCATGTACGTGAAATTTGAGATTGCTTATAAAATATAAAAATAAAATAAAATAAAGAAAGAGGAAAAAGAGAAATGCCGTTAGACTACATGATACTAGCAAATTATACCTTCTTAAAGGAAAAAAATAAATAAATAAGATAAAAGAAGAAAAAGAAGAAGAAGAAGAAGGAGGAGGAAATAAGGGAGGACACCTACAAATATTACAATTATGTGGAAAAAAATAAATAAATAAGATAGAAGAAGAAGAAGAAGAAGAAGAAGAAGGAAATAACTGAAGACACTTACAAATATTACAATTATGTGGAAAAAAATAAATAAATAGGATAGAAGAAGAAGAAGAAGAAGAAGAAGGAAATAACGGAGGACACCTACATATATTACAATTATGTGGTGGTTGCGAGGTGTGAACTGCCACAAACATATTTGGCCTAGGAAAATTAATTTTCTTTGACCCATTTGAGTGTACACACGTGACCGTCCAAAAAGAAGGGTACAGTTTATGAGTGTTGACTAGGCGAGCGATAAGATAATTTAAACAACAGGTACCGTTGAAGCCGCAAATAAATATCACCCTCTTTGAACTCAAATTATTTTTCCTATACATTGTTTTAGTGATTTGTTTGACTCATTTTAGTCCATAATCTCGACTAATGAGCCATTATCTTCATGAACATTGAATCAGGCGACATGCCTGACGTGAGAGAGAGAGAGAGAGAGAGAGAGAGAGAGAGATGGTGTCAATAAATTTTACGGAAGTAATTTCATGACACAAACAATTTTAATATAAAAAAAGGGTTTTTTTTAATATTATTAAGTTATAATTAATAATCTAATCATTACATGGAAAAAAAATAATGTGTTTTCACTATTTTTCAAGTATTTTTAAATTTTTCCTAAACAAATTTTACCATTTACAATGTATTTTCATAATTTTCAATTTAAAGATTTAGTTATTAATTGCAATTTAACATGTGCCATTAAGACACACGTTAAAAAAACCCACAAAAAAAATGTAAGGAGTACTTTTGATTGGTCGGGGGCAACAGGAAAATAATTATAATTAGTAATCATTGTTAGTTAAGTTAGTAGTCATTTGTATAGAATTATAATTATTTTTTAAGAGCCCAATCAATCTAAAATTCTCCCAAATGAATATATATATATTTTTTGTCATATAGAGTCATATGCCTTAAGGCACACGTTAAGAAAACCCACAAAAAAATTTAGGGAGAATTTTTGATTGGTCGGGCTACCATACAATAATTATAATTAGTGATCATTGTTAGTTAAGTTAGTAGTCATTTATTAGAAAGTTAGTAGTAATTTGTATAGAACTGTAATTATTTTTTAAGAGCCCGATCAATCTAAAATTCCCCCAAACGATTTTTTTTTCTTTTTTTTTCTGTCATATGGAGTCATATTGAGATCACAAATCCTCTTCTTTTTTTTTAATAAAGATTTTGTTTCTCTCCAATATGATCTTTAGGTCATTAGGTGGATTAATTGGTGACTAAGCCCATAGATTGCGTCCACGTCTTGTTTTCATATCTCAACGGGTCAACGCTCTCCTTTCATAAAGACCCTCTATGAGAGATATCCTATACAATATTTCAAATGTATATTTTATTAGTAAATGATTGTACTTTGAATTATTCTTTATATTTTGCTTCATAATTCCATCATGAAAATAAAAATGATTGAGACTATGGAGAGTCGGAGACACCTCATTGAGTAGGATGATTTTGGTAATTTGCCAAATTTAGACATAAGCTCACAAGTCACAACCAATAAAAATACTTCAAAAATGTTAACCAAACAGTACTAATCTGCAAAAAAAAAAAAAAAAAAAAAAAAATGCAAATACCAAAATTAAGCCATTATAATATTCTGGTAAATCTGGTTTAAGTTAAGGATATTTAATGAATTTAAGAAACTTGTCAAAAGGTCCTTGCATCTAATGGCATTTCCCATTCCAATAGGGGTGTGGTGTTTGTAGTTAGAGGTTTTGATGTCAACTCCATGTGGATGTGTGTGTGAGTATGTGTTCAAGAAACTTGCTTATAACTTGCTTATGTACTTATGAGCAATACTCATCGCTCTATTTCCATATGATGAGATAGCCAATGTGGCATGCTTCACGTCAACAAATTGATTGACGTAACATGCCATATAAGTTGCAACCATTTTGTATTTTAAAAGTTGATTGACATGATATGCCATATAGGCTGCCATGTCGAATGAGAACAAACCAATGAGTAAGTGGTTAAAAAAAAAAAATGCCAAATTTATTTCAATTATCAATCTCAATGGTTTAAAAATTCAAACCCCCTAAGAACTAAAGACCAAGTTTAGTGCTGTATTAATCTACATAAATGTATGAGTTGTGCTGCATCCATTAGATTCATCTATCAGGTAATGCGGCATCCACTTTTTTAAAGTAAAATGGACTCACTTTTTAAGTTAATCACAATTTTATCATCGATACATTTTATCAGTAAACAAATAAACAAAAATGAGTAAATGAAACCCATACATCTAACAATTTCTTAAATATCTATACTACTTTGGATGGGGAGTTGGTGAAACTTGACAAATCTTATTCATATTCTTTTTTTTTTTTGTTTTTGTTTTTGTTTTTTTTGTTTTTGCTCCTTTTTATAGGTTGTTAGTGGGTGCATGCATGCCAATACTGTGATTCCAAGACATCCCACATATGTCCTTGGATTCCCAACCAATATTCATAGTCTCATTATTTTGATTAACTCTATAATTTCAACGATCAACTACCGGAGCGATTCCCGCTTAATTAGTCTCCTACTCTATCTCCTTGGTTGATATGCTTCAAACCACTAATTATTGCAGCACAAATTTCAAAACACAATACAACTTTGGATAATGATCATCAATATAAATTTCAACAACAGGGTAGGGTTGAATAGATTCATGAAACATATTCAACAGACGTTCTTTTAAAACAAAAAAAACAAAAAACAAAAAAAAGAAAAAAATGATGGTAGCAACTCTGCCCCCTACCCCATATTATACAAAATTGTTTACAATGTTGTTTCTCTATACATTATTCTTTAAATACCTCAATTAAGCAACACGTCGAATTATTAGGGCAAATATTTAAAAACCCGGATCAACATCGGCCCCCAAAAAGGGCTGACAATGTTTGATTTGGTTGAAACAATGGATCAACGTGGCTCAAACTCGATTATAAATAAATATATTTAACATAAACGGACTTAATTATGGAAATAAATTAAAGAAGCGACAACTCAGTTGAACTGTGTCACATTTTGCAGACATTTATTTTTTTTCTAAACATTATTTTACAAATAAATGAAGAAAAAAATCCAGACAACTGTCCAGGTTCGTTGTTTAATTATCGTAATAGCCAGGTTCATAAGAATTGGAATAAGGGGTAACTAACCGCGGTCCTAATCAAATCGCTTATTTTTTTATTCTTAAGAAACTATAATAAACATTAATCAAGAAGTTCTAACAAGATACTCCTAACTAGCACAAAGAGACATAATATGCATGTCCACATCTTGGGTTGCTCTTGATATTCTATGGTTGTTATGTCATAATAGTCATTGGAAAGCTTAAAAAGTGCATTTTAGTCCCTTTCAAGTTAACATCATGAGTGGTTTATGTTTTCGTATGTTAGGAGTTGTGTTATTATGAATTGGGAGAGTTTTGGTAGAGATCAGCCTAACCAGTTTTACCTACCCTGGACAGAAATTTGCAACACATTAAGCCTAATACTAAAGATTATCATTCTAAAGTTCGGATTTGTTAGAGAGGGAGAAAACAACGTTCATCAAAATAATATCTACATTTGCCGTCTTCTACGTGGAATATAATTCTATAGAAAAATATAGGGATGGCACAAAGGTTGAAATTAATACACCTCGAGAAATTCCAACAAAGACCTCTGGCTCTCCTATCATGTCAAATTTATTTAGAGTAGAAAATTCGTGATTCTATTAAGTTTGGTGATTGGGTAAATATTTGTTTGTTTGTTCATTTTTCAAACAATATAATGGGTATCTGAGGTTACTTTCATTGAAGTTTGAGCCCAGATTAATCCCCTTGAGGCCGTGAATCCGTGATGCATAATTCAACCACAAACATCCGATTGATAGTGAAACCGAAGAGAGGTTTATTTATGAATTAATTGAACCCTTTGACTACTGGAATGAAAGAAAAATAAATGAGGAAAAACCACAGCTAAACCCATGATATTATAAGAATCTTAATCCCATGATTTTGAGTTAGTCCCTTGTCATTATTACATAGATAGTTGTGGTTTACCAACCATTCCCAATACTTTTAACATTTGTGTGCATGCATATATCTACATTCTACACGGTTCTGACGAAAACGTCACAACATTTTGGATCAATATAATGTGTCCATGTCACCAAAGGTTGAGAAAACTTATTCCTCATGCTCTCTCTTTTCAAAATTTCTCCACCTTTGTGGGTTGGGGTACTTATCCTATAAGATAGGGTGCAAGGTTATACAATGTTCCATAAGGTTCTGAATTTTTTATCTGATCAAGAAAAAAAAAATCAAGTAAAAAATTTCACATCAAAAGAAGAGTTGATGGTGAGCAACCCATGCTAGGAATCCTCTTGTTCGCTTTATCTTTTGAGCAATGCTACACATCATATTATCATAAATCCTCCATTTCATTTGACAATCAATTAATCCCTTTTCTTTTCATTTATACCAAAGTTATCATCTTTCTATTATTGATCCCAAGCTCTATTTGGAATTCAACAAATATGAGAATAAGAAAAGGAAAATGTTAAAAAGTGCTCAACCATGAATTCCTTTCTTAGGTAATTTTAGAGATTTTTTCCTTTTCTTTCTCTTTTTCCCTTAATGTTTCCAAGATTCAAGTAGAAGCTTAATGTATCATACCTATAGTTTTTGAAATGACAACTGATACGAAGAAAATTTGAGAAGAATAGCAAGTTACTCAAACTTTTTTTTAGGTGACATTAAAAGGGGTTCAACACTTAAATTACCGACATCCAAACCCCACTCAAATACCATCAATTTTTTACAAGCACCACTCAAATACTATTAGGGGGATCCGTGGTATTTTCCTTGCCTTTAAGGTATCCTTTGGAAAATACCCTTTCTTTCTTTTCTTTTTCTTTTTTTTTTTTTTTTTTTCTTTTTTTAGGTCCTCTCAGCAACCAACCAACCAAAAAAAAAAAAAAAAAAAAAAAAAAAAAATTGAGTGCCAGGAAGTGGACATTGTATTTTGGCAGAGTTGGGTCATTCCCCCAATGGAGAGTTTAAGAGGCTATGGGCCTGTTTGGAAATTTCAAAAATTGGATCAGATTACGTCTAGTTTATAACTATTATTTAGTTTTTAGGTAAACTAACTTACAATTGGTTTAAAAAAAACTGTGTTTATACCTTATTTTTAAAATAAAGCTGAATTATTTAGTAAGAAAAACAGATTTACCAAATAGTGTGAAATCAAAACTGATCAGATTTAACTTCAGTTGATTAGATTTTTAAGTTTGCCAAACAACCCCTAATGCAATCCAATAAAACTGAATAGAATAAGTTAGTGATTGGATACGTGAATTACGTAGAGTCCGTATCTCCTTTTTGAAATGCTCTAACGAGGACAGGGTTCAAAATGGTGGAGTTCCAAACGTGGCATTCACGAGTAGATAAAGATCCAAAATTCCCACCTCAAGCTGCCTTTGAATTCTACATAGTCCAATCCACGTGCCTTTGAATTCTACACGGTCTCTGATCGTCTATATCCTCACTTTGTACAAGCAAATATATAACAACGAGAGTGACAAACAAACTTTAATAATTGCTCGTTAGGGCCCATATACCAAGAAGTTGGGGACCTTTTCTGAAAGTAACCAATAGGGATGGCAATGGGTCGGGTCGGATCCGGGTCGGCACTATCCCATACCTGACCCGATCTTTAATTTCTTATACCCATATTCGACCAGATACTCGATGGGTATGAACAATTAACCCCCATCCCCGATCCACTGTTTTATTGGATTACCCATGCCCGACCCACCCATACCCGACCGCCCTGTTGTGAGGATTTTTTTCCCCCAAATTCCATTTTTTTTTTGTTACTTACACCTATTACATGTTATTCATATAATCATATACCAAGCTTATAAATGTTTTTAGCACCTAATTAATATGATCTTGTTCAAATAAAATCATACCTAATATGATCACACAAATATTATACACAAATGTAAAGATTAAAAAACAATAAAAATACATAATGAGCCTTCGAATGGACTCCATAAGCCTATATCAAGATAGGTTTAAGTAGGTATTTATATTTTATTGTAAAATATATATATATTTTGTAAATATAGCGGGTCGGGTCGGGTCTTCGGGTTTTTTCTTGTTGGGATCCATACCCGACCCGTACCCAATTTTTTTAAAAAAATTTATACCCATACCTGACCCGATATCCGGAAAAAAAATAAAAATACCCGCCCATTCGGGTATGGATCAAGTCGGGACCCTATGGATCGGGGCGAAATTGCCAACCAAACCCTGACCCACAAGCAATTGGTTCTGTTCTTCCCCTTTAATTTTGAGTGAGTCTTTCATGTCACTGTGACATGACGTGGTCAGGTGATGTTACAAGTTAATAGTAGTAAAATAAAATGAAATTATGAGATTAAAAGGTATATTAACAATCTCATTTTATTTGAATCTCATTGATTTGTGATATTAATTGATTATACCAAAGTTACATAAAAGTTTTTCTCTCAAATTTTTACAGTTAATGATGATTTGTTTTTTTAAATTTTAAAATCTTTAATTTATTTTTTATGTAGTAGAGGAAGGTTAACGTCATCTCAGATTAGATCCATCCATCACATCTTTTCAAAAAAATCAAAAATTCTGTTTTAAAAAAAAAAAAAAAAAAAAAAAGGACTTTCGAATGCCGTCAATTAAGCTTGATTCCTATTATTTTTTGAAATGATCTTTATTTATTCCTTGAAAATTCTTCAAATTTGCTTAAAATATCAAAAATCAGATTGGCATATTCGATCTTCTACGATCAAATTATTAAGATCTCCATATTTTTCCAATAAAATTATTGAGATCAAATTATTTAGGGATATCTTTCAAGGATTGAAGAATTACATATTCAAACCTGTAATCAATTTTTCATTAACACATTTTAAAATTTGACACTCCAACCTTCCCTTTCTTGCTTCACGATACGGGCACTGACGAATATTTGAAATTATTCTATTGACATAAGCACATCTGTGAGCTATATGAGCAACATTGCCTTTCAATTCTAATGGACGCACCCTTTCACGAAAAATAGGGGACCCAATGTCACTGTCCTTCATTAGAACCTCAAGCATTTTGATTGCCATTTTCTTAGAAAGTGAAGGTTCAAGCCTCTCAAACGGACTTGGATTTAGTGCTGAGTTTGGAAAACTCAGCACGGTGCCGAGCTCATCTCGACCGTCCATCTCGGTTTTGGACAGCTGAGATTGAAAGATGATAAAATTACTTTATAAGGGTATTTTGGTAATTTTATCACCTTTTAATTTCAACCGTCCAAAACCGAGATGCACGACCGAGATGAGCTTGGCACCGTACTGAGTTTTCCAAACTCAGCACTGAATCCTCTCCCCTCTCAAACCTCATACTTCTCCCTCCTTAGTCCTCATTAGTCTCATCAAGGAATTTGTTCACCCGTACAACGTGGCGTGATGGTGATCAGATCATGATCTCATGCGTTCGTGTATGCTCTGATCACTGTGCATGCACGTGGATGACCAAAACTGTTGAAATCGATATGTCATCCAACAAAAATCCAAAAATGGCTGGGGACAGACACTCTGCAGTGGTCGTTGTTCTGCATCTCTTTTCTGGAAAAAGCTTGTATGAAATCGTTGCATGGGCCAACTGATAAGACCAGTGAATGTGAGAGAGAAAAGTGCCTTTGTCAGTGTACTTTTTGCACTGAAAAAGTATTTTTCTCTCCCTCCACTGACTGGTCTCACCAACTGGCCCATGCATTGATCATATGCAAGTTTCTCTACTCTTTTCTTTATGGCCAGAAACAGCACACACAAAAACACTCTTTATCTCCACACACACACACACACTACGTTACATGTATATGATTTGACTTCAAAAGTTGTACGTAGTAGCTAGTGACCCACTTGACCTTGTGGCACCGTAAAGTGCTGGAATCTCAAAAAGGTGAAGTGTTTAGTCCCATGCCCTATTCCTATCATGTGGCATGAGGCTACGTAAGATTGCTACTTTGGTTTGAAGGGATGAGTCCATTGCCATGGTCTGGCTGGGTAAAGTCATGGAGTGTATTTGTCAATGAACCTTATCTCTCCGTTGAATCTTACCCCGTAGATAGATGAGCATGGCCAATTATTAGAATATAACCTTTTATCAAGAGATTTGGAAAATTTTCACTCATTTGGATTAAAAAAAAAGCCGTTTTATCCCCCCCCCCCAACCAAAAATAAAAAAGAAAAAAAAAAGAAAGAAAAAGTGTGTCAATATTCGGCGCAATGACATTTTTTTCAAGAATGCATGATATCACCATAAATAAATAAATAATTTGATGATAATGATATCATCAAAATTTTCAAGAATTTTTTCCAAATTTTGGTTAAATCAATATAAAACAAAAACGGGAGACTCTTTTGAAAGAAATTTTTTCCTTTAAAATAAATTTCTCCGCTTTTGGGTCAAATTCTTCCAAAAGTAAAAAACAGAATTGAAAATAAAAAGTGTATTTTTATCGAAACTTTTCCACTATTCCATGCATCACCATGCTAAATTATTAACTTTATATGACTCACAGATGAATTTTAAAAATCATATCTATTATTGGCCAATTTTGATTTCATACTATTTGCATGTTTGGCAAGTCTCTTTTTTTATTAAACAATTCAACTTTGTTTTAAAAATAAGACATAAATATAATTTTTTTAAAACCAGTTGTGAATTGGTTTATTTAAAAATCAGATAATAATTATAAACGGACCTAGTTTGATCCAATTTTTAAAATTTCCAAACATGCCCTTAGCATCACATTTAACACAACATATACGTCGTTGATTCCAAAAGTAATAAAAGACAAACCGTCCTCTATCTTTTCATTTTTGATCTAAATAGAGGACAAATCCTCATTAATCACTTTAATTTGTGGCCAATAAACCTTGATTGGTTGAGTGGCTGAGCAAAAATTGCAGCCCACTGCTTCACTTTCCATCACCAATTTATGTCTACAGTCTTTTTTTTTCTTTCCTTTTATTGCGTGTCAGTGTCCTAATTATTGTCATCGCATCATGATCATGTCATTATCATCATATATTTACATATCATCGTTTTGTCGTGATCATGAGGTATATAGCCGCCTCTAGGGTCATCGACTTAATTGGTAGCTTAGATGAAATGTCTTCCTTTTGCTTTACGTTTTTCTCATTCACATCTTCATATTTGAAATTACAGACATGCGACCGTAGGAAAAGTGATCCATTGAAGGTGAGAGACGGCCCAAGACCAAGATCAAAATGCGAGGTATATATAAAAAGTGTAGGAACTACCCGAAGTAGTGTGAAATTTTTGTTGGGTTTTCCTATGGAAGCCATTGTATGAGCAGATGAGCTCTTTTATTTTTTGGCCTACGTTGGGAGGTTATCGACCTAGCCCTAGACCTAATAGTACCCAAACCTGTACCCACCCTTATACCACAATCAAGTCACAAGGGCAAATGATTTATGTAAGCTTACTCACCATCGGTTCAAGGACTCAAGGTGACTTTGTTTTTTCAGGGTAAGAAGAGTAGAGAAAATGCCTTGAGCCAATGTTCGAGTACTAGCCACTACGACACTGAAGTAACCCATGCCATACTCCTAGGAAAAGCTTAAACGACCTTCAACAGAAGGGTACTTGTATCCAAAACCGACACAGCTAGGTAGGTAGAGAGTAACTAAGGGCACGAGATAACTCTCTCTAAGGAACTTGGCAAAATAGCTCCATAACTTCGGGAGAATGAGTGCTTCTTCACCAAGGGGGTCACAGTGATCAAACCTGGGCGATTGTTTACCAAAAACATAGGTCTCCGCAAAGTCGTAAGACTATGTATGGGGTATCATCAATGTTTGTAGTACTACTCAATTTCACCACATTTATTAGTGCGAAGATAAATATCCTCAAGCTGACTTTAGCACCCTTTTCCATCAATGGGGCTGTTTTTCCCCCAGATCCACTAGTTAATATGATTCCAGTTGGTCCTGGCCAAATTTACTCAAGTTTCTTCTTCGTTTTTTAGTGCGTAGGACTGTGGGAGTACTCATATTTTCTTGGTCTACTAGCTTGCCCAGGTCAACCCATCATAGTAAGGAGCATGAATAGTGTTGGTGCTAAGCTCATTAGCACCGTTGGATCACATTTTAGATGGTTTAGATTAAAAGTTGCAATTGAAATCACCAAAATGACCACCATCTTCACCATATTACCAAAAGAACTCAGCATTGAATCCGTGCTCCGTAGTAAGCCCACCATTATGATTATTATTTGGGTTGACTGTAAACTAGACACCTCACCCACATAACCCATTTCATGCAACCCACCATCAAATAAAAAAAATTGGAAGACATAAATATAATAGTTGGATTGTTTCTGGTTTGTTTTTGTGATTTGTAAATTTTGTTTTTCATTATTTTTTTAATCTTATGCGAATCTAACGGACAAATTTTAGGCTGGACCATTGGGTTGGGTTAGGCCACAAATTACGAGTCCAAGCCCGTCCATCTTAATGATTGGACTGAGCCGGACCTAAACGGGTTTGGCCTGGACCTAGCCCAATTGTTTTTATCTGGGCCAAGGAGGACCGTGGTTTGATGGGCCTATTTTACACCACTTAAAGCCCATATATCGAGAAACGCTGAGATAATTTCCCTCCACAACAAATTCTCTTACTGGCGGGGACATGCACTGCAGACATCTCAACCCTTACCTCAATGCCTCCGCGTTTGCAACTATTGAATCCACTTCTCTGCCGCCAAACGATGTTTGAATTCATTACGAAAGATGTCACCAAAACCTGCATTACTACCATTTTTATCATGACCTTTTCCACTAAAATTGAGCTTGATCCAACCATTGTGAGGGGGGCACCACAAGCTGCACAGCCTATGATGAATACGGTAGGTACGATAACAATCCCACCATTACCGACACATATCTTCTGAACGCGTTTGATTGTTCGAAGCTTCTTACTTTCTCTCATGTACGTAGTCTCTTCTCTGGAAAATCTTTTCATTCCCTCTTTCTTTAAATCTCATCTCATTCTCTGTTTTTTTTTTTTTTTTGGTGGGTATTATTCATTCTCATCTCTTTAGTAAAATCATCTTTATCACAAAGAACCATAAAATTCTACAACAAAATAGAGCTGTTACGGCGTTCAAAAAATGCTGTTAATGAGCTTTTATGACATATAGGCGCACGTTGTAGGGTGCAATGCCGTAGAAAGTCAAAATCATACATGGCACACATTGCACGTTGTAAATAATGTTATTCATGGCGTTTTATGCTCGCTGTGAATGAGTTGAATGATTTATTTACATCGTTTGTGCCTCGGATTGGCCCTATTCAAGTCAACTTATTTTCTATGGTTTCTTTACTAAATAACATTTAAACTTTATAATGTTTATATATGTAAAATGTTTATAAATTATAAAAACATTTGCAAACATTATATCAATGTTCATATGATTTAATAACTTTTATAACTTGCAATAAAACATTTGCAATTGGATCATTGGTCAAAATATATTGGCTAACAAAAATGCAATAGGTGCCACTATATCAGTAGGAAAAAGCACTCTTTTATTCTCTGGCTCGCCATCAAGAATAGATTTGCCACTCAAGAAATAGCCACGTCCATGCCAATAATCACTCTTGTGCTGATGTAACTTTTTGTAATATTGTCAAAGATGTTTGATATAGATTGTCGCTTTCTAAAAGATCAGTTGATAGTATTTTTCGTACCAATTGGGATTTTAGTTTTGCCCCACCTCATTTGTAATTTCTTGATGCTT
Organism: Liquidambar formosana; assembly: GCA_039720395.1. Classification (NCBI taxonomy): domain Eukaryota; kingdom Viridiplantae; phylum Streptophyta; class Magnoliopsida; order Saxifragales; family Altingiaceae; genus Liquidambar; species Liquidambar formosana. The sequence continues at coordinate 36,987,761 of CM077823.1, read as the reverse complement.
TGTCAAGATTGTATTCTTTTCCTTTTCTTTTAATGATATTCTTACTTACCCCCCACCCCAAAAAAATATAAATAAAAATTGGAGTATGCAATTAATTAATGAATGGAAATGGTTTCACAGCTGTAGATGTCATAGAGCTTATGCCAAGAGATTTAAAAGGCATGGAAATCCGTGAATCCCTTCTAAACCTGCAAATTTGTCACTTTCAGGCTGGCTATTATTTCACAATTCGGGGATAAAATTACTTCAGTCTCATCTCCCTTCTCGAGAAAGTGTTTCTGATTCTAGCTATACATGAAAATGGGGTGAATGTGTGATGTGATCATGAAAAATTCACTCTCCCTGTGCTGCTTTTTTGCCTAGGATGTACTCCTCGACTATCTTTTGCATTTTAACATTCATCCCTTTATAGTAATGTAGTAGGAGGAATCTAACCTCTATAAAACCAATGTAATAGTAGGACTCTAGCTTCTGTGACACAAAAACCTGATAGGCAAATAGCTCACTGAGTGGAAAAATGGAGAAAAGGCATGAGGCACCACTACTGATGAGAGGAAGTATGGAGAGAGAAGGGTGGGCGACAATGGAAGGAAGAGAGAGAGCGACGAGAGGGATTAACAGGCTTTATGAAGCATCATTGAGTGGATGCGTTGACACCTTGAATCAATTGATGAAAGAAGATGGACTCACTCTCGCCCGTCTTTGCGTCACTTGCTTCGACAAGACTCCATTGCACAGCTGCAATGCTTGGTCATGTAGACTTTGCAGCAGCACTTGTAAGTTCCAAGTGGGACTTGGTCACCAAGTAAGACTCACGGGGATTTTCACCTCTTCACTTGGCCTCTGCCAACGGCTATGTTGAAATTGTTAAGAATCTGTTATTGGTGAATACTGATGTACGTCTCTTCCTTGATGAGGACCCCTCTCCATCTTGCAGTGATGCATGGCTAAGAGGACGTGCATTGCATGTGCAATCAAGGGCGGAGCCAGGATTAAAAATTATCTTGGGCTAAGTAAAAAATTATTTTCTCAATTCCACTATGTTTGATAACTTTTTTATCAAGTACATATTAAAGAGGGGCATTTATTGCATTATCGTGTCATCCATATAATTTTAATTTTTCCAATTTTCCCTTCAAAAAGCTTTTCAAAAAAAAGAACTACAATTATAATGAAGGTTATTTTTATAAAGTAAAAGTATTTTTGGTTTTGACTTTTGAAAATAATAAAACATTTTGGGACTTTCCAAAATAGAAAATATGATCAAACAAAGTGAAACGGAATGAGTAATAAACACAAATATATATATATACACAAGCAAAATAAAACTAATTGACCTGACCTTATATTTAAGAATTCAAACGAAATATAAAGTAAGTTTGAAAGATGGAAGAGTGACTTGACTTAGACAAATGCCATAAGTTAAGTTTAGATGGACTAAACACTAAAAAAAGTAGGTATAATAAATGGAATAATGATTTGGGTTTAGGTAGATGTCATGGGTTAATTTTAGATAGGCAAAAATCTAAAGATTAAAGGCTGAATAGTTATTGGCCTCTTTCTTACCTGGGCTCAGGACCAAAAACCCAAATCATAATACCTATAAAAAAAACAAATGGCCCAATCTGCCCTGGGCTACAGCCCAGGGGAGCCTCCTCTTTAGTAGGGGTGTTCGTGGTTCGGTTTGGTTTGGTTTTGGGGTACTTTTCAAACCAAACCATTATACTTTGGTTTTGCTCTTCTCAAACCAAAACCAAACCATACTATAAAAAAACCAAACCAAACCAAACCATAAAAATTCGGTTTGGTTCGGTTCGGTTTCGGTTTTAATCAATCAAGTAGCAACAAATAATTAAAAATAAAAAAAATGACATGCCAAACTCCAAATTAAAACATTTTTAATAAAAGCATTACATTAGCAACTAAAAAAAAACATTAAACATTGTATCAAAATGGAAACAAATTGACATATGTCAATCCAAGTTTAAATCTCCAAGTTAATATATGCCATTATCTCACACAACATTAATAACTAGTTTAATACATGCCAAGCTAAAATAGGAAAAACAATAAGAAACTTAAAATCAACAAATTACAAATTAAAATTTGATATATAATATATAAAATAAAATAATATATATATATATTATATATTTTTTGGTTTTTTCGGTTTTTCGGTTTGGTTTGGTTTTTTAAACATGAAAACCAAAACCAAACTGTACGGGGTAAAATCTTTCTCCCCGAACTACGTGTTGATGATGGAGCTTGTTCCCTCGCCTGGACCTGCAATCACAAGCTTGGAAAATGGGTCAGAGGGTAGGCCAAGGTGGGTTTTGGCCGTGCCCTCTCCGAAGCTTAAGTCAGAAAGCTGCACTGTGGAGAATGAGGCAAGGAAGAAGATGAATCTCAGAGAATTAGGGTACTGTAGCTTACCAAATTAGGCTGTATCGTATTCTTTTTATACCCACCTGTACGGACTGACCATGTGAGGTCAGATAACTGCTTGGGTTAGGTCAGATCTGACCATGGTTTACCCATAACCGTCTGACCATAGTTCAGTGACCATGGTTGGCCAGGGAATCGTGGTTTCTTGTAACCGCTGTGTCAGGAATTACAGCTATTAGGACAGTTTTGGACTGTAGTAGGATTTGGAGTGTAGTATGAGTCATAAGACAGGTGTCCCGAGGTGAAAGCCAGGAACCGAGTTGGGAGATCACGTGCCTTGCCGCGGGTCCTACTGTGCAGGCCTCCCACGTGTCAAGTGAAGTGATTTAACTTCTTACCCCGATCTGGATCTTCGGAGGTGAATCACGTGCGTTGTGGTTGACCTGGTTGAGCAATCTTCGCCACGTGTCAGCGTTTCAGACTTGAGCCTTCCATCCCGAGTTGAGACCTCAGTTCAGATATATTTCCACACAATTTGCCCCAAATTATGACATTCCCGAGCTGGGACTTGTCATAATTTTATTTTGCTAAGTGTTTTTCCCTGTGCCCCTATGCCGTTTGGCATTCTAGGGCTTACCTGGCAAAGAGGCGGTTAGGCCTTTCCGTATTCCAAGGCGCTGACGTCATGTGCCTTGGGACCGTACGATCTGCATTTAATGCGCCAGAAGTATTATGTCTTTGGAGGGAAGCAAATTACTGCTCATTTTATCTTCTGCACTCTCTCTCTACTTTCTGCCTTTGCTCTCTGCATCCTGTTCTCCGTTTTCTCTCTCTACTTTCTTTGCTCCTGCCTTCTGTTTTTTCCAGGAAAGTACCGTATTTTCCACCGGAATCCACTGTCTACGCCGTTCGCTTGTGGGAGAAGATCCGTTCCTCTCTTCTTTGTTGCCCTTGCGAATCGTTTCTCCGGCGCTGTTCTCTGTTGGTGTTCTTCTTGCTCGTTTCTACCGTTCAAGAGCGACTTTTGAAGTTTTCAGCGCCGTGCCGTACAGTTTCTCCGGCGAAGCAGCTTTTTGACCACCGCTTAATCTTCTGAGAAGGTATAACTGGTTTTTGTTCTTTGTTCTTCAATTTGTTCGGTGTATTTTTCTCTTTGCGGTTGCTGGAGGTGTTCTTGGGGTTTGCTTCGTAATCCTAGGGTTTCCCTCTGGTTTTTGGGGCAAATCACCAAGATACTGATTTTCCCGCCTTTTAGGGTTTGAAAAACTCCATCTCGGGGTAAACTTGAGAAAAAGGTTTTGGTGCCCTTTTTAGTCTTTTCCCAACTCCGAGCTGAGTGCTCCCCGAGCTGACACTTAGAAAAATTTTAGGGTCTGTCAAGGCAGGGGTAACATACCTGTTAGAACCTGACCATGGAGTTTTAGGTCGGGACATATTGTCATGGGTTGAGTTATCCTTGGATTTAACCTTCCCCTTTCGTCTTGGCAGATGTCTTCTTTTTATGATATTAGGGGGAACCCTGCAAAGATAGCAGAGTTCAATGCTTTATACGGCTTTGAAGACGGGAAGTTTAGCTTCCGCTTTGCTGAGCCCGGGGAGGACGTCTTTAGGTCGGACGCCAAGGGTGGCCTCCCCGTTCCTATTGCTGCTTTCATGGAGGGTGGAGTTCGTGTCCCCTTCCCAGACCTTCTCAACGACTTCCTCCTCTACTGTGGAATAGTCCCAACCCAACTAGGGCTGAACTCCTTTAGGATCATCATGGGGGTTCACGTCCTTAACCAGCTTCTAGGGACTTCTGTCGGGGTGCGTGAGATCCTTCACCATTACAAAATCTGCGCCCTTAAAAATAAGCCCGACGTTTACCTCTCCCTCAAGCGCAGAATGAAACCCTTTGTCACCCACATCCCAGACTCCAACCCGGGAGCTCATGACATTGTGGTCTTCGTTTATGGGCCTGTAGATGGGACTCTTCCCCCTGATCCTCCCATCATTCCCCGAGAGAGAGGCTCTAGCTGTAAGAAATCAACGACGTCATTTAGCTTCTTTCTGTTTTATCTGACTTCGAGTTGAATCTTGAACTTAACATTGATATTCATGTGTCATGTTTCTTTCTAGCAGCTCCTCACGCCAACGAGCCCGCTGACGCGCTGAACAAGGAGGATATCCAAAGATTGCTTGGATATCAAGTCAGCCAGCGCTGCCGTGCGGCGGAGACCTTGCTCAACTACCACGCGCGGTACCAGACTTGGGGGAAGGCGAGTTACCCCCATTGGGAGCAGCCTGACGACGAGCTGACCCGTGTGGTGGAAGAGGACCTTGAGAGAGGAGAGCAAGAGGAAGTGGAGGAAGAAGGGATCCGCCTCCGACCTGAAGGGGAGGGAGCTGAGGAGATTAGGCCCTCCGAAAAGACGGCTCGCCGCGCCCCCTTCGTCATTGAGAGCTCCAGCTCTGAGGAGACTGTCTCCCAAGCCATGGAGAGGAGAGGCTCCCGTCCCCCCCCCGCCAAGAGACAACGAACAGACTCCAGCAGCCAGAGGACCCAGAAAGACTCTGGGATGAATTTGAGGGCTCTGGTTGCTGAGAGAAGGGCGGCGGAGAAAGAGGCCCAGGAAAAGAAGGCTGCTGAGCAAAATCAGCAGCAGCAGAATCAGCAGCCGCAGCAACAGCGGCAGAATCAGCAGCCGCAGCAGCAACAGCGTCAACAGCTGCAGAAGACTAACAAGGCTGCTGCTGTTGTTGCTCCTGGGTCAGGTCGGGACGCTGGGAAAAAGCCCACTGACCCCAACAGCGGAAAGCTCATGTCCCACGCCATGAGGGGGCAGGACGTGGGCAGGCCCCAAGCGCCCGAGGCTACCGGGAAGGGGAAGGCTCCCCTGGTTCCTCCAACGAAGCCCCGGAAAACCTCCGCAGTCCCCGAACAGCAACCCGTTGTGCAAGGGCCTGGACAGGGGGGTTCCAATGCCTCGGGGGCCGGAGATGGGAGCGCCCCTGCCCGTGCTGATGCGATAGCAAAATTCCCCGAGGTAAACCTTCACTTCTTTCTGTGCTTTTTATCCGGAAGTCTATTATGAACTCTGACTGACTTTATGTCTCTGTTCGCGTGTGCAGTTCCCCGTACCCACAGATAGGGGTGTTACCAGCTCTTTCTCTGCGGAGTACAACTTCAGGCAGCTGGGGAATCCCATGAGGTTGCCGGTGGACATGGAGCATTTCAGGAAGAGGACCGCCCTCGACAACCTCCGCTTCGGGTTTACCAGCCTTTACCGAGTAAGCTCCGTTCTTTTGTGGTTTCCGTTACTTGTTGTCCCACCTTATTTTTGACTTGATGATGTCTGCATAGGGCTGCCAACAAATCCTGCTGGCGGGAGATCGATTTGAAGAGGAAGACAACAAATTGCAGGTCGAGCTCGCCAAAGTCCGGAGTGAGTACGATCAGAAGCTAGGGGAAGCTGAGGCCAACTGTGCTGCGGCTATGTCTCAAGTTCAGAAAGTAAAGTCTGAATGCGAGACTCTTAAGTCTACAGCCGAGAGTGCCATCAGCAAGCTCGAGCTCACGAGGAAGGACTACGCAGACTTGGAGGCTGAGCTGAGGAAGGCAAAGGATGCCCAGGATGGGTTGGCCCGGGAGAAGCGCGAGCTGGCGAGTAAGGTCCGGGCCCTTGAGGCTGAGGTAGAGAGGGAGAAGGCCTCCGCGAAGAAGGCCGTGACTGAGGAGAGGGAGAGCGTGACGGCTTCCCTCGTTGGGCAGATGACCACCGAGCTCGAGGTCACCTACAGATTTGCGTGGGAGACCTTGGTCGAGTTGGCATCTGCCCAATTTCCTGGCATTGCCGATATTCCCTTTGAAAGGAGGGATATTCCCCCGGATTACAATCCCGAGGGAGGTGATGTCGGGGAAGCTGAGATGGAGGTTGCTGGCGGCGATGAGGCCGGGGAGAACAATCCCGAGGTCACGTCCCTGCCTAATGCCACCATTGAAGCCGAGGGGACTGTTGACGTCCCCGATGACACTTCAGTCGCTGCCAACGGGGACCCACCCGTAAATGCAACGGAAAGCACCACGGAGGCTATCCCTGATCTTCCTCAGACTCCCGTGGTTCCGCCTGTCTCTACTGATCCCGTTGCGGCTCCCGAGGTCATTGCTCCAGCTGCCGGGAACTCGGGGGAGAATGTAGCTACTTAGGTTTTTTCCTTTGTTTTTTGTTTTTGATTTCTTCTGGCTGAATGCCCCAATATGTACAAAACATTGTAATACTTTTTCTACTGGAATGAAATACAGAGTTTTTCTTTCTCGTGTGCATGTGTCTTGTATTCTCATACTGGCTGTGCGTTTGAATGTATTATCGGGATGAGATCCCTTGCTGCTGTGGTGAAAATAATTAGACCCAATCTGATTATGGGTTTTAGTTTGTTGAGTGAGAGACCTGAACACCTGCTGGTCCTTGTTTATTTAGACCCCTCTCTTGGTATGTTGTTGCGCTGAACCTGTTCTTAGGTGAGAATTCGCTGTGAACCCATTCTTAGGTTCGGTGTGCTCAAGCCATTTAGTAGGTGAGACTTGTGCCCATTCTTAGGCCATTTTGCTTGGACCCGTTCTTGGGCAAGACTTTGTTGTGAACCCATTCTTAGGTTCGGTGTGCTCAAGCCATTTATTAGGTGAGACTTGTGCCCATTCTTAGGCCATTTTGCTTGGACCCGTTCTTGGGCAAGACTTTGTTGTGAACCCATTCTTAGGTTCGGTGTGCTCAAGCCATTTATTAGGTGAGACTTGTGCCCATTCTTAGGCAGTTTTTGACTTCGACCCGTTGTTGGGGAAAATGCCTTTAGCTCAACTAATAAACAAGCGATGACGTTCTTGAATAATCTCTGAACTTGTATTGAATAATCATTGAATGTAATTACAACTTTGGCTATCGGTAAAACAATCTTAGGTTAGCTATGTTAACTGATCTCGGGAGCTCTTGCCCGGTCTCCAAGCTCTTCAGTTTGTAAGAACCTGTACCCCCGACGTGGATGACCTCGTAAGGACCTTCCCATGTTGCCCCGAGCTTCCCGTCTGCAGGATTTCTGGTTCCAGCGTTGACTTGTCTGAGTACCAACTCTCCGACATTGAACTCCCTTGATTTTATTCTTCGGTTGTAATATTTTTTTAGCTCTTGTTGGTAAGATGCCATTTTAATTCGAGCCCTTTCCCTTCTTTCTTCTGCTAAATCCAGATCTTGAGACAGAGTTTGATCATTCGTTGCCGCGTCATAAGATTCGGTTCTGAGACCTGGTAGACCCATCTCTATTGGTATAACTGCTTCCATGCCATAGGTCATAGAAAACGGAGTTTCTCCAGTGGACCTCCGCGGGGTAGTTCGATATGCCCATAGTACAGAGTGCAGCTCGTCGGGCCAAGACCCTTTCACGTTGTCTAGTCTCCTTTTTATCCCTGCGACTATAATCTTGTTGGTTGCCTCTGCCTGACCATTGCACTGCGGGTAACTCGGATTAGAATACCACCACTGAATTCCCTGTTCTGAACTGAATTCCCGAGTTCTCTTACTGTCGAACTGAGTCCCATTATCCGATACGAAGGCTCTCGGGATCCCGAAGCGAGTGATAATATTTTCCCAAAGGAACTTGATAATATCAGAATCTTTAATTGAAGCAAGCGCGATAGCCTCTACCCATTTGGTAAAATAATCAGTTGCAATGAACAAATACTTCCTGTTCCCCGAGGCTGTGGGCAGTGAACCCACGAGATCTAACCCCCACTGCGCGAAAGGCCATGGACTGGATATGGGATGCAGCTCCTGAGCAGGTTGGTGTATCCTGTCAGCAAACATCTGGCACTTCGGGCACTTCCTGACATACCTGATAGCATCTTTCTGCATGTATGGCCACCAGTAGCCCTGAGTGTTTGCCCTATGGGCTAATGATCTTCCTCCTGCATGACCTCCGCATGATCCCTCGTGGAGTTCAGCCAGCAGGTCTAGCACTTGGTCTGGATGTACGCACTTCAAGTATGGTCCCGTGTAGGATCTTTTGTAGAGAGAACCTGACGGAGATAACCAAAAACGAGCTGACTTGGCGCGAATTCGGTGACCCTGATTGCGATCCTCGGGTAATTCATCTCTCTGTAGATAGGCAACTATCTCGTCCATCCAGCTCGGTATCGGGGGCTGAATGTCCGAGATGAGCTCTTCTGTCCCAATGCTGGGTTCTTGCAAGATTTCGACATTTATGGTTCGGGGGGTGTCTGTTTCCAATGCTGCAGCCAGGGCAGCCAACCCATCTGCATGTCTGTTTTGATCCCTGACAAAGCGTTTGAACTCCACACTGGTGAATTTCGCAGCTAATTCCCACACCTTGTGCATGTACGCAGCCATCCTTTCATCTTTGGCTTCATATTCTTTGTTCAGCTGGTTAACCACTAGCCTGGAGTCACTGTATACTGTCAGCTCTTTCACCCCCATTGCTTGGGCCATCCCTAGTCCTGCCACCACTGCCTCATACTCTGCTTCATTGTTTGAGGCTGGGAACATAAGCCTCACTGCTTGCTCGATGATTTCTCCTTCAGGATCCGTCAGTACAATTCCCAGACCTGCACCTTTCGCATTAGATGCACCATCCACTTTGAGCTCCCATCTCTTCCTCTTCGCTGTGTCTATATTGTCTTTCCCCCCCAGTTCGGGCAGAGAGGATTTGAGTGCTGTCTGTCCCGAACTGGAAGTAGGATCCGCGAATTCAGCCAAAAAATAAGCCAATATCTGTCCCTTTATGGCAGGTCGGGGCTGGAAGTGAATGTCGTAGGCATTGAGTTCTACCCCCCACTTCGAGACGCGTCCTGACAAATCAGCTCTGCGGAGGACATCTTTCAGTGGGTAGTTTGTGAGGACGATGATAGGGTGAGACTGGAAGTAGTGTTGGAGTTTTCTGGAGGCTGTGACAAGGGCTAGAAGTAGCTTTTCAAGTGGCAGATAACGGGTTTCAGCGTCTAATAGTGTCTTGCTAATATAGTAGATCGGGGCTTGAGTAAGGCTGCGCTGGGCTATAAGAACGCCACTGAGTGCATGAGCTGAGACAGCAAGATAGAGGTAAAGGGCTTCCCCGTGGTAAGGATGGGTCAGGGTGGGAAGTTTTTCTAAATGAGCAACTAACTTTTGATAAGCCTCTTGGCATTCTGTGTTCCATCCCGAGTTAGTGCTCTTCTTCAGCATCTGAAAGAATGGGTGGCATTTGTCTGATGACCTCGAGATGAATCTACTGAGTGCTGCCACCATCCCGTTCAACTGTTGAACATCCCTGACTGTTGTTGGAGTGCGTAGGGTTCTTATCGCCTCAATCTTACTTGGATTTGCTTCGATCCCCCTTCTTGAAACTAAATGACCAAGGAATTTTCCCGAACCTATGCCAAATGAGCTTTTCTTCGCATTTAACTTCATTCCATACTCCCTGAGTCGGGAAAAAGCCTCAGTTAGGTCTGTCAGATGATCTTTCTCTGAGCTGCTCTTAACAATAGTGTCATCAACGTACGCCTCAAGGTTTTTGCCAATCAGTCCTTCAAACATCCTGCTAACAAGACGTTGGTAGGTGGCCCCCGCATTCTTTAACCCGAACGGCATCACCTTATAGCAGTACGTTCCTCTAGGAGTAACGAACCCAGTCTTGTCTTGGTCGTGTTCTGCCATAGGAATCTGATGGTAACCCGAGTAGGCATCAAATATGCTCAGTCTTTCATACCCCGAGATAGAGTTTATAAGTTGGTCAATCTTAGGCAAGGGGAAACTGTCCTTTGGGCACGCTTTATTGAGGTCTGTGAAATCGATACAGACTCGCCAGTCCCCTGTCTTCTTTCTTACACATACGGGATTGGCCAGCCAACTCGGGTACTTTACTTCTCTGATGAACCCTGCTTTCAAAAGCTTATCAACCTCGGCAGAAACTGTTTCGGCTCTATCATCTGACAACCTTCGTTGCTTCTGAACCACTGGCTTGTAATTCGGGTTAACTTGCAACTCATGAGTAATAATTCTGGGATCAATTCCTGGCATTTCATGGGGTGACCAAGCAAATACATCAATGTTATTCTTCAAGAATTCAAACAGCTCTGCTGCGTCGGAGTCACTCAATGACTTTCCTATCCAGAAAAACCTCTCTGGATCATCCGGATTGATTATCTTTTTAACTAACTCCTCCCCTGTTCTGTCTGCGGGTTCCAGAGCTGTCTCCTCTACTCCGGGCCGTTCTCCCTTTCGTTGCTACAAGGGGACCTCATCAATCTTAGCTTTTTTCTTCTGCTCAGGCTCTTGCCTCGGGGCTTTGAGTTTGCCAGTTCCCGAGCTGGGAAGGCGTGGGACCTTGGACTTCAGTTTGTCCTCGGAAGGCGCTGAGTGGCCTGCATACTCTGCCAGAAAACACTCCCTGGCCGCTGCCTGGTTTCCCTTTATCTCCATGATTCCCTCTGGGCTCGGGAACCTGATGGATTGGTGGTAGGAGGATGGGACAGCCTTTATGGCATGAATCCAGGGTCGCCCGAGTATAACATTGTAAGCTGACCTCTCCTGGATCACCACAAACGTTTCCATGGATTGCACTGGCCCTGCCCGAACTGGGAGCGTTATCTGCCCCAATGGGAAAGTCATGTTGCCATTAAAAGCTTTCAAGCTGACGTGGCAGGGCTTCAGGTCGGAGTCCCTAAGCCCGAGTTGACTGAACAACTTCTGGAACATGACGTTCACAGATGCTCCGTTATCCACATAGACTTTGCCCACGTCATAGTTCCCTATGAGCATGCGGACAACTAGAGCATCATTGTGCGGGCAGCGGACCGTCCCATCAGTCTCGGCGTCCTCGAAGAAAAGCAGTTTCTCACCATTTTCTCCATCACTCTGAGGTAGTAGTACCGGCTCATCCCCAATATCACTGACTTCAGCATCTTGACAGGCCATCCTATATTGCGCCCTAAGCTGGCTGGTTGACAGGGCTGTTTCCTCATATCCTCCGGTGATCATGTCTATCCTCCCGAGGATCTTTGGTTGAGTGGATTGAGGAGCCCTGTTCTCGGGTTTTCTCTGTTCGGATGGCTGTCCTTTGTCCTTTCGGACTATAAATTCATCGAGCTTTCCTTCCTTGGCCCAAGCCTCGAGATTGTACTTCAGAACCTTACAGTCCTCAGTTCTGTGGCCATGATCCTTATGGTAACTGCAAAACAGCTTCTTATTTCTCTTTTCGGGCTCTGCGAACATAGGTCGAGGTTTTTGGAAGAAATCCTTGTTCTCCAGTGCCTTCATTAACTTGTAGATGGGGAGAGTAAATACGGTGAAGATGGCCTGGTTCGGATTGGTGGGTGGCCTGGATTTCTCTCCTCGGGGGTTGTCTCTTTGTGGCCTAGAGTCCTTCTTCTTGTCATCTTTTTCGCTAGCTTTGGCAGACTGTGGGGTGTAAAAATCATCCAACTTGGAATAATTAGCTACAGTGGAGAGTAGCTTGGCTAAGTTTCTGGGAGGATTGACGGTGAGTTCCTTAAACAGAGGTGATGGCTTCCTCAACCCGAGACGAAACAGATCCATTGCATTCTTCTCGATGGGCTCGTCGATCTCATTGTAGACCTCCCAGAACCTCTGAGAGTACTCCCGAAGTCCTTCCCCATCCTTCTGTTTCAGCTCATATAGGTTCTGCATTGTCCTCGGGAATTTACAGCTAGTGATGAACCTTTTCTTGAACAGCTTGCTCAGTTCGTGCCAGCTGTCAATAGACTCATCTGGGATCTTGGCCCACCATTTTAGAGCCACTTCCCCCAAACTCATAGGAAATATTTTGCAAAGAAAACCCTCATTTCCAGCATATAACGACATACGTTGCAAGTAATAATTCAAATGATGATCGGGGTCTATCGAAAGAGAGTAAAGAGTAAAGGTTATCTCGGAATACCCTCGTGGGATTGGGACCCGTTGAATCCATCGTGTGAATGGGCTCCGAGCTATAGCGAGGCTTTCAGGTCTTTCTCCCCCTCTACTCTGGTTGCCCCGGTGTCTCTTGGAGGCTTCCTCCTCGTTTCTTTCACGCCTGGGTGACCGAGAGTGCTTTCTGCTCGTCCCCCCAGTACTTCTCTCCCCCCTTCTTTCAAGAGACCGAGACCTGTGATAGCGTCTCTCTTCTCTGTGAACTTCGTGCCCAGAACGCACCTGAGAACGAGGTCTTGGGTGGTCCTCATTCCACCTTCGCGCATGTTCTGAACGCCTTGAACTGCGTTCTGGGGACCTCTGAATCAGCGCATGATGTTGTTCATCTCCCCCTCCCAGATGTCTCTGTTCTGGATCAGTTAATCGTGGTTGATCGTCATGTCTGCTGTGGTGGTGGTGGTGTGAGGCCCCTGGCCTGGGTGAGCTCTCCTGATGCCTGGTGCGACGGAGTGGACTGGTTTGGCTAGCCTCCTCAGCGACAATATTAACTCCGCGAGGAGCAAAAGTTCGCTGGAGGTAGCGGTGGTAATTTTGCTCCGCATTTAGCTTTGCGAGCTGCGCCGATTGAATCTCCGATTGCATGGTTGCAATCAGTTCCACTACCGCCGCTGGGTTGGGGTTGTTTGTTACAGCCTTATCGAAGGCGGCTTTCAGAACAGGCTGGTCATCGAGAGAATGTAGGACAGCAGACATTTCAGGGGAGATATGATGTTGTTGAATCGGAGGAAGCTGACTGGTTCCCGCCGCAAGCAATGGCGGGTTGGTCTGTGGAGGCTGGGTTTCTGCTCGTTTCCCAGCATCGCCTGTAATGGCTTGGTCTACGCGAGTAAAGTTCGCTCCAGATCTGGTTCGCCCAAAGGTGGGCGGAGGTGGTGTAGCCATCTTATCGCGATGGTTCCCACAGACGGCGCCAAATTGTACGGGGTAAAATCTTTCTCCCCGAACTACGTGTTGATGATGGAGCTTGTTCCCTCGCCTGGACCTGCAATCACAAGCTTGGAAAATGGGTCAGAGGGTAGGCCAAGGTGGGTTTTGGCCGTGCCCTCTCCGAAGCTTAAGTCAGAAAGCTGCACTGTGGAGAATGAGGCAAGGAAGAAGATGAATCTCAGAGAATTAGGGTACTGTAGCTTACCAAATTAGGCTGTATCGTATTCTTTTTATACCCACCTGTACGGACTGACCATGTGAGGTCAGATAACTGCTTGGGTTAGGTCAGATCTGACCATGGTTTACCCATAACCGTCTGACCATAGTTCAGTGACCATGGTTGGCCAGGGAATCGTGGTTTCTTGTAACCGCTGTGTCAGGAATTACAGCTATTAGGACAGTTTTGGACTGTAGTAGGATTTGGAGTGTAGTATGAGTCATAAGACAGGTGTCCCGAGGTGAAAGCCAGGAACCGAGTTGGGAGATCACGTGCCTTGCCGCGGGTCCTACTGTGCAGGCCTCCCACGTGTCAAGTGAAGTGATTTAACTTCTTACCCCGAGCTGGATCTTCGGAGGTGAATCACGTGCGTTGTGGTTGACCTGGTTGAGCAATCTTCGCCACGTGTCAGCGTTTCAGACTTGAGCCTTCCATCCCGAGTTGAGACCTCAGTTCAGATATATTTCCACACACAAACCAATTCAATTCGGTTTTCTAAAATTGGAACCAAAACCAAACCTAATGACAAAAAAACCAAACCAAACCGACCGGTTTGGTTTTCGGTTTTAACCTAAACCATGAACACCCCTACTCTTTAGCTCTGCCCTTGTGTGCAATACACGTGCATTGGCTCTGGTTTTGCATTAGGCTGAGCTGTGATCCGACGTGCACATACGTGCTTGGCTCTGGTTTTGCATTAGGCTGAGCTGTGACCACATTGGTCTTTCAAAATTCATCCATCGTAATCTTATTTGACATGCACCACCCTTCATCATTAGGCTTAAAGGTGGTCTAGAATGTGAGGAGGCACAAAATAGGGTGTCAACACCAGCACCCTTTGCTACAACACCAAATCGACAGAGAAAGAGAGAAACAAGTGGAAAAGGAATCCGAAAACTAAAGAACATCATAAATGTTACCTCATGAAAAAACACTAGAAAATATGAGAATTTTTACCTCCAGCTGTGGCTGCACGCACTACATCTGCATTATATAGATTGTAAGCTTGTACCCGTTGTAGATTGGAGTCCAAATCCTCTATTACCACTTTCGTGCATTTCATTCGCACCCACTAACCGGCACTGATCCTCTCCTCCGTCAACTAAACACGAAGTTTTATACACGGAGCAATGATTATAAAAGGAAAGGTGGTGGCAAAAGGAAGCAATGAAAAAGGTGGTAGAGGATTTGAAACTAAATACGAAGTTTTTATACACGGTGCAGTGACTATAAAAAGAAAGGTGATGGCAAAAAGGAGCATTGACTATAAAAGAAGGGGAGTCCAAATCCTCTATTAAAAATTGACACATAGCAGATTGCAATCTCAAGCAATCGGAAAAAACGTTAACCCCTTTCGTCTGTCAGTGCAAGTCATGGTCATAAAATTATTGTTTAAAAAAAAGAAAACTATGGAAAATAAAATGAAAAACCAGGAAAAACGAAAGGTTTTTTATTCTCTGTATCATCTCTTTGTGAATAGCCCCTTCCTCTTCCGGCGAGTATCAGGTCACCCCTCCGACAACTGTCAGGCCACCCCACTGACGATTCTTTCTCTAATTCCACCCCTTTGATAATCGTCGGGCCGCTCCAACGACAATTACCACCAATCGTTTGTCATATGCAATTGTTGTTGTTCAGGAAGAGATGATATATATATGGAGTGGTATTGGTAACAGGATGGAGATGATTGTTGACTGAGAATCTAAAAACCTTTCCTTTTTCTTGGTTTTTTCTTTATTAACAAATCATTTTATTTTCCTTAGTTTTCTTCCTTCTTTAACTGATATTTTTATTACCATAACTTGCACTAACGGAGGAAAGGGGCTAACGTTTTTGCCGTTCGCTTGAACTTGAAATTTGCTTCGTGTCAATTTTTAAGCGTAGTGACAGGGAAGGGGACACTAAGTGGTAGCAGAGGATTTGGACTCTGTAGATTGTGGCACTTTCAAAGTACTAATTAAATAGTTTTGTTAGAGAGATCTAAATCTTTGAATATTGTTAACATTTTCAAAACGAACACTGTTCTGCTACTAGAATTAATATCAACTAACATTGAATTTCATATTATGTATATGGCCTTCAATAAGTAGTGAGAATCAATGGGTCATCAAATCATTTATTTGAAAAAACACAAAAAACAAAATTAAAATCTTCTCATTTAATGATCACGATAAAAAATCCCGATCAATCGAAAAACTATTTCACCAATTTTCATTAATTAAGATACCAAAGTGAATGATTAACACTTTTTTTTCTTTGATAAGCAAAAGGAATTTGTTAATAAAGAATACCATAGTTACAACAAGGAGGTCCAATACTCCACCCGACAACAAAAAAAGCTTCTCACAGACCCGAATTCCGAAAGCAAACACCTAGAGGGCAAAGATAAAGAAACAAAAAAAAAAAAACATGAAAAAGAGAAGAGGAACAGGGGAACCCAAGATCAGCCTAAATAGACCCAAATCAGACCGAAACAACACAAAACAATGCAGTGCAATACAACGACACACCCATCAAGGTCTCACACCAACCCAGAAGCAAAGCAAATAATCATATGCACGAATGCACGATGAAAACAATTCATTAAATCAATTTGTAGAAGTACTCAATGGGAGTTTCCATTATGGGTTTGCATTGTTCTGACCAGTTGCTTTTGGTCCATATAATGCCTACAAATAGCTCCATGAAATTTTATCCCTCTTTCCCCATCTTGACAAAAAGTAATGCATGGGAATCACTTGCTTTTGGTCCATATAATGCATACAACTTTGATCGTCAGTTGGAGCAGCTCAGTAGCTCCATGAAATTATCAAGTTCTTATCCCTCCTACCCCATCTTAACACAAAGATATGCGTGGGGTCAGTGGAGTATCACAGGAGAGATTTTTAAAAAGTGGGGTATTCTCAGTTATGAAGGTATGGCTTGGGGACATATCTATATCTATATATATCTATCTATATCTATATTTATACTACCTATAAAAAAATGAATGTGAGAAAAACTTTTGATTGACTAATATACCCTTATTTTAATTTTTAAATACACAACTACACTTTTGTATATATAAGAAATATAACAATATAAAACATATACCTTAATAAGAATTCTAAGGAAATATAGTAATATAAAACACATACTTTAATAAGAATTCTAAAGAAATTATAATTCGTATAATAATTAAATAAAACCAAACCTAAATAGGAATTCTAAAGAAACGGAAACTATAATTCGTAAAACCTTAACAATGTCAACATATAAATACAAATAGAAACACATTATAAAAATCATAAAATCCTAACACAGGAAAGAACAACTACTGCTTCATTTTTTTGCATCTTCTATGTGCCTTTATTGCGTCTTCTTTCTTCTGGTGCTTTGTTTGGTGTGTAGTTTTCAATAAACTTGACTCATATATACAAATTATGTTTAAACATTTAAATATCTGCCTGCTAAACATTTAAATATCTGCCTGCATTGCATGATTAAACTTTGAAATCTCTATTTGAATTGCAAAATTAGCAAGAAAAAGAAGAGAATCAAAGATGAATCAGTTGAATGAAAATAAAAAAACGCATGCTTGAACAAAAACAAATGAAAATCTAGATTAAGAGGCCAAAAAAAAAAAAAAAAAAAAACTTGAACTGTATAAATAAAGTTTTGAATAGCACATATAATTTTTTATTATTAGTTTTGAATAGCACATATAATTTTACATTTTCTGAAATTCCGTGTTTTGTTAAACATAGCCTATCTTTACGAGACAAAGGGAGTATTATTTTTTAATGAAAAATCAATAGTCCTTGAGTTTATTAATCTGTCGCTTTAAGGTTTGCAGAAGTTTTTGATTTCAAACCCTACGTAAGCTATGTGCGTTCTCTTATCGTTTCCCAAATAAAAAAAATCATCAAAAACTTATTTACTCATAAATAAAATGAGATCATCCTAATCCCATAAATACCATATTTTTAAAAGAAAAAAAAATCCTAAACATGTAGATATTAGGAATATTATTATTTTAATCAAAGACCAATAGAAGTTCTGGATTTGTATAAGTTTTGGTTTCGATCCTGTGTGGAATATCTATTTTCTCCTATGTTTTTCCAATACATATATATATATATATCAAAGACTACTTTACTCATAAATAAAATGAAAACCTCCCAATCCCATAAATATTAGATTTTTTAAAAGTGGTAGTATAGGCCTTATTGGGAACTTAAGTCGGCTTCTATGACATGACTCTACAGGAGGGGTGTAGATTGTAGTACATCATAAAAAAAAATAAAAAATAAAAAGAATGGCATGTCCGTAGGGTTTGCAAAGTCGCGCAAGTTTTGGTTTTGATTTTTGTAAGACTAATGTACTAATAATTTGCTATTAAATCTTTCAACTATGGCGTAAATATGTTTTGATTGGAGAAAGAGACAAAGAATGAAAGAGAGAGCCCTTTGTTTCAGCATTGAAAGTTTCACAAAACCTTTAAAGAATCTATGTATAATGAAGTTTCAAAGATAATTTTAAGCACCATGATTTGGGAAAGATAATGAAAAAAAAAATAATAATCATATCAAAAGAAGTAAAGGATTGAGTGATCAAAGTGCTTTCATCTTATGCAAAAGCACGATAAAATTATTAAATTAAAAAAATTATTATCATTATTGAAAAAAATAATTTAACTCAAAAAAATTCACGTGCAACATTCGTGTGCACCAACTAGTATATATATATAAATATTCTGTTTTAGTATTTCCTTTTGAGAAAATTCTGTGGTAATTTTTTATGGTATACTCTGGCATTTTCCTTTTTTTTTTTTTTTTTTTTTTGTTAATAGTGTATTTTCCTTTCTTACCCCTAGATCACACGTTGGATGATTCAAATTAAAAATTGCTGCTGAAATGACCAAAATAACCACCATTTGCACCATATGACGCAAAAGAGCTCGGCACTGAATCCGTGCTCCGTAGTGAGCCCACCATTCGCGACCCATATGATTATCATCTTGGCTTATTGTAAACCTGACGCCTCTCCCATGTAACCCATTATTCAACTCACCATCAAGTAAACCCAAATACAGACTATCTAGGCTCACTGAACATCCAGTACCCGCCCAAGATCTCAACCCCCAACGTATTGGGCATACCATCTAGCAGGCCACCCTCAATCCAGTCGGCCCAGATTTTGACCATCCGGTCTAACTGGGCTTCACACTTCTCAGTAGTGGAAAGAAACAAAAATTAGGTGAAAGCGCCCCTTTGATCAAAGACAGGGAGGTGCCCATTTGTACATCAAGACCTCGACACTCGACAGTCACCAGTATCCCAAGCGAAGATGGAGAGCAGTGCTCGGAGGCGACTGGACTCTATCTCTCGTCACCTCTTGCCGCCACGTGAGGCTGATTCCGTTCTTCACCCTGTGAGATTATACTTTTCACCCTTTTTTCCTTTGCAATACATTTGTGTGTATTCTTTGTAAATTCTCATTTTTGTGTATATATTTGTTTGTTGTAAGGTATTATTGGGAGGGGGGCAAGTGAGAGATGAGGAGGCAGAACCAGTGATCATAGGGGGTATGGTGTTGGACATACATGCTACTCCTTCTACACCTGCAAATCCCGGGACCACTACTCCTGGCAAGGTTTGTATGCTCATTCAAAAAATAAAAATAAAAATAAAATGAAAAAAATATTAATTTTCAATTTGATGTATTTTTGTTTTTGTTGAGTAACCTTGATTCCTGAAAGTGCTAGTAATGATGGTGAATACTAGATTTTGCCATTGAGACTTGTAAGACAAGTGTATATGGTCTAATGGGTCTTTTCATTTAAAGAAGATAATGTCAATAAGGAAATTCAGAAATACTCGTCAGTTGTAGCTTATGTTAAGAAAATTTTATTGTGTTTGGAATACTGGTATGCGCGCGAGCACGGATTCTTTCAATTGTGGCTTGAAGCTTTGTGATGTGAACTTGAGGAAGATATGTTGTTGATGATTAATAATGTGGAGACTTGAACTCACATGCATGTGTATGACCCAATTGCCTAATTGTTACTGATTAAATCACAATGAGGGAGAAAAGTTCATTGAGAGAGTTTTGCACCATTATCTTTTGTCTTTGTCTTGGAAAGACGTTAAAATCATTGATTAATATGAATGCCCTTTGTAACTCATCTACCCTGTTTTGATAATTGACTCACTCTACATGGAATATAAGTGAAAGCCCTTGTGGGTTGGTATAAAACAAAGGAAAGCACACGTAGTTCTGTATCTCAGACCTATTTGATGATTCGGTGATGGTGTAGCTCTTGATTGGTCAGAGAAAGATGTATTCTTTTTTGGAAGCCTGAGATTAGGGTTATGGGCCCCACAGTAGCAGCTACTGTTCACCTTGAACCATCTCTTATTCATTCCTAAACTTTCTACAGAAATTCTAAGCCAAATTCTATATTCTAGTTCTGGATTTTTGGAAGGACTTGTATCAGTTTTGGTGTTTAGAGCTCATCACACACCAATACACCATTAGGTTGCATTTTCAGATGCACATAATTAGCTATGTTATGATGATAGATAATTTGGTAAGTCAAACTCCTTACAAGCTGTCTAAAGTGTGCGATCAGGGCATACCAAATCAGCCGGTCACTTTCTTAAAGTTAGCTAGAAAAGCATTTTATGATAATAACACTGATAATCGTAAATTGAGAGTAGATATTGTTGTTGGAATATCTCGTGTAACAAAAGAACTTATTGTGAGAGAAAGGTACCCCATAACCAAGAAATGTTTGACATAAATGATTTCATGTTGAACATCTAGTGCCGAAAATTTCATATTGTCGTTGGATATTAGCATTAACTTAATAGTTTGACCAATGGGATCACACCATTAATTGAATGCAAAAATTGCAAAAAAATTTCATCAATCAATTGTCAATTGTTGTAATTGTGACTATGAACCTTGCTTTTGTAGAGAACCATAAGATCTACTTTCTAAATTCTACTATTATTTAACATAAGACTCTTACTTTCTAAATTAGTACTCTTACTAAAATAATTTTAAGACTAAATAAGACTAAAAGTAGAAACCTTAGAAAATTAGAAAATATAAGAGAGTAGAAATAGTTTTAGAGTATGAAATTCCTAGCAAAACTAGGCTTTCTAAATTTTGAAAAGGACTCGCCCATTGGTTGAGCGGTCAGGCTCTTGGTGTGCTCGCTAGAGGTCATTGTTTCAACTCCTCGCAATTATCATTGCTTGTGTGAGTATTAGGTGTCTCACACAGGCCGTTAGGAGATTAGTCTTGGTTGAAAACTAGGTGGGAGTACGGCCTAGGAAACCCCTAATCGTTAATCGGAAAAAAAAAAGGAAAAAAAAAAAAAATCTGAAAAGCACTCAACTAATTCCCAATAAGAGTAGGATTAGCTAAACTGACAACCAAATGCCCACTAACCTTTATTGATGTCAAAGTACTAACTTTGACACTAAACAAGCCTAAATCTACAAAGTACCCCAAAGCTAAAGTTTTCATATTTCTCAAAATTCAAGGAGGATTGAATCATGCAGGTCTGATCATGCCTCCACCAAATATACTACTTTTCATGTGGTGGGGTGATTGTTGTAGTAGTGGGCCCACATAACCTTTTAAAATTCTCTAAATTTTGTCTTCATCATAAACACTAACCAAGTAAAATTTTTACCCTTTATGCTTTCTAGTTTAAAGACTTATATTGAAATATTAGCTACCATTTACTCCCTCTATCCCACAAGGATAGGCCATCTTTGATAAAACACACAGAGTAAGAAAAGCCATTAATGCATTTGACTTGTCATTTATTAAACTTTTTCTTTCCAAAAGTACCCTTCTCCTCCTTGGGATTTGGTTTTGTGTTGAAAGTAATTCTTGAAGTAACAAAGGGTACAATGGGAAAGTTCAAAAAATTTATGATTTGACTTCTTAAAGTGGACAAACATTTTGGGACAACAAAAGTAGCAAAAATGGCCTATCTTTGTGGGACGGAGGGAGTACTATTTAGTAATTAGTGACCACTAAATTAATAGCATCACATAAAGGCAAGGTTTAGTTCCATTCTTTTTGGGTACAACATGGGAAAATAATTCTTTTAAGTATATTTTGCCCGTCCTTACATGGGGGCTCCTCTATGTAGGTCCATTATGTATTAGGAGGAGTGGCAAGGAATGTTGCCGAATGCATGTCCAAGTTAGGAACAAAGCCTTACATGATTAGCATTGTGGGGCTTGATGTGGCAGGTAACTTACCCTTTTATTTTAAACTTTTTCAAGAGGCATGCTACCTTTATTTGCATAGGCTTTTTGTGCAATCGATGCAGATTTTTGCAACAAAACCATTTGATGGATCTTATCATTACAATTTTAATATAACTTATAGTATCAACTTATATGTTGTTTCTGTCAACTATTATATTGCATCTTTTATGGTATGATACATGTAAATTACTAAAATAAAGTGAAAGGAATAGAGAAATATATGAAAAGACTCAAATTCTTTGTAAAGAAATGCATAACAAGTATTGCTCATTTGCATTAAAAAAAAAAAATTAAATGTTTGTAATCTTATAAAGTTTTGTACTTTTCCAATGTTTCAATTTGTTGATAGGTAGGTTCATGTGGGAGAGAGAGAGAGAGAGAGATGAACTATTTGAGGTAGTAACATCCGAGATGATGAGATAGCAAAAGGGTGCTGCTGAGGGGAGAGCAAGGCAACAATGGGGGGAAACTTTTGAGATGTGGCAGCAGAGAGGATTTAGAGAATGAGAATGCTTTTGGTCCTTATGAGTCTCCAATTGTGAATCCTTACAAATGAGCCATGGATGGCCTTTATGTACGAATTTTGGCCTTCTAGATGGTGGAATTCTATTGGTTGACTTCTCTAACCAATTGGAAACCTTCCCAACTATTGCGCCTATTGGGCTTTCAAAGTTGTAGGCCCACGAACCCATTCAATGAGCTTGCATTGTGTGTGGTCTGTGTTCAATGGAAACTATGGACCTTGTCCTCCCCATGATGACCAAGGTGGGAGGCATGCCATCCCATTCATAGTTGAGCCGTTCAACTAGTTCGGTTAGCCCTTACTCTAGCCACAATCCAAGCCCTTCAATTTATCCCAAAAGAATGGGCCAAGGTATCATGTTTTAGCACCCTGGCCCGCACTTAGTTCTAATTAGGAGTCACCAAGTCCTGCCATTGGTCCAGGTAGGCTTGTGAGCTCTGTGGTGCGAAGAAAAGATGAGGGATGTGCCTATAAGGTGTCGAATTACCTCAGGCCCTTGTTGCCCTGGTAATTGAAGATCTCTTTTTAAAGGAGAGGCCTTAGGCCCTATGGTATTCTCTACAAAGGGAGAGGCCTTAGGCCCATATAGTATTCTCTACAAAGGGAGAGGCCTTAGGCTGAAATAAGCCTCTATTGAAGGAGACAGACCTAATTGAATTGAGATGCCATGCATTAGCTCCTTGAATATTTATGTCATTTAAACACAATTAAATTGGAAAAGGAAACATAGAGCTGCACAAGAACAATTGTATACTTATTTTTTATAAACTATGGCTATATAATATTTAGTACTAGTACGTCTTTTAGGTTTCAAGTTCTGGCTTACAACTTTGAATTTTGTGAAGTTTCGCTTGCGATTACAAATTTCAATGTGTTTTTAAAATTCAAAGTATAGTAATAACTATCCTTTAATTTAATGTAGACATATATAAACGGTTGGATTTGAGTCCTTTTTTTCTCTCTCTCGGGGTGATAGAGGAGACCAAAGAATCAAAAGCAAGCTTCTAAATGCCTTTTTTGATTAACTACCTTTACAATAATCTAGTGATCATTTTTAAGGAAAAAAAATTTAAATTTTTGGTTTTCTAAAAAACTAACAGAAATAATCACACAGTTTAATGTATCATACATATAAATGCCAAGTGTACTGGTTTTATCGTACAGTGATGGTGTCTTATACAGTTCTGGTGACTATGCTTATCACAATTTGCTGAATTCATATGAAGGACATGTGTCCAGTCTAAAATTTAAAAAGTTTGGAAACATTTATATCTGATCAACTGACATGCCTTATGGCTAGGCTGCAACTATTTGTAACAAAATGCATAGCCAAGCCCAAGTAGTGGGGATGAAGGCTTTCTTAATTTTTAGCCAGTTGTACACTTGTACCAGAATGCATCGCTGTGAACCAGTAATAAATACACTTGTCCCAGAACGCATCTCTGTTAACCAGTAATAAATACAGTAGTTTTTTCTAACTGGAAAATATTATCTATTTTTCTAATAACCAGGAAATTTGCTGTTGGAGCACTGGAAATCTGCCGGACTGCCTACAGAAGGTCAGCTAATTCATCCTCATAATCTATAGTTCTTCCTCTGTGGCGATCAATGGTTTGATATTTAGTTTGTTAATGTAACTATTTGCATTATTGTTGCTTCATTACATATTCCTAAAATTTTAGAGTCGAAATTGTAACCCTGTATTAGTTCTTCCCCATTTTTGCTTGGCTGCAACACCGAAAACACTTCTAAATTCGCATGAATACAGAACATTCCATTTGCTGGAGAAGGAAATAAAAATAAACACAATGAAGGTCATGCTGCAAGAGAGGAAAGCACTTGTCATCGAATTATTCGAAAACATTCAGTAATTTCCTCTATAATTTGGAATTCTCAAAAGTCAGGAAAAAAATCGCTCTGTTGTTGTTGTAGTTGTTTTTGGTTTTTTTTTTTTTTTTTTTTTTTGGTACATTGAAATTCATTGCAGGTACTCATGCACGAGACCTTTTATCTCAACTCCCGCCACTCAATCCAAATCAACAATAACTCATCAGTTAATTTGATGTCATAAAATTAAGCTCTTTTTTGTAGAAGTTGTAGGGAAATGATGAGAACATTTGAAATTTTATAAGTTATAACTACGTCATATGCTACTCTTATTAGATTGCAATTTCTCTTTTCTTTCCTATGTTTTTTTTTTCAGCAATTAGATGGAACATTATGAAAAGTTGGATATGACTAATCCTATTATCTTATTTTGAAATTTATAAAATAATTATCACAATGCAAACTAATCTATACTTCTACCTTTTTCTTGGAATAGGCATTCAGAAGCGCCAAGATGTTGGGACTCCTGTCGTATGCAACATATTTGACATTAATGGAGAATTGGCATCCGCTGTTGCTAGCGTTGAAGCGATTGTAAGTTGTTCATTAATAGTCCCAGAAGAAGAAAAATGTAAATTATTGTATTAAGGTGTTGCAATTTTTAACTCATACAAGCTTAGGAATGATACCTCAAGCCCTAAATGTTCATGTGATATCCTTGGCATAGGAGAAATTTCTCAGACCCATGTGGATTGAGCAATTCAAGTGCAATATATGTTCTGCTCCAGTATTAATGGTTGATGCAAACTTGAACTCTGTTGCGCTGGAAGCTTCTTGCCAAAGTAAATTAAACTTTTCTCTCTCTCTCTCTCTCTCTCTCTCACACACACACACACACACATTTTTTGCTAGTGTTATTCGTGTTTTATGAGTAGTGAAGGACATGAGTTGAAGTATGCATGAAGAGTTGAAACCTTTAGGCCACATTTGGAACACAAGATATGGATTCCGTATAGGAAAACTTTATGCATATCTGGTCCTAATAGATTCTAGGAGTCATATCCAACCTTGTATCAAGCTTGGGTATTGGCTGTGTATTGTTATCTGATGGGAAAGCTTATTCTACCTTTTCCCATCTTATCCTGCCTATTGTGCTGGTGTGCCAAATTCAGCCTTGTAATATTTTTATTTGTTTGTGTGTAACATTCTAATATATATGCTACAACATACAATGTTTGTCTATGTTTCCATTTATGATGTCATCTTCAGATTTTCAAGCTCCAAAGAGTGCACAATGCTGTTGGAATTCATTGTGATTATGATTTGGTGTGCTACATTATTGGAGTATTTGCAGAATCATATCTCGCTACAAAAACTATTTTGGTGGGATGCTTCTAGAACAATTTCTAGGATCTATTTTCCCCTAAAATGCAGCTTTAACAATCTCTTTTGGTGGGTTTTATATACATGCTTTTATGGAATCTAATGCCTTGATTGCTTTTGCGACTTTTTGCTTAAGTTTAACACTACCTATTTTCCACAATAATCAAGTAATTATTTTCCATTTGTGCACTTAGAGATGGAGGAGATGTAACTTCTTTTTTTTTTTTTTTTAGGGGGGTGGGCTAGCCCTAGTGGCTTAGGAATAGATGTAACTTCACCCGTGGATAAGTTAATCCATTGTTGGCTGTAACAGCTTCATCGCTTGAGCCCCCCCCCCCCCCCCCCCCTCTTTTAATCATCTATTTTTGGTTTTCAATCTCAGTGGCGGCAGAATCTGATATTCTACTATGGTTTGAGCCTGTATCAGTTGCAAAATCCAAGAGAATTGCTTCAGTTGTCCATTATGTGAGTGCTGTAATTTCTACACATGAAAACATCCAACCATCAATCTTTGTTGGAGAGTAAGATTAGATTAGCTGTGTAGGTATTCTTAATGAGATGATGGATTTTTTCATCTTTCTTAAAAAGGGAATTTTGAAATATTGAATGATTTGTTCTTATTTCAAACTATTTTGAATTGTCAGACATTTTGAAATTTCAACCATTTTCTACATTAATTTAGGAAAATCTAAATATTTTGTTAAAATTTTATATTTAGCTGGTGTTCATAAAGGTGTCACTAAAGGTTTTATGCTGGCTATTTACCGACCGCAGCCTTCCTCCCTTCTCCAGGAGTGGGACAGGCTGCGACAAACTGAACTGAAGAAAAATCTTAAGATTTTGAAGAGAAAATATAAAGAAAATTCGTCATTTAATTCCGATGTTAACTATGACTACAATTGATTTCAAAACCAAAACTTATGATCTTGCAGGAGAAAGGATCGTTTAAAATAAACCCCTGTCTTAGCAAGAGGACCTCAACTTTCTCCACACATCTCTTTAACTTTTAGTTTCTTTTGTCTGCCACTGATGTCAGTGTTATTTGCAGATAACTTTTGCTTCACCTAATGAAGATGAACTTATTGCCATGGCAAATGCTTTGTCTTGTGGAGAGTTGTTTCAACCAATTCAAAGGGACAATAGCAAAACAAAAAGTTCAATAGAATCCTTGTTCCGGATGCTAAAACCAGCAATCTGGGTTTTGCTAGACAAGGGTATCAAAATAGTTGTTGTGACTCTTGGATCAAATGGGGTGTTCTTATGTTCTAAAGGAGGTCTTGGCTGTATGAAAATAGGTTTGAAGAGAACCAAACCTTATGGTTTTGGAAGACAGTTATACGAAACTATGACTTCAAGTTGTCCGTCAAATCGGTTTTTTGGTGCTAGAGGTTTTGAGGGAAATCTTTTTGCTGTGCACTTTCCTGCACTGCCTGCATCAGTTGTGAGGCTTACAGGAGCTGGTGATTGCTTGGTTGGTGGGGTACTTGCTTCTATATGTGCAGGTTTAGATGTTTTTCAAAGTGTTGCGGTTGGTATTGCAGCAGCCAAAGCAGCTGTTGAGTCAGAGGCCAATGTGCCTAATGAATATAGTTTGGCCAAAATTGCAGGTATGTATGTGATTTTTATTTGTAGTTTACAGCAATTTATAATATCAAGCTCTAGTAAACAGAAATTTTTATAGCATTTACTTGCCCATCCTTTACCATGGAGTCATCTCAAAAGTTTTGGGTCATCACCATGACAAGATAAATGGTAAATATTGCCATTACTTCTAATCTAAATAATGACCCTCAACGTGATTGGGAATAAAGTTAGTCCAAATGCTATGAAAAACAAAATGGGTTCTATTTAAATAAAAAAAATGGATTCATTTCACGCACTGTGAAATACAATAAAAACCATCTCATTTCTAAGGGGCATCTACATGCCCCCTCAATACAATGAATAGTTGATCTGGCCACAAATTTATTCATTTTACACTTTGTTTGGCAGCCATAAAAGAAATGAAAAGAATTCATTTAATAGAAAGGAAAGGAATGGAAACGAACTTTATTTCGTTTTGTCCTGTTTGGTATGGACGGAATTTAAAATGAAGGAATTCAATTAGTTCTTTTATTCTTCTTATCTCTTTTAATAAATCCAGTTCTCTCGGGATTCCACCCCTTTGGGTCGGATTTTAGTACAAGTATTAAAAATCCCGTCATCCTTTTAATTAATTCCTTTCCCATTATAAATCCTCCCATTCCAAACACTGAAATTCAAAATAATAAATGAATTCCTTTCCAATCCCTCTAAATCCTTCCATTCCAAACACAGTTTTAGCAACAATCTTGGGACTCTGAATTTACAAGGATGAAAGTGGTAGTTGATGTGAATTTCTTTTATGCAGATGATGCAAGGACCGTATACTCTGCTGCCAAAGTTGTGTTTTATCAATTGATGTTGTAAAGTGTGGGAAATAATTAGATTATGAAATTGCTTATTGAAGGGTCACAATGTTTGACATTTTTTTTCTCATCCTTTTTCCAACTTAAATGGTTGTTGAGGAATGATGTCAATCTTTCTCTTATGCTTTCTCTTACTGATATTTGAGTTTGTTAAACAGGAAATGGTAATTCACAAGCCACAAGTATTTGATCATATTCTCCTTGAATCATATTATTAGTTTCTCCATTACTTTCCTGTATATATTTCCTCACTGAGTCATTGTGTTGACAACTTGTGGTGGCATAGTTGGAAATTAATAAAATATGAGAATTACATTGATAATGGAGTAAGCTTCCCTTGGGATTTATTCACATTTCATATCCTTTGGTGATCTATTTGTTTGTTTGTAAAATGAAATTTGGGAAAAAGGATGCACCATTCTGATGTTCTGTCATAGATGTGCTTTGCATGAAGAGACTAATAACCAGCCTATTTAGTGGCGGATCCAAAAATTCAGTCAAGGAGAAGCTACCTTGAGTAATACAAATATTAAAACCATCTGTGATTCAAAAAGTCCTTGTCATGAAGTAATAAACTACCCACTTAATATAAGGTGAATGGTAATGCTTTTTTATTTTTTTATTTTTTTTGGGTCAGAATGGTACTGCTATTCACCCTTTGGTGATCCCGTTTTTAACAGATAAATTAAGATTTCATTTGTGTTGAATTTTGGCTCGAATTCGGAGTTATTTTCACTTCAGGGAAGTGAATGGTGGGCAAGACGGTTCAAATGGAGAGGAGACTGCGAGTTTGCCTGCAGGAGGTCACTATTCCATCTCGATGGAATTCAATTTCCTATTCCAAGTTCTCTCTGTTTTGAGTGTGACTTTCTTTTTTGATAAGCAAAATAGGGTATAAGGGGGGTAATCATTTGTGGGACTCCACTTGAACGTGATCATGGTAGTTCTTGTACTCGCTGAGGAACTGATGACAGAAGGGGTCTAGACAGCGTCACAATGGAAGAATCGCAAGCACTTTCTCAAGTTGGTTGAATCATAACCTGTCCTCAACCCCATCAAAGGTTAATGACTCTAGTGCATGAATAGGACTATCAAGGAACAAATAGACATCACATCACCATCTTGAGATTCAATCCTTAACTACTTGGACCTCCCTCACTTTTGAGTACCACTGGACCATCACCCTATGTGGTTTGAGTGGCTTTCTTATTGGGCCTATTCTTTTCCTTCTCCAATTCTTCGGTCGAAACTT
Organism: Liquidambar formosana; assembly: GCA_039720395.1. Classification (NCBI taxonomy): domain Eukaryota; kingdom Viridiplantae; phylum Streptophyta; class Magnoliopsida; order Saxifragales; family Altingiaceae; genus Liquidambar; species Liquidambar formosana. The sequence goes on along the minus strand of CM077823.1, from coordinate 36,958,574 downwards.
CTGTCCACCTTGAGATTGAGCCAATCAACAGTCCCAGACATATTGGGTACGTTATGGGCTCGTTTTAGAAACGAAGCCGTTTTGCCGAACTGGCACAAACAACGCTCCATACGAATTGCCAAATCTCATTTGTCCTGGCCTTTCAGGGATCATGTACAATGATGTGTAATCTTCTATTCTCTATTTTTATTTTTATTTTTTTGGGGTACTATTCTCTATTTTTTTTTCACACTTCCTTCTCAATCCTTTACCAAACAAATTTATAATAATAATTAATAAGTACTATTATAATATGCTATCCCGTAAGACTTTAGGTAAGTTATTAGTCACTTTCTATTTGGTAAGTGTGACATTATTTATCATGGAACATTTCAAGAGGTGAATGTTGGATTTGGGTAGTTATCTTATTACTTATTTACATCAGCAACTACACCATTAGCCAATAGGTAATGGCGTAATAAATGTCTTACCAAACGTCACGATGGGCGTATGATAAGTTACTGACATTTGCTTCACTTATTAAATAAGTGATCTCGAGTTCAAGTTTATAAAAAAACTTTAATACCTAGTTGATGATATTGAGAAAGAGTTAAGAATATGAGTAAATGCTATTGATCACTTAAAATAAAAAATAAAAAAATAAAAAGGTCATAATGGTGCTGCCTAATCTTCTCACTCATAAAGGTTGGTTCCCCCTCCCCTGCCCTGGATTTGGATTTGGTGTAGTTACTGTATGGTGCAGTAAACGTAAGATCGATGACACGTGACAAAGAAGAGAAATGGAGGGTTGTTAGGTGTAAGATGTCAAATGCATCTCTCAAATTTCAACCCTTTATTTCTCCTCTTTGCCACATGTCATCGATCTTACATTTATTGCACCATGCACTAACTGCACTAAATCCAAATCCCCCCTGCCCCTGCACACCTCCACACTCCTTCACTATAACGTGGATATTGTAAATGCTCATGCATGTTGACTAGGCCAAATTTCGTTTTTTTTTTGGGTGAGTCTAGACTAGGCCAAAAGTTTTAGCTTCATTATATGATATTTCATATATCGTGGCGTACTGTGATATGAAGTCAAGTACGAATATAGTGCGTTTTTAATGAATGAAAGATGTAGACTGGAAAAATAATTTCTTAGACAACATCAAAATACAAAATAAGGTGATCAATCATCATTCTTCATGGTAATTTCTTAGCTGGCAAGAGTGATTAATAATTAAAATTTGAATGTGGTTGGTAGCCCTTTTTTCGTCATCGGTTGTGTCACTCTGATATCCCTATGACGATAGTTTCTTATCATCAAATGAAGATAAGCGTGGAATTACGCTCTGTATGGTGGAACTGACTTAATATGAAGCTACTCCCAGCATCAATGTTAAGGCTGTAAAGCTGAAGACTAATTTTGAAGTGCATGCGTACGTGGAATCAGTCGTCCTATGTTGACGTCTATGCCATCTTGGGAAAAAAATTGAAAAGAAAAATCTAGTAAGTACGGCAAGTTTGGTAGCAGATTCAAGGTGACTCCACCTCATTGATCAGGTTCTTAATATTCCCAGGGAGGGGGACTAACAGGCCATAATGTATCTGTGCATGGATAAGATTCGGTTTTTCCCTAGTAAATATGATGGTACTATTTTTTTCAAATGAGTACGTGCCATCCACGTACCCCTCTTTATAACCCTTTTCTTCTAACAAAAAGTCCAAAAAAAAAAAAAAAAGAAAAAAAGAAAAGGCCACTTGAATATAAAATTATAATTATAATATCTTGTGATGCATTGATTTCAACCATGCTAATAAATAATAATAATAATAATAATGTAACGTGTTTTATTGAACAGTTAGAAAATGAAAAGCAAATTAAGCAGACTTGCATTACAGCTTTCAGAAGAAGTCTCCTAGTTATTGCAAAGGCAAATTTTTTCACGACGCAATTGTAGCAGTTGTATTGTGCACAAGCACATTCTTATATAAGTCCATATTTTTTTTTTTTTTTTTTTTTTTTTTTTTTTTTTTTTTTTTAAGAGAAATGTAAATCACATCTATATCAAAGAAAAAAAATTGCATGGATAATAAAACAATACCCAAACGCAGCACTTGGGTAATCTAAAAAGCTTTGGAATGGTTCAAATCATTCAAGTAAAAGTTGGTGAAATCAGTCAACCATTTGTCAGCCGCAATCATCACGAACTGATAAATTTTGATACATTTCCGACCAAACTCGTAAAAGAAGGTGAAATCGGCTGTCGATTCATAGCTTCAAACCGCCGGTGACATGTTCACGGTCATGAATTTTTTAACTTCCACCTGAAATCCGGGGAGATGTAAAGAAGATCAGCAGCTTCTTCCACCTTAAATGCCATCCACTGTGGAGGACCAAGAGGCATAGACGGGCAAACTCGAACAGTGTTAAGCATGAGAAGCTCGAAACCCAAAACACTGCAAGATCGGGGTTTCGGAACCATGTAGAGATGGATTCTGTATCCGATGATGGCAGAACAGGAGACCTGAGGGGTTCGTCTGGTAAATCATTGAGCCAATAGCATCGAGGTTGTAGCAGCGGTGACTACAATCATCATCTTCATCGCTATCTTCTTGGCCGCCGCCTCCTCTGTCAGCTGCGCTCCTCATCTTTACCAAAAGACTTTGTGTGGTATTAGGGTTTTTGTATATAAGTCCATATTTGCGTGTTGCATGTTTATGTAAATAAAATTGATGTATTTATTTGCTCATGTTTATGAATTCAATTTTTTTTTAATAAATATTTATGACACATGACAGAAAATGAATAAAGATGAAGAGAAACTCATCTACCATGGGGCAGAGGCAAATAGTATTCATGTTTTAATTGTTAATAATGTAAGACTGTCTCTGATTCCTTTACTCAACTCTCCTTTTTCTTTCCCTCTATTGCTCCTCTCTTTCTCCCTCTCTCTCCAGTTTGGAAGCCCATGGCATGGTGATTTTCCATGTCATAGTTTGTTTTTTGTTTTTTAATTTAGAACATCAATACATATATCATATGAAAAATCTACTCTAGCTCGGCTCGAAATATTTTGATCCCATTTAATTACCAAAGCAAATCTTCCTCTTGTATGGGGTCTTTCCCTTTTCACCTACTAGGGAAACCTAGAAATTTGGTACAAGCTAGCAAGCCTAGCTATTTTGCGCGGGGCCTCTTTCATATCTCTCTTGCATGAAGGAGTTCTTCTATTTTTTATTTTTTAATAGTTAATCACATATTTTTTAACTCAAATATTTTGGGATGATTTTTCCATAGTAATTGAAGAATTCTTCTTCATTTAAAAAAATTTAGTATCTGAATTAATATTGAATATAGTCCAATCACAAACCACCCTAGTAACCACATTGCACATAAATATATATTTCTTGAAAAACCACCCAAATACAGGGCACAAAAGCTAGTGTAATCAACATCCTTTCCTTTTTTTTATTTGGGTGGGCTCAGAAGTCAGGAAGCTCATTTCCTGTACGTTTATATAATAAGCATAAGCATACTCAGCTCATTCTCCGCACTCTCTCTCTAGTCTCTATACATGGCTGACCAGGAAGCCGAGAATGATGCTATTGCCGGCCAACCTCAGAACCCTGTTCAAGATTTTGAAGCTAATTCAACAAGAAACAAACATGCTTTTAGTTGCGCAGTCTTGGTATCCATGACTTCAATTTTACTGGGTTATAGTGAGTTATCTCCAAACTCTATATATAGTACTTCTGTATTTGGATATTTCTCTCTTTCATTTTTTTTTTTTTTTTTGGTGGGGTGCAAAATTCTCTCACTGATCCTTCTACAGTGCTTCTCTATACCGCAGGTCCTTTAAAAAAAAATTTGACACGTAAATAAAGATTTTTTTTCCCTTTTCCCGAAAAGAAATTAATGGAAAACTGCTGAGACATATTTTATGTATTAACTTGGCACATCTCTTCTGTGAGTGTTGCTTCAGATATTGGTGTAATGAGTGGGGCAGCAATCTTCATTGAAGACGACCTCAAAATCACCAACCTCGAAGTCGAAATCCTCGTCGCCGGTATCGCCGGCATGAACCCCTTCACCGGCTCGACGGCAGACTGGATCGGCCGCCGCTACACAGTGTTCTTCGCGTCCGTCATCGTCTTCATCGGCGCACTCCTTATGATCGTCGCCGACGACTACCCCTTCCTCATGGTGGGACGTTTCGTCGCCGGCGTTGGCTTCAGCTACGTCTTCATGATCGCCCCTCTATACATCACCGAGGTCTCTCCCGCTTCGACACGTGGCTTCCTCACCTCATTCCCCGAACTCTTCATCAACATCGGCGTATTAATCGGCTACGCATCGAGCTACTCATTCTCTAAACTCCCTGATTATTTGGGTTGGCGATTCATGGCTAGGTGTCGCAGTGATTCCATCAGTGTTGGTAGCCATTGGTGTTTTAGCCTTGCCCGAGTCGCCACGTTGGCTCGTCATGCAAGGTCGAATCGGTGACGCGAGGCGAGTTCTTTACGAAATTTCGGATTCCGACTCGGAGGCTAACATACGACTCGCTGATATAAAAGCTGCGGCCGGGATTCCTGAGAATTCTACAGACGACGTCGTTCAGGTCCCGAGACGTAGCCACGTTGCCTCTGTATGGAAGGCGATGTTCCTGCATCCTACACATCGTCATATTTTCATCGCAGCCGTTGGTATTAACTTCTTCCAGCAGTCATCTGGTATAGACGTCATCGTTTCGTACGGTCCAATAATATTCGAAATGGCCGGGATAAAGAAAGGAAATGAAAAGCTACTCGCCACCATGGTCGTTGGATCCGTCAAGACTCTCTTAACCCTGGTTGCTACTTATGGGCTCGACAAGATCGGACGGCGCCCGTTGCTTCTCAACAGCGTTGCGGGCATGATCGTATCCCTCGTAGGCCTTGGAATCGGGTTGAAGATAATGGATCTCTCGCAAGAGAACCAAACGTGGGCGATTGCGCTCTGCATGACCACCTTATCATCGTACGTCGCATTCTACTCGATTGGGATGGGTCCAATCACGTCAGTCTATACCGCTGAGATCTTCCCGTCGAGGCTACGCGCACAAGGCGCAAGTATGGGGGTCGTGGTGAATAGATTCACCGGTGGGGTCCTCTTAATGACCTTCAAGCTTCTGTATAAGGCCATCACTATTGGTGGGGCCTTCTTTTGTTTCGCGGGAATGGCATCAGTGGCTTGGGTGTTCTTCTATATGGTACTACCGGAAACACGGGGTAAAACCCTGGAAGAGATGGAAACGTTGTTTGGGATTTCTGTATTGGGAGATGTTGATTTTTGTTGAATTTTAATTTTTTTATTGATGCCGGGTGTGTTGGTGTCTTGCCTACCGTTATATTTGGATAGGAAATTTTTAGGTGAGATTTGTCTTTGAGATAAAATTTGTAAAATTTTTATCTAAATGTATATTTTATTCTTCTTCCATGTGGTACTTATGGCGTGATTTAATATACTCCATCTGCCTTATAAAGATTGTCAAGTTTAATAAAACACGTAATTTAAGAAAATCATTGTTTTATTAACTTATCATTTACTAAAATCTATTTTTTCAAAAGTACATTTTTTTACTTTTTATTGGGTTTTGTATTGGAAGTAATTATTGAAATAACAAAGGTTAGTATAGGAAGTTCAAAAAATTTATGATTTGACTTTTCAAAATAGACAAATATTTTGGGACAAAAAAAGTTATAAAAATGACCTATTTTTGTGGGACGGAGGGAGGGAGTAATTTAATGTTTTAATCCTATAGTGGTTTCTAATGGTGGTGTTCTACTCCCAACGAGGTTTAGCCCCTACTTATTAAAAATAAAAATAAAAATAAAAATAAAAAAAAGCGGGTTTGCCCCCTCCTCAATAGGCTAGAATCGAGATATTTATTGTTTACCTTCCTTTTTGTTTAGACCTTGACTTTTGCTTTGTAAGTTGGATTGTGATGTTTATAAGTCATTAAAATCAAACTTTTTTTTCTACTCTTTTTATATTACACTCATTTTGTTCCTAATAGACTATCCTCTTTGAGAAAAAAAATATATATATATATGAAGCTTTTTTAGGAGACCCTATTAAATGTTTGCACATTAACACATGTTTCAACATTCCAATTTTGCCTTCAAGTATACAAGACATTGTAAAATTGGAGAATACTCTTTCAAGGGTAATAGGAAATCTAGTAAGAAAAATCATTGACTTTTTGAATGTGACAATAATTTTAGAACATCCCAAAAAGGAAAGGATGCCAATTAAATAGGAACGTATGGAGTATTCATTTTATTTCTTTCATTAACAAAATTTGAACCAAGAGCACATAGTTGAGAGTGCTTAGGGTGACATCCTGCTTTGAATTCTAATTGACTTTATGATGCTTATAACTGTATATTTTAAAAAATAAAAAGTTGTAATAAACTTTTAGATGAAAACAAAATGTTTGATTTTAAATGAATATCCAAAATCTCTTGAAGCTAAGATATGCAACTTTGTTTAAGACAATTGCAAATTGAACAAAAAGACTCAAGATGATATATATATATATATATATATATATATTGTGTGGAAATATCTCTGAACCGAGGTTTCAGCTCGGGGTGGAAGGTTCAGACCTGAAACGCTGACACGTGGCGAAGATTGTTCAACCAGGCCAACCACAACACGCGTGATTCACCTCCTAAGATCCAGCTCGGGGCAAGGGGTTAAATCACTTCACTTGACACGTCGAAGGTCCGCACGGTAGGACCTGCTGCAAAGCACGTGATCTCCCAGCTCGGGACCTGGCTTTCACCTCGGGACACCTGTCTTATGACTCACACTACAATCCAAATCCTACTACAGTCCAAAACTGTCCCAGCAGCTGTAATTCCTGACACAGCGGTTACAAGAAACCACGGTTCCATGGCCAACCATGGTCAACAAACTATGGTCAGACGGTTATGGGTAAACCATGGTCAGATCTGACCTAACCAAAGCAGTTATCTGACCTCACATGGTCAGTCCGTACAGGTGGGTATAAAAAGAATGCGACACAGCCTAATTTGGTAAGCTACAGTATCCTAATTCTCTGAGATTCATCTTCTTCCTTGCCTCATTCTCCCCAGTACAGCTTTCTGACTTAAGCTTTGGAGAGGGCACAGCCAAAACCCAACTTGGCCTACCCTCTGACCCATTTTCCAAGCTTGTGATTGCAGGTCCAGGCGAGGGAGCAAGCTCCATCATCAACATATAGTTCGGGGAGCAGATTTTACCCCGTACAATTTGGCGCCGTCTGTGGGAACCATCGCGATAAGATGGCTACACCACCTCCGCCCACCTTTGGGCGAACCAGATCTGGAGCGAACTTTACTCGCGTAGACCAAGCCATTACAGGCGATGCTGGGAAGCGAGCAGAAACCCAGCCTTCACAGGCCAACCCGCCATTGACTGCGGCGGGAACCAGTCAGCTTCCTCCTATTCAACAACATCAGATCTCCCCGGAAATGTCTGCTGTTCTACATTCTCTTGATGACCAGCCTGTTCTGAAGGCCGCATTCGATAAGGCCGTGACGAATAACCCTAACCCAGCAGCGGTAGTGGAACTGATTGCAACCATGCAATCGGAGATTCAATCGGCGCAGCTCGCAAAGCTAAATGCGAAGCAAAATTACCACCGCTACCTCCAGCAAACTTTTGCCCCTCGCGGAGTTAATATTGTCGCTGAGGAGGCTAGCCAAACCAGTCCACTCCGTCGCACTAGGCATCAGGAGAGCTCACCCAGGCCCGGGGCCTCGCACCACCACCACCGCAGCAGACATGATGATTAGCCACGATTAACTGATCCAGAACAGAGACATTTGGGAGGGGGAGATGAACAACATCATGCGCTGATTCAGAAGTCCCCAGAACGCAGTTCAAGGCGTTCAGATCATGCGCGAAGGTGGAATGAGGACCACACAAGACCTCGCTCTCAGGTGCGTTCTGGGCACGAAGTTCACAGAGAGGAGAGACGCTATCACAGGTCTCGGTCTCTTGAAAGAAGGGGGGAGAGAAGTACTGGGGGGACGAGCAGAAAGCACTCTCGGTCACCCAGGCGTGAAATAAACGAGGAAGAAGCCTCCAAGAGACACCGGGGTAACCAGAGTAGAGGGGGAGAGAGACCTGAAAGCCTTGCTGTGGCTCGGAGCCCATTCACACGGTGGATTCAACGGGTCCTAATCCCACGAGGGTATTCCGAGATAACTTTTACTCTTTACTCTCTTTCAATAGACCCCGATCATCATTTGAATTATTACTTGCAACGTATGTCGTTATATGCTGGAAATGAGGGTTTTCTCTGCAAAATATTTCCTATGAGTTTGGGGGAAGTGGCTCTAAAGTGGTGGGCCAAGATCCCAGATGAGTCTATTGACAGCTGGCACGAACTGAGCAAGCTGTTCAAGAAAAGGTTCATCACTAGCTGCAAATTCCCGAGGACCATGCAGAACCTATACGAGCTGAAACAGAAAGATGGGGAAGGACTTCGGGATACTCTCAGAGGTTCTGGGAGGTCTACAATGAGATTGACGAGCCCATTGAGAAGAATGCGATGGATCTGTTTCGTCTCGGGTTGAGGAAGCCATCACCTCTGTTTAAGGAGCTCACTGTTAATCCCCCCAGAAACCTAGCCAAGCTACTCTCCACTGTAGCCAATTATTCCAAGTTGGATGATTTTTACACCCCACAGTCTGCCAAAACTAGCGAAAAAGATGACAAGAAGAAGGACTCTAGGCCACAAAGAGACAATCCCCAGGGAGAAAAATCAAGGCCGCCTACCAATCCAAACCAGGCCATCTTCACTGTATTTACTCTCCCCATCTATAAGTTAATGAAGGCACTGGAGAACAAGGACTTCTTCCAGAAACCTCGACCTATGTTCGCGGAGCCCGAGAAGAGAAATAAAAAGCTGTTTTCCAGTTACCACAAGGATCATGGCCACAAGACAGAGGACTGTAAGGTTCTGAAATACAACCTCGAGGCCTAGGCCAAGGAAGGAAAGCTCGATGAATTTATAGCCCGAAAGGACAAAGGACAGCCATCCGAACAGAAAAAACCCGAGAACAGGGCTCCTCAATCCACTCAACCAAAGATCCTCGGGAGGATTGATGTGATCACCGGAGGATATGAGGAAACCGCTCTGTCAACCAGCCAGCTCAGGGCGCAATATAGGATGGCATGTCAAGATGCTGAAGTCAGTGATATTGGAGACGAGCCAATACTATTACCTCAAAGTGAGGGAGAAAATGGTGAGAAACTGCTTTTCTTCGGGGATGCCGAGACTGATGGGACGGTGCGCTGCCCGCACAACGATGCTCTAGTTGTCCGCATGCTCATAGGGAACTACGACGTGGGCAAAGTCTATGTGGATAACGGGGCATCTGTGAACGTCATGTTTCAGAAATTGTTCAGCCAACTCGGGCTTAAGGACTCCGACCTAAAGCCCTGCCACGTCAGCTTGAAAGCTTTTAATGGCAACATGACTTTCCCATTGGGACAGATAACGCTCCCAGTTCGGGCAGGGCCAATGCAATCCATGGAAACGTTTGTGGTGATCCAGGAAAGGTCAGCTTACAATGTGATACTTGGGCGACCCTGGATTCATGCCATAAAGGCTGTTCCATCCTCCTACCACCAATCCATCAGGTTCCCGAGCCCAGAGGGAATCATGGAGATAAAGGGAAACCAGGCGGCGGCTAGGGAGTGTTTTCTGGCAGAGTATGCAGGCCACTCAGCACCTTCCGAGGACAAACTGAAGTCCAAGGTCCCACGCCTTCCCAGTTCGGGAACTGGCAAAGTCAAGGCCCCGAGGCAAGAGCCAGAGCAGAAGAAAAAAGCTAAGATTGATGAGGTCCCCTTGTAGCAACGAAAGGGAGAACGGCCCGGAGTAGAAGAAACAGCTCTGGAACCCGCAGACAGAACAGGGGAGGAGTTAGTGAAGAAGATAATCAGTCCTGATGATCCAGAGAGGTTTTTCTGGATAGGAAAGTCATTAAGTGAAGCCGACGCAGCAGAGCTGTTCGAATTTTTGAAGAATAACATCGATGTATTTGCTTGGTCACCCCATGAAATGCAGGAATTGATCCCATAATTATTACTCATGAGTTGCAAGTTAACCCGAATTACAAGCCAGTGGTTCAGAAGCAACGAAGATTGTCAGGTGATAGAGCCGAAACAGTTTCTGCCGAGGTCGATAAGCTTTTGAAAGCAGGGTTCATCAGAGAAGTAAAGTACCCGAGTTGGCTGGCCAATCCCGTATGTGCAAGAAAGAAGACAGGGGACTGGCGAGTTTGTATCGATTTCACAGACCTCAATAAAGCGTGCCCAAAGGACAGTTTCCCCTTGCCTAAGATTGACCAACTTATAGACTCTATCTCGGGGTATGAGAGACTGAGTATATTTGATGCCTACTCGGGTTACCATCAGATTCCTATGGCAGAACACAACCAAGACAAGACGGGGTTCATTACTCTTAGAGGAACGTACTGCTACAAGGTAATGCCATTTGGGTTGAAGAATGCAGGGGCCAGCTACCAACGTCTTGTTAGCAGGATGTTTGAAGGACTGATTGGCAAAAACCTTGAGGCGTACGTTAATGACACTATTGTGAAGAGCAGCTCAGAGAAAGATCACCTGGCAGACCTAACCGAGGCTTTTGCCCGACTCAGGGAGTATGGGATGAAGTTAAATGCGAAGAAAAGCTCATTTGGAATAGGCTCGGGAAAATTCCTGGGTCACTTAGTCTCAAGAAGGGGGATCGAAGCAAATCCAAGTAAGATTGAGGCGATAAGAACCTTACGTACTCCAACAACGGTCAGGGACGTTCAACAGTTGAACGGGATGGTGGCAGCACTCAGTAGATTCATCTCGAGGTCGTCAGACAAATGCCACCCATTCTTTCAAATACTGAAGAAGAGCACTAACTCGGGATGGAACACAGAATGCCAAGAAGCTTATCAGAAGTTAGTCGCTCATTTAGAAACACTCCCCACCCTGACCCACCCTTACCACGGAGAAACTCTTTACCTCTATCTTGCTGTTTCAACTCATGCACTCAGTGGCGTTCTTTTAGCCCAGCGCGACCTTACTCAAGCGCCAATCTACTATATTAGCAAAACACTATTAGATGCTGAAACCCGTTATCTGCCACTTGAAAAGTTAATCCTAGCCCTTGTCATAGCCTCCAGAAAACTCCAACACTACTTTCAGTCTCATCCTATCATCGTCCTCACAAACTATCCACTGAAAGATGTGCTCCGCAGAGCTGATTTGTCAGGACGCGTCTCGAAGTGGGGGGTAGAACTCAATGCTTACGACATTCACTTCCAGCCCCGACCTGCCATTAAAGGGCAAATATTGGCTGACTTTTTGGCCGAATTCGCAGATCCTACTTCCAGTTTGGGACAGACAGCATTAAAATCCTCTCTGCCCGAACTGGGGGGGAAAGACAATATAAATACAGAAAAGAGGAAGAGATGGGAGCTCAAAGTGGATGGTGCATCTAATGCGAAAGGGGCAGGTCTGGGAATTGTGCTGACAGATCTCGAATGAGAAATCATCGAGCAAGCAATGAGACTTATGTTCCCAGCCTCAAACAATGAAGCAGAGTATGAGGCAGTTGTGGCAGGACTAGGGATGGCCCAAGCAATGGGGGTAAAAGAGCTGACAGTATACAGTGACTCCAGGCTAGTGGTTAACCAGCTAAATAAAGAATATAAAGCCAAAGATGAAAGGATGGCTGCGTACATGCACAAGGTATGGGAACTAGCTGCGAAATTCACCAGTGTGGAGTTCAAACGCTTTGTCAGGGATCAAAATAGACATGCGGATGGGTTGGCCGCCCTGGCTGCAGCGTTGGAAACAGACACTCCCCGAACCATAAATGTCGAAATCTTGCAAGAACCCAGTATTGGGACAGAAGAGCTCATTTCGGACATTCAGTCTTCAACACCGAGCTGGATGGACGAGATAGTTGCCTATCTACAGAGGGATGAACTACCCGAGGACCGCAATCAAGGTCACCGAATTCGCGCCAAGTCAGCTCGTTTTTTGTTATCTCCGTCAGGCTCTCTCTACAAAAGATCCTACACGGGACCATACCTGAAATGCGTACACCCAGACCAAGTAGTGGACCTGCTGGCTGAACTCCACGAGGGGTCATGTGGGGGTCATGCAGGAGGAAGATCACTCGCCCATAGGGCAAACACTCAGGGCTACTGGTGGCCATACATGCAGAAGGATGCTATCAGGTATGTGAGGAAGTGCCCGAAGTGCCAGATGTTTGCTGACAAGATACACCAGCCTGCTCAGGGGTTGCATCCCATATCCAGTCCATGGCCTTTCGCACAATGGGGGTTAGATCTTGTGGGTTCACTGCCTACAGCCTCGGGGAACAGGAAGTACTTGTTCATTGCAACTGATTATTTTACCAAATGGGTAGAGGCCATCGCGCTCGCATCGATTAAAGATTCAGACATTATCAAGTTCCTTTGGGAAAATATTATCACTCGCTTCGGGATCCCGAGAGCCTTCGTATCGGATAACGGAACTCAGTTCGACAGTAAGAGAACTCGGGAATTCAGCGCAGAACAGGGAATTCAGTGGTGGTATTCTAATCCGAGTTACCCGCAGTGCAATGGTCAGGCAGAGGCAACCAACAAGATTATAGTCGCAGGGATAAAAAGGAGGCTAGACAACGTGAAAGGGTCTTGGCCCGACGAGCTGCATTCTGTACTATGGGCATATCGAACTACTCCGCGGAGGTCCACTGGAGAAACTCCATTTTCTATGACCTATGGCATGGAAGCAGTTATACCAATAGAGATGGGTCTACCAGGTCTCAGAACCGAATCTTATGACGCGGCAACGAATGATCAGACTCTGTCTCAAGATCTGGATTTAGCAGAAGAAAGAAGAGAAAGGGCTCGAATTAAAATGGCGTCCTACCAACAAGAACTGAAAAAGTATTACAACCGAAGAATAAAGTCAATGGAGTTCAATATTGGAGAATTGGTACTCAGGCAAATCAACGCCGGAACCAGAAATCCTGCTGATGGGAAGCTTGGGGCAACATGGGAAGGTCCTTACGAAGTCATCCACGTCGGGGGAACAGGTTCGTACAGACTAAAGAGCTTGGAGACTGGACAAGAACTCCCGAGATCAGTTAATATAGCTAACCTAAGATTGTTTTACCGATAGCCAAAGTTGTAATTACATTCAATCATTACTCAATACAAATTCAGAGGTTATTCAGAGACGTTATCGCTTATTTATCATTCGAGCTAAAGGCATTTTCCCCGGCAGCGAGTCGAAGTCAGAAATTGCCCAAGAATGGGCACAAGTCTCACCTAATAAATGGCTTGAGCACGCTAAACCTAAGAATGGGTTAAAAACAAAGTCTTGCCCAAGAACGGGTCCAAGCAAAATTGCCTAAGAATGGGCACAAGTCTCACCTAATAAATGGCTTGAGCACGCTAAACCTAAGAATGGGTTAAAAACAAAGTCTTGCCCAAGAACGGGTCCAAGTAAAGCTGCCTAAGAATGGGCATAAGTCTCACCTAATAAATGGCTTGAGCACACTGAACCTAAGAATGGGTTCACAACAAAGTCTCATCTAAAAATAGGCTCAACGCAACAACATGTCAAGGGATGGGTCTAAGTATACAAGGACCAACAGGTGTTCAGGTCTATCACTCAGCAAATTGAAGCCCGTGGTCAGATTGGGTCTAATTATTTTCATCGATCGACAGTTCACACACATCAACAAGGGACTTTATCCCGAGAGCACATTCAAACAGACAGCCACCATAAAAATAAAGGACGCATGCACACGAGAAAGAAAAATTCTGTATTTCATTCCAGTAGAAAGAATGTTACAATGGTCTGTACAAATTGGGGCATTCAGCCAGAAGAAATGAGAAAGAAAAAACAAAAGAAAAACAAAAACCTAAGTAGCTACATTCTCCCCCGAGTTCCCGGCAGCTGGAGCAATGACCTCGGGAGCCGCGACGGGATCAGTAGAGACAGGCGGGACCACGGGAGTCTGAGAAAGATCAGGGATAACCTCCGTAGTGCTTTCCGTTGCATTTGCAGGTTGGTCCCCATTGGCAGCGACTGAAGTGTCATTGGTGACGTTAACGACCCTCTCGGCTTCAATGGTGGCATTAGGCTGGGACGTGACCTCGGGATTGTTCTCCCCGGCCTCATCGCCGCCTGCAACCTCCATCTCAGCTTCCCCGACATCACCTCCCTCGGGGTCGTAATCTGGGGGAATATCCTTCCTTTCAAAGGGAATATCGGCAATGCCAGGGAACTGGGCAGATGCCAACTCGACCAAGGTCTCCCACGCAAACTTGTAGGTGACCTCGAGCTCGGTGGTCAACTGCCCAACGAGGGAAGCCTTCACGCTTTCCCTCTTTTCAGCCACGGCCTTCTCCACGGAGGCCTTCTCCCTCTCTACCTCAGCCTCAAGAGACCGGACCTTACTTGTCAGCTCGCGCTTCTCCCGGGCCAGCTCGTCCTGGGCGTCCTTCGTCTTCCTCAGCTCGGCCTCCAAATCTACATAGTCCTTCCTCGTGAGTTCCAGTTTGCTGACGGCACTCTCGGCTGTGGACTTGAAAGTCTCGCATTCAGACTTCACCTTCTGAAGCTGAGACATAGCCGCAGCACAGTTGGCCTCAGCCTCCCCTAGCTTCTGATCGTACTCACTCCGGACTTTGGCGAGCTCGAGCTACAGCTTGTTATCTTCCGCTTCGAGGCGGTCGCCCGCTAGCAGGATTTGTTGGCAGCCCTATACAGACATCAGCAAGTCAGAGATCGAGTTGAACAGCAAACAATGGAAACTACAAGAAAATGGAACTTACTCGGTAAAGACTGGTAAACCCGAAGCGGAGGTTGTCGAGGGCGGGCTTCTTCCTGAAGTGCTCCATGTCCGCCGTCAACCTCATGGGGTTCCCCAGCTGCTTGAAGTTGTACTCCGCTGAGAAGGAGCTGGTAAAATCCTTATTTTTGGGTATGGGGAACTGCAGACATGTGATGAAACATAAAGTTAATCAGAATCTGTCATAGATTTTTAAGTATGGGACAATTATGAGAATGAAAAAAGCGAAGACATACCTCGGGGAATTTGGCTATCACCTCAGCACGGGAAAGGGAGCTCCCATCTCCGGCCGCCGGGGGATTGACGCCCCCCTGCCCAGACCCTTGCACAGCGGGTTGCTGTTCGGGGACTGTAGAGGGTTTCCGGGGCTTCGTAGGAGGAACCAGAGGAGCCTTCCCCTTCCCAGTAACTTCGGGCGCTGGGGCCTGCCCACGTCCTGCCCCCTCATGGCGCTGGACATGAGTTTGCCACTGTTGGGGTCAGTGGGCTTTTTGCCAGCGTCCCGACCTGAGCCAGGAGCAGCAACAGCAACAGCCTTGCTGGACTTCTGCTGCTGCTGATTCTGCTGCTGCTGCTTCTGCTCAGCAGTCTTCTTTTCCTGGGCCTCTTTCTCCGCCGCCCTTCTCTCAGCAACCAGAGCCCTCAAATTCATCCCAGAGTCCTTCTTGGTCCTCTGGCTGCCAAAGTCTGTTCTTTGTCTCTTGGCGGGGGGAGGGGGGGATTGGAGCCTCTCCTCTCCATGGCTTGGGAGACGGTCTCCTCAGAGCTGGAGCTCTCAATGACAAAAGGGGCGCGGCGAGCCGTCTTACCGGAGGGCTTAATCTCCTCAGCTCCCTCCCCTTCAGGTCGGAGACGGATCCCCTCTTCCTCCTCTCCCTCTTGCTCTCCTCTCTCAACCTCTTCCTCCACCACGCGGATCAGCTCGTCGTCAGGCTGCTCCCAATGGGGGTAACTCGCCTTCCCCCAAATCTGGTACCTCGCGTGGTAGTTGAGCAAGGTTTCAGCCGAACGACAGCACTGGCTGACTTAATACCCCAGTAGTCTCTGGATATCCTCCTTGTTCAGCGGGTCAGCAGGCTCGTTGGCGTGAGGAGCTGCTAGAAAGAAACATGACATAAGCATCAGTATCAAATTCAATATTCAACTCGGGGTTATATGAAACAGAAAAGAAGAAAGATAATCTCGCTGAGTTCTTACAGCTAGAGCCTCTCTCTCGGGTAATGATGGGAGCATCAGGGGGAAGAGTCCCACCCACGGGCCCGTACACGAAGACCACAATGTCGTGAGCTCCTGGGTTGGAGTCTGGGATGTGAGTGACAAAGGGTTTCTTCCTGGGCTTGAGGGAGAGGTAAACGTCGGGTTTGTTTTTGAGGGCGCAGATTTTGTAGTGGTGGAGTATCTCCCGCACTCCAACAAAAGTCCCTAGAATTTGGTTAAGGACATGAACCCCCAAGACGATCCTAAAGGAGTTCAGTCCTAGCTGGGTTGGGACTATTCCACAGTAGAGGAGGAAATCATTGAGAAGGTCAGGGAAGGGGACACGAACTCCACCCTCCATGAAAGCAGCAATGGGAATGGGGAAGCCATCCTTGGCGTCTGACCTAAAGACGTCCTCCCCAGGCTCAGCAAAGCGGAAGCTAAACTTCCCGTCTTCAAAGTCGTATAAGGCCTTAAACTCTGCTACCTTTGCAGGATTCCCCCTAATGTCATAAAAAGAAGACATCTGCCAAGATGAAAGGGGAAGGTTAAATCCAGGGATAACTCAACCCATGCCAACAAGTCCCGACCTAAAACTCCAAGATCAAGTTCTGACAGGTATGTTATTGATAAGCACAAAATATTCATTGAAATTACTCCCTAATTTATATTTTCTAGTTATTTTATTATATTTAATTTTGTGTGTTTAAAGTGTTCTTGATTTATTGCAGGGCTATAGAGTTTATATCAGAAAAGATGACAATCAGGACTACTTAAGCTAATAAATACAACTTGAAATGGGTTTCTCACCTACCTAAAATTTCATGGAGCTACAACTAGAGTTGGGTCAACAATTTTGAAGATTTGAGCAGCTGAAATTCAAAGTTAGGCAAAGAAATTCATGATCCCAAAATCAGCAGCAAATCTGGACAGATTGACCAAGTTTTGGTAATCTGGCCATAACTTGTGATTCCCATATCCGATTTGGGTGAAATTTGTGGCTCTGGAAAGAGGACTTAAAGAGCTACAATTGTTTAGTTTATGGCATTTCCTGATTCAAGCATCTTCCAAGTCAAAAATGAGCTGGAAGTGGACTTATTTGCAAAAATCTGAATCTGGCAGCATTTGTCAAAGTGAGAACATGGGCAACCAAGAATTCAAAGAAAGTGGGCATTGCTTTTGACTTGTTGGATCAGCTGGATCCTTCCCCCATCTCCTATAAATACCAAGGGAATTCACATAACAAAAAAAAAAAAAGGAGAGAAAAAGAGGAGGAGGTACAAAGGTGGCAAAGGGGAGAGACTAGTTCTTGGTTATCTACATGGCCAACTAATCTTTGTCTTAGGGGGGAGATGAAGCCCTAATCAAGTATGGTGTATTTTATTGTATTGTGTTGTTGATTTGATTATTTGTGTATGAGGATTGCATAACTAAAAGGATTATATTATTGATACAATTGGTTTTAATGTTTTTATCTCAAATTGTGTTTAATTTCTGTGATTTTAAATACAATGGTTATGCAATAGTTTTCACTGTGCATATATTTGGAGATTAAGATGATTCATGCTTAGACAAGATGAGTCGTGCTCACAAATTAGTTTAGAGTAGAATAGGTGAGACGGTTCATGCTATATCTTTGATGAGTTATGCCTAATTTACAAATACATGAATATTTCTTGATGATGTCATTGAGCTTGTAGCTACAATGAGTCTTGCTCATACCAAATAATAATTTCTTGAAACACGTTACAATAAGTGCATTTTTTATACAAGATTAGTGGTGAATTCGAGACCCTAAGTATTTCCTTTCTTGAAGAAAATATAAATTTATTTTGCTTGCATTCCATAGAGTTCAAAACTACAAAAAATCATCTTCGTGAATTATTTTAGTATTCAGTTTTCAAAATTAAAATAATCCCAGTACAGTCCCTGTGGTACGACACCCGTACTACCACTATATACAAATTTTTGCATCGTACGGGTAATTGATTTTGACATGATCAAATTTTTGGCGCCGTTGCCGGGGACTGTCAGTGCGATTGCGTTAATTAGAGAATTGATATTCTACTATAATTCTTAGTTTAGAATTTTTTTGTTTTTACTAATTTTTTTTTTTTCTTCTCATGTGCAGGTAATTGGTAGACTACATAGACAAGCAGACATTAAGCTAAAAAATAAAAATAAAAATATTTTTTTTTTTTTTTAATGCTATTCAAGGACGGTTGTACCGCCTGCCTAATTTGACAACTAACATAACTTGACTAACTATTCAAGGACGGTTGTACCGCCTGCTTTATTTTATTTTTTTTCATTTCAGTACTATTATTATTATTGTTATTATCATTATTATGGCTGGTTTTACCGCCTACTGATATATATATATATATATATATACATCTTTTCTTTTCAAGGACGGTTGTACCGCCTGCTTTATTTATTTATTTATTTTTCATTTCAGTATTATTATTATTATTATGGCCGGTTTTACCGCCTACTGATATATATATATAGATATATATACATCTTTTCTCTCTGTTCTTTTCTTTTCTTTTCAAGGACGGTTGTACCGCCTGTTTTACTTTATTTATTTCATTTTATCTTTGAAATATATTACCTTGTTGTAATTATTCTTGTTTTCTTGCAGCTGCACACAAAAAAAAAAAATGAAATAATAAAAAAATTTTAAAAAAAAAAGAGTTTTGAGGTGTTGTATGCATGGACGTCGTTCTTTGTTTCCTGATTTAGTACCCTTTGATTCTGAGATAGAATACACCCTTAGGACTATTAGACTGTCTTCACAATCTAATAAGACTATTGGTACACCTAAAATCATGAATCCAGAAAACCAAGACCTGTCCAAGCCATTGAGGGAGTACTTCACCCCCTCCACATACACATCACCTTCCTGCATTCGGCTACCCACTGTAGCTGCTGCTCAATATGAGATTAGGTCCAGTGTGATCCAAATGCTTCCATCTTTCTACGGATTGAGAAATGAAAACCCTTATAAGCATCTTGATGAATTCCTCGAAATCTGTTCTACGGTCAAATTTTCAAATTTTTCTGATGATGCTCTCAGATTAAGGCTGTTTCCATTCTCACTTAAGGATGATGTCAAAAACTGGCTTAACTCCTTAGAAGGTAACACAATTACCACGTGGGAACAAATGCAACAAGAATTCTTAAAGAAGTATTTTCCCATAGGCAAGACCAACCAAATTCGGCGAGCTATCACGAGTTTCTCACAACTCGATGGTGAGCAATTTCATGAGACTTGGGAGAGATTCAAAGACCTCATTCGTAAATGTCCTCACCATGCAGTACCCAAGTGGCAACTGGTTCAATGCTTTTATGATGGTTTATTCACAAATCACCGTCAAATGGTGGATGCCTCTTGTGGTGGGACTTTCATGATGAAAAGTGAAAATGAGGCTTGGGAATTGTTTGAGAACCTTAGTGAGAATTCTTTTCAACATGTTGCAGCCTCTAGGAGTGAAAAACCAACATCTTCTAGTTCTCAAAAGAGAGGAGGTATCTATGAAGTAGGGCACTCCATAGATATCTATGGGAAAGTGGATGCTTTATCTAAAAAGCTTGATCAATTGTTGTCCATAGGACAAATCCCTACAACATCTTCTCAACCTCCCACCTTACAAGAAGAATGTGCTTTATGTTCTAGCTGTGCTCACTTCATAAGTGAATGCCCAATGGCTTCCCAATTCCCTGAGTTTGTCCAAGAACAAGCCAATGCTGCTCAAGGATTCTCTAGACCGGGTAATGATCCTTTCTCTAATACCTATAACCCGGGATGGAGAAACCACCCCAATTTTTCTTGGAAACAAGCTCCAGGGAATTCATTTGCTCAATCTCAAAGGCCCAATTTGCCTCATACTCTCAACCCTTCTGGTTATCAACCTTTTCGACCACAGCAGCCATTCCCACACTCTAATCTTCCACCTCCAAGAAATCCATCTTTTGAGGAGAGAGTATTGCAAGGCCTTCAAGGACTTGAAGCCAACACACAAATGCTGCATTCCCATACTCAGTCAATAGCCAAGCTTGAAGCCCAAATCGGGCAACTAGCAAATGCTCTTAGTAGACGAGAGGAGGGAAAACTTCCAAGCCAACCAGTGAACAATCCTAAGGGTCAATATTCCATAGAAAATTCACAGGCTGATGCTACTTACCAAGAGCAAGCAAAGGCAATCATGACCTTAAGGGATGGGCGAGTGATTGATACTAGACCTGGAGTGGATGAGGAAAAGAATGACCAGTCAGTTAGCAAGTCCAAGGATTCAGGGATTGAAAAAATAAATGAATCAAAGAAGGATCCTCCTCCATCTCTTTCCACATCACCAAATCCTATGGCAACACCATATTTGCCAAAAGCTCCTTTTCCCACTTGTCTTGATGCACCTTCTCCTTTTGGAAAAAAAGGAACATCTATGGAAGATATGATGGAAATGTTCAAACAAGTGAAAATCAATCTTCCCCTTCTTGATGCCATCAAACAAATCCCATCCTATGCCAAATTTCTCAAAGACCTTTGCACTTAAAAGCGCAAGACTCGGGCACAAGTGTCCAAAAAGGTGTTTCTAACCGAGCAAGTGAGTTCCATTTTGCAAAATAACACTCCTCCCAAGTTTAAGGATCCAGGTGCTCCTACCATCTCATGTGTGATAGGAAATCATTCCATAGACAGGGCACTCTTAGACTTAGGGGCAAGTGTTAATCTCCTTCCTTATTCGGTATATGAGCAATTTGGGCTAGGTGAGTTGAAACCAACATCAGTTACTTTGCAATTAGCTGATAGATCTGTTAAGGTGCCACGTGGAATAATTGAGGATGTTCTTGTTAAGATAGATAGGTTCTACTTCCCTGTAGACTTTCTTATTCTTGATATGGAACCTGTATGCAATCCAAGAAAACAAATTCCCGTCATCTTAGGTCGCCCTTTCTTAGCTACAGCTAATGCTTGCATCAATTGTAGGTCTGGAGTGATGGATTTGTCCTTTGGTAACATGAAAGCAAGGCTAAATGTGTTTAATGCTGCTCAACAACCTTCCAAGGAGGATGATTGTTTTGCAGTAGATGTCATCGATGGTTTAGTTGAAGAAGCCTTACCCTACATTTTAACCGAGGATCCATTGGAAGCATGTCTAGCTCATTTTGGCTATGATGAGTTTGATATTGAAAAATCTATTGAGGAAGTGAATGCTATGCTTGAACTACCACCCCTCCAGGATCATGCACCTTGGAAATCCAAATTTGAGTCTTTGCCTCCATTGTCTAGTGAACCTACCCTTCCTTCCACTGAAGTGCCTCCCAAACTTGAGTTGAAGCCACTCCCCGATGCACTTAAGTATGCATTCTTAGGACCTAATGACACCCTTCCAGTCATTATAGCATCTAACTTGACTACTGAACAGGAAAGTCAACTTATGAGCATGCTTAAAGAACATATGGGAGCTATAGGATGGTCTGTGGCTGATTTAAAAGGGATCGACCCTTCCATTTGCATGCACCGCATTCATCTCGAGGAGAATGCCAAGCCAATTCGTGAAATGCAAAGGAAGTTAAATCCTAACATGAAGGAGGTTGTAAAAAAAGAAGTTGTGAAGTTATTAGATGCAGGTATCATATACCCCATCTCAGATAGTAAATGGGTTAGTCCTACTCAAGTGGTGCCCAAGAAGTCGGGAATTACTGTTGTCAAAAATGAACATGGTGAACTAGTTCCAACACGTACAACAACAGGTTGGCGTGTTTGCATTGATTATCGGAAGCTTAATCTGGTAACTAGAAAAGACCATTTCCCTCTACCCTACATCGATCAAATCTTAGAGAGGTTAGCAGGCCAAAGCTTCTACTGCTTTCTAGATGGTTATTCTGGATATAACCAAGTACCTGTTTTCCCCGATGACCAAGAAAAGACAACTTTCACCTGTCCATTTGGTACATTTGCATATAGGCGTATGCCTTTTGGTTTATGCAATGCACCTGCTACCTTTCAGCGGTGTATGTTGTCTATTTTTTCTGACATGGTGGAAAAATTTCTTGAAGTTTTCATGGATGATTTCTCAGTATTTGGGATCACTTTTGATGATTGTCTCCAAAATCTTTCTAATGTTCTTAAACGTTGCATAGAGACAAATCTTGTTCTGAGTTGGGAAAAGAGTCATTTTATGGTTCAAAAAGGAATTGTTTTGGGACATATTGTGTCTTCTAGGGGGATAGAAGTAGATAAAGCCAAGGTTGATCTCATCTCTAGCCTTCCTCCCCCAGCATCTGTTAGACAAGTGCGATCTTTTCTTGGTCATGCAGGATTCTATCGTCGATTCATCAAAGACTTTAGCAAAATCTCTCGACCCTTGTGCAATCTTCTTGTCAAGGATGTACCATTTATCTTTGATAATGCCTGCTTGGAAGCCTTTGAGAAACTTCGCTCATTATTGTCCACTGCTCCCATCATTCAACCACCCAACTGGTCACTCCCATTTGAGATTATGTGTGATGCATCCGACTATGCAGTTGGTGCAGTCTTGGGGCAACGGGTGAATAAAAAACCCCATGTCTTATACTACGCTAGTAAAACTCTTTCTGAAGCTCAATTGAATTATACCACAACAGAAAAAGAATTACTAGCTGTAGTATTTGCCCTTGATAAATTTCGATCCTATCTCTTAGGATCCAAGGTTGTAGTGTTCTCTGATCATGCCGCTTTACGGTATTTACTGTCCAAAAAAAGACACTAAACCTCGCCTCATTAGATGGATCTTGTTGCTACAAGAGTTTAATTTGGAGATTCGGGATAAAAAGGGGTCAGAAAATGTGGTTGCAGATCATTTGTCTCGGATTCTAGTTGAACATTCTGGTACCAACTTACCAATACCAGATTCTTTCCCAGATGAGCAATTATTTGAGGTTTCTCATGTTAAATTACCATGGTTTGCTCATATTGTGAATTATCTTGCAGTTGGTCAAATCCCACCTCATTGGTCTAAGCAAGACAAAGATCGATTTTTTTCCCAAGTTAAGTTTTACCTGTGGGAGGATCCAGAGCTGTTCAAATATTGCCCAGATCAAGTGATTCGAAAATGTGTCCCAGAAAATGAAACCAATAGTATCCTCACCTTTTGTCATTCCCTTGCTTGTGGAGGGCATTTCAATGGGAAGAAGACTGCTGCTAAAGTCTTGCAAAGTGGGTTTTATTGGCCTACTTTATTCAAAGATGCCCATGCATTTTGTCAGGCCTGTGAAAGATGTCAACAAATGGGGTCCATTTCCCGACGTGACATGATGCCTCTGAATCCCATTCTGGTGGTAGAAATCTTTGATGTGTGGGGTATTGATTTCATGGGTCCATTTCCATCTTCATTTGGCTTTGAGTACATTTTGGTTGGGGTAGATTATGTGTCAAAATGGGTGGAAGCGATTGCCACAAAAACAAATGACCACAAGGTTGTGGTCAAATTCCTTCAAGACAATATCTTTTGTCGTTTTGGCTTTCCGCGTGCTATAATTAGTGATGGGGGTAAACACTTTAACAATCGGCCTTTTGAGGCTTTGGTTCGCAAGTACTCCATTACCCATAAAGTTGCCACCCCATATCATCCCCAAACTAGTGGACAAGTCGAAGTTTCTAACAGGGAAATCAAAAACATCCTTCAGAAAACAGTTAGACCTGATAGAAAAGACTGGTCCTTACGCTTGAATGATGCCTTGTGGGCGTATCGTACTGCCTATAAAACTCCTATAGGTATGTCCCCGTACCGTTTAGTGTTTGGTAAAGCTTGTCATTTACCAGTTGAGCTAGAACACAGGGCACTTTGGGCTATAAAGAAGTTTAACTTTGATTTAGCTGATGCGGGTTCACATCGAAAACTTCAAATCAGTGAATTGGAAGAGATACGCAATGATGCGTATGAGAATGCTAAGATTTACAAGAATAGGACTAAAGCTTTTCATGATAAAAACATCAACAGAAAGTCCTTTGAACCCAATCAAAAGGTGTGGCTTTTCAACTCTAAGTTGCGCTTCTTTCCTGGTAAGTTGAGATCTAGATGGGACGGCCCTTTTGTTGTTAACCAGGTTTTTCCCCATGGTGCTGTTGAAATTTTAAATCCACATGATGGTTCTATGTTTAAGGTCAATGGACAAAGACTAAAACCATATGTGGAAGGAGACATAGATAAAGAGCTCATTGAATCCATAAATTTGGTGGATCCTGAATATGTTACTGTTTAAATTCACTAATAGCCTTGGAATCTGGCTTTAAAAGACCATTTATTTATTTATTTTGTCTAACCTATTTTCTTTGTGTGTTTTATTTTTATTTGATTGATGAGTTTATTTTTCACAGCTAATCAATTTTGCAGGCTTGTTTGTTTTCTATTAAAGGTACTCTCCACGATTTCTATTACTTTGTTTTTCATTGTTTACATTGAGGACAATGTAAATTTTAAGTTGGGGGGAGGGAATTTTGGTGTTGTAAAAAAAAAAAAAAAAAAATATAGGACTTTTCTATAAATATCATGGCTATTCCTCCCCAAAACCCTCATCTCTGCAATGATGAATGGGTTTTTCACTTTCATGCTCCCATGGTATCTAGTTGTCATTCCACTCATCTTCTGGATATTGGACTATTGTGTACATGAGGAGATTCCAATTATGCCAGTGGTCCCATTTCTGGTCTTTCTTGAAATTTTGCCATGTTATTTGTTGTTAGTGTACGTTTTGTATTTTCGATAATTATTATTTTTATTTCATTTTGATTCATCTGTTTAGAAGTTGTGCTAAGTATTCCAGTGTGTTATCTATTTATGAATAGTATTTTGTTGTGTTCATTCCTGTGCTATTTTATGTGTTTGTTCTTTGAGTTTAGCAAATAAAACCATCTTCATTCTAGTAGCAAAAAAAAAAAAAAAAAACAAAAAAAAAAAACAAAAAAAAAAAAAAAAAAAAAAAAAAAAAACAAAACAAAACAAAACAAAAAAAAACAAAAACAAAAACAAAAAAAAAAAAAGTGAGAGCTACTCAATAGTAGCATTTTGGGTAGAACTAGAAGGGTCAGTTGGGGGTTGCCTTTGTGGGCCTTGGGTAGAACTGGAGGGATCAGCTGCAGGTTGCCTCTGTGGGCTGCCCGGAACCCTTTCTCGGTCAATGATTTGATCAGTGAGCCTCTCCAGTGCCTCGACCCTTGGTGTGAGTCTGTTAGAATAGGAGTCCACCATTCTTTGTAACTCTCTATTCTCCGCTCTCAAAGCCCTCATCCTTCGATAGGCTCCGTCGAGCAACCCCTGGAGACGAGTGACCTGGTCACTTAGACTTTGCATGTGCACATTTCTGGTGTGCAAACGCCGAGCCATGTGAGCAGTAAATGTTGTGGCCTGAGCGCTGAGAGCCATGGAGTCTCTTATTACGTCCAGGTCGGACCGTCCACTTAGTATTCTTTCATCACGAGGAGTGATGAGTCCCTCCGCTACTGCCGTTGCGTTCGCAAGATTGTAAATTACAGAATCGTCAACTGTAAGAGGTTGGTTTTGAATATTTAGGAACCTTGGGTGCCAGACCTCTGGTTGTGTTGCTGGTGTTGTGTTTAAGTCAGGACGGTTTTGTGGGGTAGAGGAGGAAGAGGCCATGAGTTCGTAAGAGAGGACTTAGAGAAAGTGAGGCTTTTGAGGATTGAAGGATTGAAGGAGAGTTTTTGAATTCCTGCAGTCGATCTCTGGGTTTTAAAACCCACTCAACAAGAGTCAAAAAGTAGGGTTCAATGATCGATGCACTGTGGAAAATTTGGCACGCTATCAGACATTAAGGATTAAATAATCCTCTAAATCTTCTCGAGACCTGCAATAATCCACCATTACTATTGCTTTATTGACAACGCCCAGATCTCGATATTGCGAACTGTCGGTCATGCTGCCCCTGTCGGTGAGAGAGAGTAGGCTTCCGGGTTTGGGCTTAACAGTTTGGATGTGCCAAAGTCTTGGACGTCCATGTGTTATTGGGCCACTAGCCCAATACTCATCTGTCAACAGGAATAGGAGGCCCAAGTGTATCAAAAAAAAAAAAAAAAGAAATCAAATCTAAATGGATGCCTCTAGATCATGATTTTGCATTCGAATAATGTTCATTGAATGACTCTAAATTTTGGATTAGTATCATTCATGAAATTAAACTTTTGAACACACGTCATTAGCTTGGCAATTCTAGTTTAGTCCTTTATATTTGTATTTGCATAGAGAATTTATCACTTGTATATCTAATTGCACAATCACATTTATTCATTTTGTGGGGCTTAAACTTGTTAATCTTTGATGAGTTGAATAAACCGCAAATAAATGACCTTGGCAACAGCTCTTAACTTTGTGTTAAAAATAAAAAATAAAAAAAAAAAGAATGTGTGCTGGTATCATACTACTCACCTAGTAACCGGGCCTCTTGCCTCACTAAGCAATGAGTATTCGCGTCAAACAGTGAGTAGTCTAGTAGAATTATGGGTGTAACTAGTTTGGGTTCGTAGCCTTTTTAACTTGAGTAAGTAAGCCCATAGGGGTGTCTCTACACCTAGTGCCCTAAAGCCAATTGGTTTGGGAGTCATTGACTCAACGCTCATTACATGGGTTAATTAGAAAGCTTAATGGACCTGAACATTGTACCCAATCTCAAAAAAAAAAAAAAAAAAAAAAAAAAGGTGTTATTATTATTAGTATTATTATTATTTGTGTGCGTATTGAGCTGAAGCCTTGGTTTACCTTGCTACGGTGAATTTAACAAATTAAGGAATGCTAATATGTTGGGGGCCACATATTTGTATAAAAATTCACTTTACACCAGATGAACTTGTGATAAATTTTCTATTTGAGTACAAGTGGATTGGACTTTATTAGATTGGTAAAAAAATGTATTGTTCAACTGTTTGATTTCAATGAATGAGAATTTTCGTTTGAGTTAGCAAGATATTATCTAAATGCAGAATCATGAACAGCATTCGTGATAATAAAAGATGTTTGTGGGTGTCATCACTGGAAGCCCTCACGAGACTATAACTCGTCCACTAGGGGAAACCTAGGGGTTTAAAGGCTTATTGCATATGCTAAATGCAATCGCATTACCTGCGAAAATGGACTAGTTAGTTTTTGTTTTATTTTGTTTGTCTTATTTTATTTTGCTTTGCTCGAGGACTAGCAAAGTGTAAGTTGGGGGGTATTTGATAAGCACAAAATATTCATTGAAATTACTCCCTAATTTATATTTTCTAGTTATTTTATTATATTTAATTTTGTGTGTTTAAAGTGTTCTTGATTTATTGCAGGGCTATAGAGTTTATATCAGAAAAGATGACAATCAGGACTACTTAAGCTAATAAATACAACTTGAAATGGGTTTCTCACCTACCTAAAATTTCATGGAGCTGCAACTAGAGTTGGGTCAACAATTTTGAAGATTTGAGCAGCTGAAATTCAAAGTTAGGCAAAGAAATTCATGATCCCAAAATCAGCAGCAAATCTGGACAGATTGACCAAGTTTTGGTAATCTGGCCATAACTTGTGATTCCCATATCCGATTTGGGTGAAATTTGTGGCTCTGGAAAGAGGACTTAAAGAGCTACAATTGTTTAGTTTATGGCATTTCCTGATTCAAACGTCTTCCAAGTCAAAAATGAGCTGGAAGTGGACTTATTTGCAAAAATATGAATCTGGCAGCATTTGTCAAAGTGAGAACATGGGCAACCAAGAATTCAAAGAAAGTGGGCATTGCTTTTGACTTGTTGGATCAGCTGGATCCTTCCCCCATCTCCTATAAATACCAAGGGAATTCACATAACAAAAAAAAAAAAAGGAGAGAAAAAGAGGAGGAGGTACAAAGGTGGCAAAGGGGAGAGACTAGTTCTTGGTTATCTACATGGCCAACTAATCTTTATCTTAGGGGGGAGATGAAGCCCTAATCAAGTATGGTGTATTTTATTGTATTGTGTTGTTGATTTGATTATTTGTGTATGAGGATTGCATAACTAAAAGGATTGTATTATTGATACAATTGGTTTTAATGTTTTTATCTCAAATTGTGTTTAATTTCTGTGATTTTAAATACAATGGTTATGCAATAGTTTTCACTGTGCATATATTTGGAGATTAAGATGATTCATGCTTAGACAAGATGAGTCGTGCTCACAAATTAGTTTAGAGTAGAATAGGTGAGACGGTTCATGCTATATCTTTGATGAGTTATGCCTAATTTACAAATACATGAATATTTCTTGATGATGTCATTGAGCTTGTAGCTACAATGAGTCTTGCTCATACCAAATAATAATTTCTTGAAACACGTTACAATAAGTGCATTTTTTATACAAGATTAGTGGTGAATTCGAGACCCTAAGTATTTCCTTTCTTGAAGAAAATATAAATTTATTTTGCTTGCATTCCATAGAGTTCAAAACTACAAAAAATCATCTTTGTGAATTATTTTAGTATTCAGTTTTCAAAATTAAAATAATCCCAGTACAGTCCCTGTGGTACGACACCCGTACTACCACTATATACAAATTTTTGCATCCTACGGGTAATTGATTTTGACACGATCAGTTACCCCTGCCTTGATAGACCCTAAAATTTTTCTAAGTGTCAGCTCGGGGAACACTCAACTCGGTGTTGGGAAAAGACAAAAGAGGAGACCAAAAATCTTTTTTCTAAAAATTACCCCGAGATGGAGTTTTTCAAACCCTAAAAGGCGGGAAAATCGGTATCTTGGTGATTTGCCCCAAAAACCAGAGGAAAACCCTAGGATTACGAAGCAAACCCCAAGAACATCTCCAACAACTGCAAAGAGAAAAATACACCGAACAAATTGAAGAATAAAGAACAAAAAC
Source organism: Liquidambar formosana (assembly GCA_039720395.1). NCBI lineage: Eukaryota > Viridiplantae > Streptophyta > Magnoliopsida > Saxifragales > Altingiaceae > Liquidambar > Liquidambar formosana. The sequence continues at coordinate 36,929,588 of CM077823.1, read as the reverse complement.
CAGTTATACCTTTACAAAGATCAAGCGGTGGTCAGAAAAGCTGTTTCACCGGAGAAACTGTACGGCGTGGCGCTGAAACCTCCAAAAGTTGTTCTTGGAAGGGTGAAGCGAGCAAGAAGAGCACCAGCAGAAAATAACACCGGAGAAACGATTCGCAAAGGCAATGAAGGAGAGCAGAATGGATCTTCTCCCACAAGCGAACGGCGTAGACAGTGGATTCCGGTGGAAAATACGGTGTTTTCTTGGAGAAGACAGAAGGCAAGAGCAGAGAAAGTAGAGAGAGAAAACGGAGAACAGAATGCAGACAGAGAAAAGGCAGAGAGTAGAGAGAGAATGCAGGAGATAAAGTGAGCAGTAATTTGTTTCCCTCCAAAGACATAATGCTTCTGGAGCATTAAATGCAGATCGCACGGTTCCAAGGCACATGACGTCAGCGCCTTGGAATACGGAAAGGCTTAACCGCCTCTTTGCCAGGTAAGCCCTAGAATGCCAAGCGGCATAGGGGCACAGGGAAAAACACTTAGCAAAACAAAATTATGACAAGTCCCAACTCGGGAATGTCATAATTTGGGGCAAATTGTGTGGAAATATCTCTGAACCGAGGTTTCAGCTCGGGGTGGAAGGTTCAGACCTGAAACGCTGACACGTGGCGAAGATTGTTCAACCAGGCCAACCACAACACGCGTGATTCACCTCCTAAGATCCAGCTCGGGGCAAGGGGTTAAATCACTTCACTTGACACGTCGAAGGTCCGCACGGTAGGACCTGCTGCAAAGCACGTGATCTCCCAGCTCGGGACCTGGCTTTCACCTCGAGACACCTGTCTTATGACTCACACTACAATCCAAATCCTACTACAGTCCAAAACTGTCCCAGCAGCTGTAATTCCTGACACAGCGGTTACAAGAAACCACGGTTCCATGGCCAACCATGGTCAACAAACTATGGTCAGACGGTTATGGGTAAACCATGGTCAGATCTGACCTAACCAAAGCAGTTATCTGACCTCACATGGTCAGTCCGTACAGGTGGGTATAAAAAGAATGCGACACAACCTAATTTGGTAAGCTACAGTACCCTAATTCTCTGAGATTCATCTTCTTCCTTGCCTCATTCTCCCCAGTACAGCTTTCTGACTTAAGCTTTGGAGAGGGCACGGCCAAAACCCACCTTGGCCTACCCTCTGACCCATTTTCCAAGCTTGTGATTGCAAGTCCAGGCGAGGGAGCAAGCTCCATCATCAACACATAGTTCGGGGAGCAGATTTTACCCCGTACATATATATATGGGGAGGGATCACCTTACATTTGGTGTAAATGTTTTACTTTTGCACCACTCAGTATCTTTTTATAGGGATCGACTTATTCGTTTCTATCCTACCTTTTGAATAGATTTCCCTACCTTTTCATTGAACGGATTTTCTGTCTTTTTAATAGATTTTAATTCTTTACCGTCTTGAAAATTAATTGCAGTTTTTGGGTTTTGTGTGAGTAGCAAGTTCATCCTTAGTGAAGTTTCATGCTCCATCAATAAAGGATTGGGGAGGTTTGTAGGGCTCTGATGTAACATCTAAGGTGATTCGTGCCTTGCAAAGAATGTTGAAAAAACCTCAAATCTATAGAAGGAATTTCATATCTAGTGACAAAAACCTACGGTCTGAAGAAAATGGCCCCTTTTTTTTTTTTTTTTTTTTTTGGATTAACAGAAAATGGCCCCTTTCAAATTTGCTTTCTCCCTCTATTATTCGTCTTCTTCATTGGGTTGTTGTTGTTGTATTTTTTATTATTATTTTTTTTTTTTTGGAGTGGGGGGGAGCAAGTAAATTCAATTGTTTTAAAAACATATAAATTTTCAGAAAAAGTGTTGTAGTCAGTAACAGTATACTCTAACTAGTAACAATATTCATATGCACAAACACATAGCACAAAGAACAACAAATATAACAATTTACTAGCTGAAGAAATGTTTTTTGAGCCATTTTTACTTTTTGTAATTGATGATAGGTGTGTACTTAAAATTTTATGTGTTAAATAGTAACACTACATTATTTACTATGAAAACAAGTTGTTCAACCTTTTATTTTTATTTTTATTTTTTGTTTTATTAGTTTCATTTTCTTTATGAGTAAATGTTATACTATCAATGGTTTCAATCAATTTAGGATATATACTTTTTTATGTTAGTTATGTACTTAAATTCTTATGTGTCAATCATAGTAATTACTTTGTAAAACAGGCTATTATTGGTTCTCAAATCAACAGTGGATGAGCACTGGTTATAAATAATAATCCCTAAATTTATGGTAGAAATAATAAGGCTTGATTAAGAGTGGCACGGATTGTAAATAGTATGAAAGTTAAAATGAGAATATTTTCGTCAGTTTGGGGTGAAAAGGGGTTATGGGAAAAACTGATTTTATTTGTGGTTCAATTATAAAAGGTATATTCTATTATGAGGCTATGGCCAAAATTCTCATATTCTTATCAGAACTTCTCCCTTTAGGGCTAAAAACGGCTTGTTAAATTATTAACTTTACATGACTCCATGACAAATTTCAACACCGTGACCAGTTTTGTTTTCATACTGTTTAGTAAGTTTATTTTTTCAGTTAAACAGTTTAACTTTGCTTTAAAAATAAGGCATAATTTTTTTTTTTTTTTTTTCAAACCAATTGTGAATTGATTTATTTAAAAACCAAGATAACAATTATGTACCAAACCTAATCTAATCCAATTTTAAAATTCCCAAATATGCCCATATATATTTACCCTCTCTCTCTCTCTCTCTCTCCCTTTCTTTATCTGTATCTGTGCGGATGGCGTGTCTCTTCTATTCCATACAAGCACGATTTTAAAATATTCACTTTACATGACCCCTCGACATTCTCTCTCTTTCTCTCTCTCTCTCTCTCTCTCTCTAATACGATTTTAAAATATTCACTTTACATGACCCCTCGACAAATTTTTAACCCATTCTCTCTCTCTCTCTCTCTCTCTCTAACACGATTTTAAAATATTCACAATACATGACCCCGCGACAAATTTTTAACCCATTCTCTCTCTCTCTCTCTCTCTCTCTCTCTCCGTGGAACTTCAAAATATACGGAGTAATATTTGTTGTAAGTTAGCTACTAACCCCATTGGCCTTTTCTATTGCCTTATTTATTTACTTATAAAACTATACAAGATAAGAACATCACTAGATCTCTCTCTTTAACCGAACCCGTTTACCTGTTCTGGTGATTTATTTATTCATTTTTTGATGGAAGAAAAGAACATCACTCTCCCTTTCTGTTTCTGTCTGGAGATTAATTCAAAGTTGAATATTTGTCTTAAATTAGAGAAACCTAACTGATCTTTTTTTGGTGTCTTATTTATTTGAATTTTTTATATGAGATGAGAGCATAAGAATATTATAATAAATGAAAAAAAAAAAGGGTGTGCTAAACTCAAATCCAATAGTATTTTGTGGAATGGAACTACGTTAGGCAGCCCTGTCTAGAGAAGTGGATAGATACCACTACTAGTTGCTCGATCAAGATTCAAGACCCTAGCTTTGGAAATGGAAATGCATGTTACACTCATATGGGTCAAAAGGCTGTTTTATTCCCCAAACAACACAAAAAATGAAAAGGGGAAAAAAAAATTTTTTTTTTTTAAAAGGGTCAATTAGTCCGGTTCTACCTACATAATTTTTTTTTTTTTTTCAAGAATTCAAATTTTTGAAGAGAAGGAGGCTTAAACCATGGAAAAAAAAGAATTGGAAGAAATGTTGAGAGGAGTAGCATTTCCCATAAGACCTTTGTCAATTTGATTTACACCTATTGGGATCAAGCTAACTATCATTTTTGCTTTGGGTTGGAAAATCTCTTTAGGGCCCATTTGGGTGTCCCTTGAAAATTGAATTGCCTCATTATTTTTAGTATACATAGGACCATTTTTCATTTCACTGAATAGAAGAAAAAAAAAAAAAAGAAAAAAAGGAAGAATGGGGAAAATGATAGCTATTGTCACCAATAAGGCAATAATGTTGGAAGGTTGGAATTATTGCATTTTATGAAATCCTAAAATTGATCCTTATACGATGATTTGTGGTGGGAACCTCAATATTTCCAAAATGGCCCCATTTTAGAGTTTTGGTGGGACTCATTTCGATTTTTCGATGGGAATGGCTATTGCAACCCCCTATTCTTATAACCCCACCCCTTTCTTTTTAGTTTTTAAGATTTTATGAAAAATATAAAAGGTTTTTGCAAAAACCAAGCACTTGGTCCACTAGAAAACATCATTTTAAACAACTTTGCAGAAGAAAGTTTTTCCAAAATCTATCGTTTAGGTAGACTTTTTGGCAAAAAATGAAATAAATACTATAAATGGCTAAAAAGTATATTTAAACGATAGATTTAGGAAAAACTTTCTTCTACAAAGTTGTTCAAAATGATGTTTTTTAGTGGACATCACGATCGGTTTTTATAAAAACCTTTTATATTTTGCATAAAACCTTAAAAACTTAAAGAATGTGGGGGTGGGGTGATAAGAATGGGGGGTTGCAATAGCCATTCCCTTTTTCGATCCCTCTTCGACACCGTCTTATATCATTGGCCCAGTTAAGGCCCAACATGAGAGTCCAATTACATCAAAACGCAACCATTGTCTTTTTCCCCCAATAAATCTGTAAAACCATCTTTATAATTGAAGTAAATATCTTCACTCCATTGGAATTGAATAATCCTCTCCAGTAGTGCAACCCACCAGGCAATCAAGCGGAATTAAACTGATCATAATGGAAGAACAATCGAGCTAGTTATGGACTTGTTGAGGGGTGTGTCTACCTGGGCTGAACCGGATCAAGGTCCACCAAGCTAGCACAGATGACTAGCCCGATATCAGCCTGAAATCCTTTAGGCCTCGGCACAAGCTCAGCCCAATAGATGGGTGAACTTAACCACAAGTTCCGTTCGGCCCAAGTTTACCAGAGACTTAGTTCTAGGGGACAGCTATTGGCACCCTAAGACTTATTTTTTATCCCTCGCTTATTTTAAACTTTTCAAATTTTTATGAAATTGCCAAAAAATCTATTTAAAATACAGATTTTGTAAAATTTTCTTTTACAAAATTATTCAAATTGATGTTTTCTAGTCTACTAAATGGCCAGTTTTCATGGAAAGCCTTAGATTTTTTAAATAAATGGAGGATAAAATCTAAATCTTGGGATGCCAATAGAGGTCTCTTAGTTCTATGGTCAATGTGTTGCTCGCCAAAATAACCACATTAAACCCCATGACAAAGCTCTTAAACTGGGCCTCGAGTTGCGATATGGGAGGAATTTAACTGACAGTGGAATGAGTCCACTAGCTTGCCTAGGTCAATCCATCATATTGGACCACCATCTATTGAGCTTGAATGCTGACATCTGGAATATTTGACCTGAAAACCTCACTGGACTGGTTATTACAATCCCTTAATTTTATTTGCATACCCTACTAATTTTAATTTCTCAAGTTTTTAAAAAAATATAGGGGCGTTTGGGCTCCAATCCATATATTTGAACTTGTTCAGCCAGGGGTCTAGTTTCTAAAACTCTTGCAGCAAGGAGTACACTTTCTGGTAAGATGACAAAATAGCCCCTCCTAGCTCGTTCTAAAGGACAACAAAGCCCCTTCTAAATTGTGCTAAGATGACAAAAAAGCCCACAGCAGCAGATACCTCTTTCCCGTCAAACAAGGAACGAAGGAAACGCCCCCAATCCAGTTCATATCTTCCACGCAAATCTTTTGCGAATCACCAGTTGCTGCGTATCTATTTTTTTCAGAAAAACGTAAGAAGATCTCCCGCTATATCATCCAGATTCCGTCTATGTCGGAGGGAAGAAGAGCCACAGCAGAAAACAAAACAAACCCAGCGTTGTGTAACTGTCCAGTCCGAATAGAAACTGCTTCGAACCACAACTACAATCGGAGACGATGGCGAAAAAGCGTAAGAGATTTCGTCTATTTCTTCGATTTGTTTTCAAAGTGTGTGCTGTCCGTCTATTTCTTCGATTTATTTTTCCGATTTGTTTTAAACCTTCCCAAATATTATCGGTCCTTGTAAGTAAATCTAGGTTTTTTTTTTTTTTTTTTTTTCTGTTTATGCGTGCAATTGGAGTTGGGGTGATGAAATTGATAGGTTCAATAGTTATTTGGGAGTGTGTTACATGGTTGTATTTATGAATTTATGGTTTCTCAATTTCGGCACTTTGTGTAACTGTTAATGGGTTTGTAATGGATGATGGGGTTTCACGAGAATTTCCACTTTATTTTCAACATTATAAATGGATTCATCCATTTAGGCTGGAGTTTTAATTTTGAGATTAGGGGTTTTGACATTACAAGTTGGGGTTATGAAATTAGATGGGTAAATTGTTGGTTGGGACTTTGTTACGAAATTTTTGGTTTTGACATTAAGAAATTGAATCAGTTTTTTCACATTCATGTAACTAAATCCCGGTATGTGTGGAATGAGGTGTTTGTGAGAAATTTTTCCCTAAAAAGTTTGATTCATTAGTTGAAACATGTGTAACTAAACAGTTTAATTATGAGCTTTAGTTACATGAATGTGAAATAACGGATTCAATTCCGGAATGCCAAAAGCAACCGTTTATCTAGTGGTTTTTAAATGGCTATTACGATTTTATTTGTGTCACTAAATCATGTGTCTAGTTTGATTCGAGTTTTCGGAGGTTGTGTTACTTAAGTAATTAAACTGCTGGTCATTAGGAACCTGTGATTGTGTTATATGTGTTTAGAATTATAGAAGTTACTTTATGGATTAGTTACATCTCTAAAGTTAACGATTTTGTTTCGATTTGTTATGAATAGGCTATTAAAATATGGTTTATGTTGATGAAACTGGATTTTTGAATAATCATTTGATGCTATGAAATGTCGGTTTGTGTGGAATGAGGTGTTTGTGAGAAATTGTTCTCTTAAAAGTTCGATTCATTCGTTGAAACATATGTTTGATTGCATCGAAATGTGAGGTTTAATGCGCGTAGTTAGTATTAGAAACAAGAAATTTTTAGTTTCTTGAAATCATATTACGTGGGTTTTGTTATATTTAGTTACATGATTAAACAGTTTATGCTAGTTTCTACTTATATGAAAATGAATATGTTTGGCTTAGGATGGTTACTATAATCTGACTGATTATAGTTACTTGTGTTATATGTACATTTATCTGGGTGATATTCAAGATGAGTTATAGTTTAGTGTGTTATATGTACGTGTATAAGTTTGGAATTTTGGTTTGATTTGTTCTGAACTAGTTACATGAATTATTATTAGTTACATGAATTATTAGTTACTTGAGACTATATTTCGTGGGTTTAGTTATATTTAGTTACATGTTTAAACAGTTTCTGTTGTTTTATAATTATACGAAAATAAATATATTTGGCTTAGGAAGGTTACTATAATCTAACTGATTATAGTTACTTGTGTTATATGTACATTTAGCTGGGTGATATTCAAGATGAGTTATAGTTTAATGGGTTATATGTACATGTATAAGTTTGGAATTTTGGGATGATTTGTTATGAACTAGTTACATGAATTACTATTTTTTGGTTGTGATTGAACTAGTTACATATATTATTTTTGTTAATGTAACTTATCATTTAAATGTACCGATGTTCATGTACATGTTGTATTTAATTACATGTAACTTATCAATTAGATGTAAAAAAAACTATTTACTTCTAAAAATTTAGCAATTAGATGTTGATTCCCATATGTCATTATATGGTTTGTTGGCATGTTAGTAGTGACATGCTAATGTTGACAATGACCTAATGGAATTATGACAAATTGTACTAAAGCTATATGTAAAGTACATGAAAATTTTTGGGTTGAAGTTGGTTAGTTGGTCAATGTAATGTTTTTTTGTATGATAATTTATGGTTTTTTTTTTATTTTTTATTTTTTTAACAGAGGCTGCTAGGAAAAATGCATACACACGGAAAGTTTGCAATGTGAAGGATGAGTGCTCGTCTATAAAGAAGCTAATAAAAAATACATAGGGCGTTACCGGGGAGCTCGTATGTGAAGCTTATCGTTTCAGAGTTCAATGAATCCCAGTTCCCACATGCAAACTCAATTACATCACGAAAATGCGAAGTGGATGATGCGCAAAAAATTGCGGTTGACACACGAAACTTGCACAGTAGCAGCACCATGATTATTCGGGTAAAAACTGAAATAAGATGAAGTCAAAAAATCAGATTTTGTATAATGGAATAGTTACATGACAAAGAAGTTACCAAGTTTGTGAACGAAATTTAATATATCATTAACATATGATGGCAGCGTACAGAAGACTGAATACAAATCAGGGCAATGAGTAATAACATTTCAATGAAATCCCTGAACGTGTACAATAGATTACTATTTAATTTTTAACACAATCACTTTAACTTGTTCATCATGTAACATTTTTTTTTGTTTTTTGTTTTGTTTTGTTTGTTTTTTTTTTTTTTTTTTCTTGAATTGAGATGTATATTCCAAAACAAAGAAGAAATACAGTAAATTAATACAAAGCCCGAATGCCAACACCTAATCTAAAAACACACCAATAATTCAAGACATTGGTTTATTGGTTTGTTTAAATACAAAGTAGCTCATTAGCCCACAACAAATGATATCCAAAAAAAATGAAGTCCAAAATTCAGACTGTCAATAATATCGGAACAGTTACCCGAAAACAATTGATCAAGTTTGTGAATCAATGGAATAAATCGTTTACGTAGAATGAGCAAGCTAATAAAATAAGTCCACAAAACAGGGTAACCCACGAATCCATTGCAAATAGATTCTAACTATTGAATCTCACATATGATATTGGAGCCCAAACGCCCCAAAAGGAAAAATGAAATAAGAAGAATATTGAAAGAAGGAGACACATATGATATTGGAGCCCAAATGCCCCAAAAGGAAAAAGGAAATAAGAAGAATATTGAAAGAAGGAGACTTGGTAATGGGGTTGACGTCAAACCAACTAGGCCTTTTTGTTATTTATACCGACAAAAAATTTATAAAAAAAAACTTTTTAATGTGAACAAAAGTCATACATAACCTGTGAAGAAAAAGTATTCAATTGGTTAAATGTGTCAGCGTTGAACAAACTACAAAAGCTTAAAAAACCCATTTACCACGATGCATACGGCATATGATACTTGAAAAAAATGGAAAGCACATACCAGAAATAGAAGCACCAGACAGCCGGAAAACAAAGAGTGTAAAAAGTTGAAGATGACGATGTGCAATCGATATTAGGGATCCTTCACACCAGTCCGCCCCAAAGCGAGATGACCATGAACAGTTTTCAAATTCAAAATCAAACCGGAGGCAAAATTCGTTGCTGCACATCCCAAAAATGGGAACCGTTAACCACATCATTGACGGGATCAAAAGGATCCGGAGATCTTGCAAAGATCCCATTATTTTCTTGCCATATCTGAGAAGAAGGGCATGTATGGAATTGTATATATTGTGATTTCCAGCAGCTGATAAAAACGTGGTCGTTTTTATTAAGAGAGGACTTCACGCATGAAGAGAACAGGGAAGGGACCCAACGCTGGAACAAAACCAAAATAATGTACTTCCGGCTAAATTTCCCAAAAATATATAAGGTTATAATGAAAAATAGTTATGATGTTTATCAGAAAACATCATTCTCAACAACTTTGCAAGATAAATATTTTTCAAAATCTTTCGTTTAAATGAAATTTTTGGTCAAAATTAAAACAAAGATGAGAAATGGTCAAAAAGTCCAATTTTAACCGACAGATTTTGGAAAAACTGGTTCTTGTAAACTTGTTCAAAATGATGTTTTCTAATAATCTACCGGATGAATTTTGTAAAAATCTTTTATATTTGTTGTAAAATCTTGATAAATTAAAATTAATGAGATGTGCAAATAAAATTAAAGGTTTGCAATAACAGTCCCCAAACCTCACCCAGGTAGGATGATGATCAAGTAAGCACGTCTTATGTAAGCACGTGTTGATATAACTAATAGTCCACTTAGAGAGAAAGAATGATGATCAAGTAAGCATGTGCTGATATAACTAATATTAACACCCGCATTGGGAGTTGTATCTCGTGCATTAGTAGGTTACAGAGTATATTGGATCAATGCAAGAGGTATAACCCCTAATACATAGTGCTAATATAACTTATATCAATACGTTACATAGTAATGATATAACTTATATCAATACGTGTTAGCTTAATCAGGATATATATATATATATATATATATATATATATATATATACACACACATGGGTGGCGAAATTGCCACATCAAGAAACACTTGTTCCACAGCAATTCAAAAGTAAAGTCATGAAGAGACTATTTTGCCCTTTTAACACCATGCCCTTTTGAAGTCAAAATGAGCCTTTCAATGACTTATTCATTTTCTCTCTCCACTTTCCAAACTCAAACATTAGTGTGGATTCCAAACAACCTCTCCTCCCTTCCCCTTTAATTTGTCTCTGTGCTCTCATTCTCAATCATGGAACCATGGCTAGATGACCTAGCCGACAACTAATTACAATGCATCACCATCACCTCCACCTCCACCTCCACCACCACCACCACCATTACCACCAACATCATCCATTGCAACATCAACTCCAATTCCAAACCAACCCTCAGAACTTTTTCCTTCACCTTTGATGGTACCAGGGTTGGTTCTAGGGGCAGGTGAGCAAGGCAATCGTAGGGCCCCACATTTTGGCTAAAAAAATGAGGGTCCCATTTTGGGACTAATTCTTGTAGGTTGATATTTTTTTTTTTTCCCCCCAAATAGAACGGTTATTGTAACCCTTTAATTTTATTTGCACACCTCACTAATTTTTATTTATCAATGTTTTACCAAAAATATAGAAGGTTTTTATAAAAATTTGTTACGTAATCCACTGAAAAACATCGTTGTTAACAACTTTGTAGAATAAAGTTTTTTGCAAAAAAATTCTCGTTTAAGTGGATTTTTTTGATAATTTACTATCTATGTTTAAATTTTGGTAAAAAGGTTTGCTTAAATGAAAGACTTTAGAAAAACTTTATTACGCAAAGTTGTTCAAAATGATATTTTGTAGTGGATTACATGGTTAATTTTTTTTAAAACCTTTTATATTTTTCTAAAATCTTAAGAAATTAAAACCAATGGGATATGCAAATAAACTTTATGTTGATACTAAGAAAAAAAAACAAAAAAAACGAAAAAAATGTATGAAAGATTCTATTTTAAGAGTTCATTTAGGATTCCAAAAAACTTAGAACAAACGAGGGTGGTACCTACCTTACTCCAAACAAAGCCCCCATGATCGGGTAGCTTTTAAAAAAATTAAAAAATAAAGAATAAAAAATGGAATTGGGTAAGCATCTACATGCAGTGGTGAGGGAAGAAGCCAAAGCTCATGATGCATATAGCCCCAACAAGATCCACCTACACCAAGCCAAAATCCACCATCACAACCCAAAAGGTGAAAATCTGAACCCACGAGAATGAGGATGGGATGTTTCAGACCAAAATCTGAACCCACAAGCTCTAAGGCGTGAAGCTCCGGCGATGGTTATAGTACCGAAGATGGTAGAAGCTCCCAAATGTTCTGACAGCGAGAGTTGCAGCGGCAACAGTCCGCGAATCGAAGATTTGAAACTTCCAGCTTCGTGGATTCTTTCTAATTCTTTTTTTCGGCAGAAGACCCAAATCTCAGTTGGGGACGGCGCTTGAATCTCAGATGATATTACCGGTAGGAGAGAAACAGTTGTATCAGAAGGGCAAAAAAAGCACTGCTTGAAGCCATGAATGGATGAAAAAGAGAGAGTGGAAGCTATGGGGGGCGCGTGAATGGGTAATTAAAATAAGAGGCACACTTAAGGGGAAAATGGCCCCTTCGAATTCTAAAAGTATGATCCTAAACATGACAGGGAATCTAGTCATTCCAAATGCTATTAAAAAAGAAAATGGATTCATTTCACAACCGTGTGATATGAAATATAACAAAACAATCTTTTAAGGGGCATCCACATGCCCCATCAGTACAAGGAAGAGTTGAGAATGGACACAAATTTATTCATTTTAGCAACAATCCTGGATTCTGTTTTACAAGGATTATGGAAATCTTATTATCTGAACGAGGCTGAAACTAGCAGTTAATGTGAACATTTTTGTTTTGTGGAGATGGTGAAAGATCAGTGCACTCTACTGCCAAAGTTTTGTTCCATCAATCGATCCATGTTTTAAATCGTCAGAAATGATCGGATTAGAAAATTACTTATTGATGCACCTCCTTAAAGATTAGGCCCTTTTGAGGTGGGTACTTGGATTTTGCCTTGGTCTCTCATCACTCTGTGACTCTGTGTATGTGTGGATGTGGGTGTTTAGGCTATGTTAGAGCATTTTTAACCATGTGAGGCGTTTAGGTGAGCTATATGTATTTTTTGCATCGTTATAGTATGAAAATGTATTACTACAGTGAAAATGCATTACATGAAAAAAGTTACTACTTCAATGCATGTGAGCCATTTTTTCGTTTCATCCACCTTTCCCTTCACCTCTAATCATTTCCTAGAAAATGATGTGGGAGATTTGCATGTAAGTCATTTCTTGAGGCAAATATAGTTTTAGATTTGCCTTAAACTATTTGCCTCACCAAATGCATCACCAGTTGGAACACCTATTTTTTACACATGATGCAAAAAAAATACTCAATCCGACCCACAAAGATAGGCCAAGTTTGATAAAACACTCAATTCAAGAAAAAACTATTAATTTATTGATTAAACTTTTTTTTTCCAGAACTACCCTTCTTTAGTACAACTCAATCTTTAAGACATAAAATGTAATTCTTGATAATATAAAGGGTATTATTGGAAAATTAAACAAATTTATATATGGTTTGACTTTTTAAAGTAGACAAACATTTTGGGACAAAAAAATTAGCAAAAATGGCCTATCTTTATGAGACGAAGGCAGTAACTTTGCCTCACATTTTGTCTTATGATTAGAGATACTCTCATATTGGAAAGAAAAGCACAAATAGGCAAAAACACCCCTACATCAACCAAATATGGGTATGCATATAGATAGTTAAGGAATCATCATCTCCTCAAAGATTAAGCCTTTTTCATGTGATTCTTGGATTTCGTTAAAAAAACAATGTCAATCCTTCTTGTACTAAAACAAATGAGTGACAAATTATTTATTAAAGTTGCTTTCTTACTTCCTACCCACGACCCATCCTGCTAAAGCTGTAAAACAGATTTATATGATGGTTGCTTGGGAAGGTGGTGATTGTTGAAATGTTTCAATAAAATAATAGTGATGGATATAAACCGGAAGATAATAAAAATAAAATAAAAATAGCAGAGATAGATTGTAGGAAGAAGAACATCATCAATTCCTTTTTGGGGACTTTGCTAGATATAAGATATTCTAGTGAATATCTTTCTTCTCTGTTTTTTTTCCCGCTCCAATTAATAAGTGTATCTGATCTTTGATCTGATAAATTTCCTATAACATGGATTAGACTACCACCCTCTTAGTAAATAACTTGAAATATTTGATACATGGGCATGGGTTTTTATTTTTTTTAGCAGTGTTATTCGATCATCCTTAATTTTTTTTTTTTGTGGCTAAGTTAGACAAATCATTCCAGTGATTAACTTGAGCCACTCTTTTCTCTTAAACGTTTTCGAAAGTAGTGAGAATCAAAGGATCTGAAAAAGGCAAATGAGTGACACAAATTGTTTATTATAGTTGTTTCTTCACTATCGCCTACCAGGCACGTCGGACACATCAATGATAAAACACATTGATGCGGTCGTTGATTGATCCCTGATGAATTTTCTTTCAATTTTTTAAAAGTTCTTTAGTCATTGGTGGAACAAATGTTTTAAAATTTGTAAAATTATTTCTTTCAATTAAGAGTATCTCGACTTAAAATTGTAGGTCAACTCTTGAAATAGAGAGAGTTTGCATATATATATTCTTAGAAGAGATCTTTCTTTCTTTCTTTCTTTCATTTCCTTTTTTATTTTTTTATTTATTTTTTTTTTTTTTGTTTAGATCCTTAGAACTTTGGGAGAGACTTATATAGCCTTTCCACAAATAAAGCTCAGCACGATTCCGAGGTGATCTCGATAATTCATCTTGGTTTTGGACAGTTGAGATTGAAAGATGAAAAGGTTATCCAAATGCACTTATAGGGGTAACTTTTTTATCTTTCAATCTCAACTATCCAAAACCGAGATGGACAGTCGAGATTATCTCAGTACCGTGCTGAGCTTAAAGCACTGAATCCGAGTCCCAAAAGGAGAGTCCTTAATTAAAGTACCGCCTTTTTCTTTTACTATTCACTAGAAAGGACAGATTATTTGTTTATGATAGATTAATCCTTGACTAGTTGCAATTCATGATAAGCTATGATCCTTGAAAGGTAGATCTGGTGATCCTAAAACCTCTTGCCAAATAAGAGGTCTTTGATTTAACTCTCATTACTTTCCCTTAGGGTCTGTTCGTTTGGTGAGAGTTTGAACTCTTGAGAATCTTAAACTCTCAAGAGTTTAAATTCCTGAGAAAGTGAACTCTCAAGAGTTCAAATTTCATTGTTCGGATCACCATGAGAAATAAAAATTAGAACTCCTGAGAATTCAATTTGGATTGTTCGGATGACTTAATAAAATTCATGGAAAATAATTCAAACTCCATTTGCTATTATATTTGTTAAGCATGAAAATCATATCGACCCATAAATGCATAATATTAATAATTCATGTATCGTACCAAAAAATTAAAAAACAAAAGTAATAAAAAAAAGTCTCCACAAACCCAGCATTCTCCCCTGGTGACGAAACCCAGGGAGCAAAACTAAGAGCTTTGTTGTCTTCCAAAGCATTCTCCATCCTTCATTCGACACCATCCATGAAACCCAGCCCTTGGGCATCAAGAGATCTTCTAGAGTAGCTTGATCAAGCTGCATCCCTATCCTTCTTTCCAAGTTTGACATGCAAGAGGGACTCGCTCAAAGAATCATGGCCGTTCGAAGTAGACCAAACAGAAACATGGTTGAGACTACGCCTTTCTGCATTGGAAGTAACCGATTAATCTCTTCGAGTAAAAGCTTCTGGTCTTCTTCAGATGGTGGGGCTCCTAAAACTGCTGGTGCAAGATGGGTGCTAGACTCACTGGCACCCTGACGCCGATTCAGGCCAGGCAGGTACTTTTTTCCATAGAAAGTGAGGGATCCAGCAATAATTTCCGGTGACGAAACTTCCGCAAAAAACCACCTACACAAAATCACCATCTCCGTTACAAAATAAAAAGAGAACCCAAAAATCTGGTTCGTCGTCCCTGCCCTCTGGAAAATTTGCCAGCCTCCACTCTAACCCATCTCCATCCCCATCACTACCGTCGAAATCCCCAAACAAAATCGGGAAAAAAAAACGAAAAAACAGAAGGCTTTAGAAAAAAAATGAAAAAAAAAGACTGGGGTGGTCGTCTTCTGTGACGAATTCGCCAGCCACCCACAAAGGAGAAAACAATGTGATTGTGCATAACAAATTCACAAATTAGAACAGGGGAAGGAAGGCATAATAGATGACTCAAATCAGAAAGGAGAACAACCGAACAAGAGATAAGGAGAAAGAGAAGGGGAGAAACTTACTGTTGCAACAAGATTGCATCCGGTAGAATGGAGTTGCAGAGAACGTCGATCGGCCAGTTGCGTGGGTTTGATTGAAGAGGATGGCTCTTAAATATGTGCGTGAGGCTCTTTCGATTTCCCGCGTCAATCGAAAGAGTGGGATTTGTCAATTCTATCGAGTTTAGATGGGAGTGTCATCTCCCGCGTAAGGTGAGAAATCAGATCATCCGGGAAATTGCAAATCCCGTGAATCAAGCGATCCGAACAACCGAAAATTGATGAAATCCTGGGAAATTATGATTCCCACGTCCAAATCCTGCCAAACGAACAGACCCTTAACGTTATCGCTATGAATTTTGTCCTATAATTGTTTAGTGCATGTAAGATGGAAAGACTGTATATAATCAGAAGAATATAATCCAGTGCAAAACATTTAGAACTTCCTAATGTAAAAAATAATAAATAATAAAAAAATTCATGGCAATCTATGTTTCCCTTAATGGTGACTATTGGCACGTGCACAGATTTTACGTTATCCTGCTGTCGCATTTCTATTGGAGTGCTTGCGACATTGTTTATAATAAATTAGCGAGGTGGAACTAGTCCACGAATGCGTCCATGTATGCAGTATTTTTTTTTTTTTTTTTTTTTTTTTCTTTCACCCCCTTCCATTTCACCCCCTTTCATATACCTTTCCTTTTTTTCTTTTTTCTTTTATTTTATTTTATTTTTTACAATAAAAGGGTTACTCGGGATGTTTACTCATCTTACTAATTTTTTAGGCACATGCAAATATTTCTCCCCTCCTACGTAGTATAGGAGTGACCTTAAAGAAAACTGATAAAAGTTAAATTCAAGACTTCTTACTTTAAAAAGAGGCACTTAAACATCTTTCTAATTTACAATTTCTTAGTTTATCAAAGGTGGCATCGGAAGTGAAAGTATTAATATCTAGTCTGGGTGTGAAAGACCATCACCGTAGATTATTCTAATGTTGTAGATCCAACAGTCATTGGACCTTGATCGTGGAGTTGCAACGAGACAATCATATTAGATGAGAACTTTGACATCGTTAGCGATTTTGGAAGTCCAAGTTACAAAGGAAAGTTTGAATTTTTTATTTTTATTTTATTTTTTACGTAAAGCATGTTTGATGTAGCCTCTTAAGAACAGTCAGATTTTATTGAGGCATTTTGAGCAGTACACTGGACAAAACTAGAGAAGAATCAACTTGGAGTGGACCCTCACCCCCACAAATATACCTTTCAAGATCCAAAAAAAGTAATCATATATAAAGGAGTACATTTTTGGTACTTTTTACTTTTTTAAACACCTCTACCTTCATTGAATTTAATCATCAAGTGATGTGAGACTCACTCAAGATTTACGTTTAGGGGCCGGTTGGGGAAGGGTCATTTGACTATTTCCTATTGAACAGTCCATGGATTCATTGGGCTAGTCTTTTAATTAATTTATTATATTTTGTTTTATAGGTAAATTACAAAATAGTAAACCTAATGTTTGGCATTTTTTCATGTAAACCAATATAAGAAAAAAGGTTGTAATATTCTCCTAAAAGGGTACAAATTTAACCATTAACGTCATTGTTAATCACAATTCATGAAATACCCCCCAATCATTTTTTTGGGGATTTTGTGAAAAATGACTAAAAATGATCAGGATTTCTTATAATTTCCCCATTTTTTAATTTGATCCTAAGAAAAGCTCTCCATCGAATTGCTTATTCTCAAATTGCTCCAAAAGAGAACATGCATCACATCAAATACCATGCCAAGAACCCAACATACAAAGAGTCTGGAAATACAAGCAAAATGCATAAGCCAGAAGCCAAAAAAACAAGACAAAACACCTTACTACCTACATAAAGCCTCCTATTCCCCGACCAAACCAAAGCTCCGCGTTTGTACGTTTGACTATTTCTTTTTCTATCTAATAACATGAAACTACATTAAAGAAGAAAACCATATATAGCACAATATATATGAACCTAAGAGGTACTTCCCCCCCCCCCCCACAAAAGGAAGAAGATGCCATTAAATCACATGAGCAGATAATACAAATACCAATGATCCTTGGGTCTAGTGGCATGTCCCAAGAAAGAAAAAAACCATAGGATAGAACACCTTCTTCTTCTTTTTTTAAGATCGAACATATATCAAACATTCCCAATAAATATAAAATGACTCAATCATAAAACCTCGCACAGTTACACTACACCGGAGTAGGGGACGATGTGCTACTAGACCAAAGGACATTGACAAGACATTCTATTTAACCAGATCCCAAACATATATACCACAATTCGAACATAAAACCTTTTTTACACTTACATACAGAAAAGGAGAAAGGAGAAGTGCCACCGGACCGAAGTCGAATGGCAATGATTCAATTTTATCAGATCCCAAACAACGATTCCATCTCTTCAAGAGTTTTTCCCCGTGT
Organism: Liquidambar formosana; assembly: GCA_039720395.1. NCBI lineage: Eukaryota > Viridiplantae > Streptophyta > Magnoliopsida > Saxifragales > Altingiaceae > Liquidambar > Liquidambar formosana. The sequence goes on along the minus strand of CM077823.1, from coordinate 36,911,435 downwards.
TTCTGGCAATAGCTTATAAAAGAAAACCCAAGCCATCACTGCAATTCCTGCGTAAAGAAAGAACGCCCCACCAATGGTGAGGGCCTTGTAGAGAGGCATGAAGGTGAGTAAGAAGACCTCATTAGTAACCGTGTTCACTAACAGTCCCATAGTTGCACCCTGCGCGCGTAGCCTCAACGGGAAGATCTCAGTAGTGTAAACTCGCGTGATGGGACCCATCCCAATCGAGAACGACGCGACATACGATAATACGGTGGATATGCACATCGCGGTGGCCCACGTTTGTTTCTCATCCGAGAGATCGATGATTGTCAACCCGATTCCTAGGCCCACCAGGGATAAGATCATTCCCCCAACGCTAACGAGAAGCAAAGGGCGCCGTCCGATCTTGTCAATTCCGAAGGTAGCAACAAGGGTGAAGGCTATCTTGACGAATCCAACGACCACGAGGGCGAGTAGCTTTTCCTTTTCACTCTTAATTCCAGCCTTTTCAAAGATTGTTGGACCGTACAATATGACGGCGCCTATACCCGTTGATTGTTGGAAAAAGTTTATACCGACGGCTACGATAAAGATACGAGCAACGGACGGTGTGGGCTGCATGAATAACTGTCTCCATGCAGCAACAGCGTGAGGATGTTGCGGTACCTCATCCACGTCCTCCGCATAATCCTCCTCCAGTCTGAGTTCGGATCTCAAAGCAGCAAGCCGTGAGCGAGCTTCGGCTTCAGAATTCGAAGTTCTATTAAGAACTCGCCTTGCATCACTGATTCGACCCTTCATGATGAGCCAACGAGGCGATTCCGGAATTGCTGATACTGCAGCAAGAGCTGAAGAAATTGATGGAATTACTCCGACACCAACCATGACTCTCCAACCCAAGTGAAGCGGGAGGTTGGAGAATAAGTAGTTTGATGTGTAGGCCAGTAGTAGGCCCGCGTTGATGAAGACTTTAGGGAATGAGGAGAGGAAGCCGCGCATTGAGGCCGGCGAAAGTTCAACAGCGTACAAGGGAGCGATCATGATGGCATAGCTGACGCCGAGGCCGGCGATTAAACGGCCGACCATGAGTAAGGTAAAGTTCGTAGCAAAGCCCATGAGAAGAGCGCCCACGAAAAAGGTGGCAGAGGCGCAAACAATTGTGTAGCGACGGCCGAGCCAGTTGGAGGTCAAGCCGACAAACGGGTTCAAGACCACACCGCAGGCTATGAGTATTTTCAATTCTAAGTCGGTGAGTTTGAGGTCGTCTTTGACCAAGGAGGCCGCTCCAGTCATTACACCAGTATCTGCAACACCAAAAAATGGTGATGGATGTATCCCCAAAAAAATTTTTTTTTAAAAAAAAAAAGGAAAATGGTGAAGGAAAATTCCAAATATATATATATATATATATGGTTACGATCCATGAACTCATATAAAGCACTTTATTTTGGGACTTCAACTGATTTATCAAATGGTAAGTAGAGTTTAGTCACATTAGTTTTTTGGAATACCATGGCTTAAAAATAAGGTGCAAAAATGAAGTGAAAAAATTAAGTCCATGAATCCTGACTCATATATGTGCATATATATTGAAAATAAAAAGTAAAATATCACTATATATGAAATTATGAACTGAAGATGACTCACTATAGCCCGCTGAGATTGAAATCATGCAAGCTAACAACACACGAGCAAAAGCAAACGCTTTCCTTCCAGCAGGTACAAAATCCTGAATAGAGTTCTGAGGTTGGCCGGCAACAGCATGATTGTCGGAATTCTGGTCAGTCATCACTTATAGATAGAGAGAGATTGGAGAAATTGGGGGCGGGGCGGGGCGGGGCGCCGGGGGGGGGGGGGGGGATGGGGATGGGGGAGAGAGAGAGAGAGAAAGAGAGAAAAGGTGTCAGTATTGAATGGTAAGCAAATAGTACGTGGGAGTGAACTACTGCTTATATAGACAAAAGAGAAATGATATATAATATATATATATATATATAGAGAGAGAGAGAGAGAGAGAGAGAGAGAGAGGGACCAGGAATATATTTTTTTTTTTCCTTTTTAATAGATTCGAAGCCGTTGTAATCACCGCTAACCACGAGGTTGCTATCACCCTCGATCACCCTACATTGGTAAGCCCTCACCACTACATTGGACGTCCATGTCCAATGTATGTCAAATGTAGTGGTGATTGAGGTTATATAAAAGAAATAGTCAAACTTTTGCACATCCATGTCCATCGTCTAGTTATATGTCCCTTTTCTTTGTGGGAAAAGAGAATAATGAAAATGAGCACTTAATTTCATTTTTTTTTTCTTTTTTTTTTTTTTTTTTTTTTAAGACTCTATTTGGTTTGCGGATTTTGTCTAGAAAAATAAATAAAATATAAGGAATTATACTTTTGTTTATTTTGTTACAATGAAAAATTAAAAAATAAAATAAAATAAAATAATTTTGACTTCATATAATTTTATCTTTTCCTTTTATTTTCATTCCTCCTCATTTTTTTTTTCTTAATAAAATCCATGAACCAAATAAAGGATAAATAAATTAATGAATTACTGTCTATTATAACTTTATGGGGACAAAAGAAGCATGTGATCTCCCTTGTTGAAAATAAATTTATGGGAACTTTGAAACAAATAGTCATGCGTCTCCTGATTATTCAGAGCATCTTGGTTCATTTTCTAGTGAATTAATATGACTCGGTGGATTTTGTGGCCAGAAATATATCTCTCTCTAGATTTTAAAGTTCAATATTTGTTAGTATGAGGTTTTTCTTTTTTCTTTTTTTCTTTTTTTTATGTGAAACACAAAGTGTGAAAGTGAGGTCAGTCAGATGACGAAATCTGGCGGCGGGTGAAGAATAATGGGCCCCACAGCCCACAGGCCACGGGCCACACATGCAAGAGAGAAGGATTTGGTTTGGTACTACGTAAAAACGTCATTACTCTAAGTTCGTCAACGCCCCCCTAATAACGAGGATACTTGGCTCTCAAAGTAGAGTCCTCTTTCCTCCCATTTATATTATATCACATATAATAATTAAATTTAAAAAATATAAATATATTAATATAGATACATAGATATACGAAAGTAACTATATAAATACATAATTATATTTATTTGAATATATAAACATATATATATGGATATATAGATGTATATCTATAATAACATAACAAAAGAATACATGTATATAATTAATTTTTATTTGTTTGTTATACACATGTCATAATATGAGTGGAAGGGAGGAGTTGCTCCTCCACTGTGAGGAGCTAAGTATCATCCCACTAATAATCGGCAGCTTACATCATCTTAGTTCATTCATCGCGTGACAAGAAGGTTATGCTTGGTATGTTGGATAAAACGGATAGGATAAACATATAATTTTCATATGTTTTGTATTCTTTTCAAACAAAGACATACTATCCTAAGATAGTTATATCTTCAATATGTGGGAGATAATAAACCCCTTGAGGGAGGTGGTATACTTTTATCCTAGAATATTATCACATTTAAAAGAAATAAGGGGATAAAAAAATATTCAAGAGATCTTCTTCCACATTTCAAACAAATTAAGCAACCGAAAGCTTTTTTTTCATTCAACAATTCTATCATATCTAACCATTTAATCTAGCATACCAAATATAGTCTAAATTGGGGACTCCCTCTCCCTCCAAAGTTCAACTATTTGTTTTAATTTAGATATCCATTTCCGTGTTGAGAATATTAGAATATATAATTAAATTAAAGGTTAGATGAAGTTACACATGCATGTTGTAAGATTTTCTATACCTATTAAAATTTTATTTTATAGAAATCACATTTCGTCAAATCTATTATTATATATACGTATATGTATATTCTTCTCATGCACACCATTTCGATCAAATTTTACATTAATTGGATATCAAGAAGTAATTGATTTGCAAATTCGCTTTTCTCCTCGTAAATAAAATTATATTTTTAGGTACTTTATGAATGGCATTACTCTTAATTTTCGATAACTTGATATTTAACATGTATGATATGCACGAGGAGAATATCAAATCAAATCATGGCAGGTCGGAAAAATGTGATTCTTAAAAATAAAATAAAAATAAAAATAAATAAATAAATAAAAATTATCGATGGGTATAAAAGTTGTTTGTCTTACCACTAGATGTAAATTGATCATGTCTTAATAAATTTTACCCCTTCTTCCTTTTTTTGAAAAGAAAATTTTTTTTACTCCTGCTGCAACTTTTGTTTTGGTAATTTGAGGAAGAATTAGTTGATTGCTTGTTTGTTTGGACAGAAATGGTGTTGGGGTGATGAGCGTGATTGGTCACTATTGAAATTTCATTTCCTTCATTCTATTGGCCAAACAAACGTACTTGATTTGTTGTCTCAATTAATTAAAAGGTGGTCATATAAGTGTGGTTTGTTTTCTTCTATTGGTTTGAAAGGTGTTCTTCCTTCAATCTTTTGTAACCCTTTACAGGAAAGGATCAGAAGAACATAAAAGAGTTGAACTTTCCGTTAGAGATCTAATTAAACCATTTTTCCATTTGAATTGGACTTTTGTAAAGTCAAAATTTTCCGTGAAAAGGATCCGGAAGATTTAGATTTTATATACGAAGTCAAGTTCTCATTCGAGGAAAAATTTAAAAAAATTAGTGTTGCTTCCTGGTTTTGTTTTCCTCTCCAGTTGAACCACTTGAGTCATCACGCAAAAATAACAATTTTCCCCCATTCAATGGCGAACCACGTGGGTCATTTGAAAACATATTCAAGGGGTTCCAGTCATTACATAGGAGCGGAGACTAATATTAATGGATATATCGAGCTTCCAAAAATGCGAATATATTGATTGATATATTAGTCGTATCGAAAAAATCAATATCGTTTTAGAAATATAACGGATATTATTAGTTAAACATGAAATTTTCATTGAGATAATACTTGGCTCCTCACAGTGGAGGAGTAATTGCTCCTCCCTCCCATTCATATTATGCCACATGTATAACAAACAAATGAGAATTGATTATGTACATGTATCCCTATGTTATGTTATTATCGACATGTATCTATGTGTCCATATTATATGTTTATGTGTTCAAACGAATATAATTATATATGTATATATATTTGTATTCACGTGACCACTTTTTTGTATCCACATATCTATATTCTTTTAAATTACCTATTACACGTGGTGTAATATGAGTGGGAGAGAAGAAAAATTACTCCTCCACTGTGAGGAGTCAAGTATTATCATTTTCATTGAAACTCTAAAAAAAAATGGTTTAAACTGTAATAAACAATTTAAAATCAAAATATTACAATTTAAATATGTGTAAGACAAATATATATTATGTATGATATAAAAAGTATGCCGGGTTGAGCAAACAAGATACACAAATAATATTAAAAAAATCCACAATATTCTTAAGATAAATTGCGAAAAAGATTCAAAGGATCCAGATATGAACACAGATACGTAATGTACGGAGATATTAGAAATATCACGGATATTATGCGGTTCTTTTGGATACATACGTACGTAAACTCCACGTGAATTTCCTATCTGAACAACCCAGAAAATTCCAATTCTAACCAGTCTTACCAGCTTAAGAAAGTGACCTCATGATTGATGATCACCGAAATTTTGCGTCGTCGTACGAGGAATCACAATTCTAGTCCTAGATCTTTGAATTGTCCATGTTTGACCTTATATCATAATACTGTCCCTTCATGCGAAATATAATATGACTAAAAAAAAAAAATGTAGTACATAAGGCACAATTAAAATGATTGTGTTCGTGCTTTTTTATCCATTAGATACTCCTTTTAGACTATATCAGTGGTGGATTCAGAAAATTTTTTAATTGGTTGCACTTTTTTTTATTTTTTTTGGTTGCTAAGAGTTAGGTAAGGGAGCAGGTAAGATCATATATCAACATAATTGAATAAAAGTGGTGAAAATACATAAAATAAGCGATTTTTACTAACGCAGAACTTGCTTATATACTACTCCTAACACTTTCATCCCCATCTATCCTATGTGGGAAAAGGGGGAAAGTCACAGGATTATACATTGATATAATTGAATAGAAGTGATGAAATGAACATAAAATTGACAAGCAAGTCATACTCCAAAAACCTAAACGAATTTTAGAAATATATGCAGAATTTTACTTATATACCATCCCTAACACCTTTTGCCCAATGTGCAACAAGGTCCCTCTCAATGGTTGCACATAAAAATCTATTCACAAATTAAACTTTAACTTTATAAAATCGACAAAAGTGGTGTACATTAATAAATTTAACCAAATTTAATCAAAATTAACTATTTTTTCTCAATGGGGGACTAAAGCACCTTAGTAAATGTGAATAAAATTATTTATCCAAAAATTTGAGTGGTTGTACGTGCGCACAGATGCACCTTAGTGCATCCGCCCCTGGATGACATGGGGAACCTTGTTGCCTTAAACAAATAAAGGATTTGAACTCTTAACCCATTTTCTTTGTATTTCCTATAATTGAAATGTGCGATTCCATATGTTACTTTTTTAATCTTGATAATTTTTCGTTTGAGTATTATTCCTTGTTTGTATATCTTCAAGCACACACAAAAGAAAAATAATATATAAAAGAGAGAGAGAGAGAAGCACAGCCCTGAGAAAGATATTGTTTGGGATTTAAACCCCTTTTGCCGTTTGAGATTTAATTTGAAATAAACTTTTGACCTAATATTCAACTTTAAGATATTCATGCATGCAGAACTCACAATATCGCGAATGGTCTTGTACAAGGGTAGACCTACACTCATGCTTGGTGGGGCCATGGCACTCCCAAAATATTTTAATCCCTTTTCAACATGTTTAAATTTATGAAGTGATATTCTCAATTTTGATAAAATGGCACCCCCAAATTTAATTATTTACCCTCAAGCAAATACCTTTTTATACTTGCATACATACAATATATGTGTATGTATGCTTATGCATGTATGTTCAGGCATAAGTGACAACCCCAAACAAAAAGTTTTAGTTGCGCTCTTAGTCTTGTAACTTATTGGCACTTTTCTCCTTTATGTGAGGGAAGTTTTAGGTTTGATTCATAGTTTAATGTCAAACAAGCGTACCATAAGACCTCTCACATGAAAAGAAAAAATGCAAGTGCATGACCTATAAGGCCATTGATTGGTGCGACGGTGCCTTAAAAGTAAAATGTATTTTAAACCTCAAAAACTTGAGGTGTTTAGTCCCATGCCTAATATGTGGCTTGGGGATGCGTACATTGCCATGATTTCCTTATTTTCATTAGCTTTGGAAATATTCGCTCATTTAGGTCCCCAAAAAAAAAATATATATATATATATATATGTATATATATATATATATATATATTTATTAATAAACCTAGCTCAAACTTACACAGACGGGTATGAATTGGGTTTTTTTTTTTTTTTTAAAATTTAATTTAATTTAATTTTTATTGAACAGGCTCAAAGAGGGGGTTAGACCGGCCCTACGTACATAATCTATTTCTAAAAAAATCATATATTTTGAAGTCATGGTGACTCAAACCACTGGAAAAATTTAATAAATGAAAAAAAAAATCAGAAAAAAACGTTGAGAAGAGTAACATTTTTCATTAAAGGACGGGTTTCCTAGAATATATCTTTGTGATTTGACGGACGCAGCCATGGAAAGTGATCCAAAGCCCTGAAAATTGAAGGGTTCCTTCTCCCAATGTTTGTCCACTGAAAGGTGAACCAGGGCCCAAGTCAAGAGTAACATTTAAGTTTTTCGATCCCTCATTGACGCCGTCTTATCTCATTGGGCCAGTTGAGGCCCAATATCAGTCCAATTACATCGAATGCTACCTTTTTTTTTTTTTTTGCTTCAACAAATCAGTAAAACCAACTTTATAATTGAAGTAAATATATTCACTTCAATGGAATTGTATGATCCTCTCCAGTAATGCAACCCAACCAGGCAATTAAGCATAGGATTGAACTGATGATAATGGAAGAACAATCGAGCTAATTGTGCACTTGCTTGAGAGTGAGTCTAGCTGGGCTGAACTGGATCAAGGTCCACACAAGCTCAGCTTGAAGAACAGAACACTAGCCCAAGCCTAGAATCCCTTAGGCCTCAGCGCAAGCTCAGGCCTAATTGTTTGGGGATGCTATAAGAAGTTGGATATTAGTAACAACCCCTAATTGTTCAGGGCAATCAATGGGAATATGGACACACACTACTTTATAAATAGGAATGCAGACAGTTTAACCATACATAAAGACATGTTGGCCTAAACTCTAGATCATTAAGTTATTGATTGTCTTGATATTTATTTGCAATTTCTGCGCACCAAACGGGTTTCTGCTAGTAGCAATTAAAGATATTATTAAGGGTAAATTACATTAACACCCCCTCCAAATTCTAACAATAACTGATACACCCCTTCACGTTTCTAAAATTACACTAACACCCCCATCAGGTTTATTAGGTAATAGATGTTAATGGAGTGATTCAAATGTCTGAAATACCCTCATTAGACGAACACCTCGAGTGCGTAAATAATGAAACTAGCAATTTCCAATTGTGAAAACGAATCAAGCCACTAGGGTAGAACTAAAAATTCATCATTGGAGGGCAAATTATTTTTAATTAAAAAAATTTAAAATTTTAAAAATATTAATAAAAGTTAAAAACATACGTAGTAAGGTAGCTATATCATAATAATATGAATAATAGAAAGACGAGGATGAAGCTTACTAAATGTAAGGTGGCTATATCATAGTAATATTAATATTAAAATTTGAACCCTCAAATTATTTATTTATTTAATTTTTATTTTTCAAATTTGAGAAAAAAAAAGGTTTTGCTACAAGGACTTAAGGAGCTTAGGCTTAGAATAGAAAAAATAAAAATAAAAGGTAATGGAGCCTACTAATCATATTAATAATAAATAGAATATATATATATATATTTTTGTTATCATTATTTGTATTATATATCTCACTTTGTTTAGGAAACAATTAAGAAATTTTTTTCCCCTTTTGGTACCAAAAAGTATTTTGGAATTATAATAATTATTTTCTTATATTTTTTGGGAACTTTTAACATTTAGTCAAAGTGGAAAAGAGTTTAATTAGAAAAAAAATATATAAAGAGAGGTTTTCTCCTAAAACTTAGGAGCATAATGAGAGTATGATATAATTTTGGGAAAACCATAATACAATAAAGATCAACACAGACTAAGAGTAGAATAATGTGCTCCAGTTATCTCCATCTTTGATATTGATGTGCATTCATCAAACAAGGGTAGCTTAGGTATTTTGAACAAATTTGGATATAATGTCTCCTTTATTTAACGGAGTAATTGATGGGAGTTAAAAAAGAAAGGTGTCTTTATAGGTTACTTTGTAAAATAATAGATATCAGTATAATTTCAAAAATATTAGAGGGTGTATCCATTATTGTCAGAATTTTATTGGAGAGAGCATAAAATCTCCCATTCTTCCCTTTGAAAACGACTTTTGGACTTTGGGTTTTTTAAAAGTGAAAAAGACAGAATGATTGATGACATTGATGTGAAAGAAACCTTTTGGCATCGATGTGAAAGAAACCTTTCTAGCGATAAAAATTTTTTTTTTTTTTTTTTTTTTCCAGCATTCACATGCATTACTTTATGAGCTAGTATGAGTAAAACGGTATAAACATAAGTCAGGAAAAGGTTTGATAATAGTAAAAAATTGTGTGAAAATAGGTTTTTCCCTAGACAAAAACTATATATATAATGTGAAAGAAACCTTTCTAGCGATAAAAAATGAAAAAGCGATTCAAATCGTGACAAAGGGAAGGTCTGTTTGTGCACTTTTTTTTTTTTTTTTTTTTAAAATTTTTCCAGCTTTCACATGCATCCTTTATGAGCTAGTATGAGTAAAACGGTATAAACATAAGTCAGGAAAAGGTTTGATAATAGTAAAAAATTGTGTGAAAATAGGTTTTTCCCTAGACAAAAACTATATATATATATATATATATATATATAGATATAGATAATGTATGTTATTAATAAAAAAATAATAATATAGTATTAGACTAGTACTTGAACTTACCTACTTGTAACGACTGGGTAAAAAGTCCAGTCTTCTCCGTCATGAGATATCACGTCTAAAGTAGCGTTGTCTCTCTCTTTTTATTATGAACTTAGCCAAAAAAAAAAAAAAAAGTTCAATATTATGAACGTTTATTTTGGTTTATCTTTGTTTGTGTGCGTGCACCACATTTTTTTCAATTCCTACGCATTGTGCAGATTTTTGGTAGGATATACTCCGTATATAGCTCAATATTAGACTATATTTAAGACAATCATATTTTGTGCTAGTATATATATATATATATATATAGGATGATGTTCAGGTAAGCACGTGCTGATATAACTTACATAAAAACCTGCATTGGGAGTTGTACCTTGTGCATTAATGAGATGTGAGGTGTATTGAATCAATGCAAGGAGTACAACCCCCAATGCATAGTGCTGATGTAACTTACATCAGCACGTACTGATGGGATCACCTCTATATATATATATATATTTCAAAACCGACACTTCCCAATACAATGGACAAGGGATCGTCTCCTTATTTTTATTTTTATTTTTTGTCTTTATTTTTCCTTTTTTCAAAAAAATTTTAAAAAAACAAAAACAAAAACAGAGCTGATAAAGTACCTGGAAACCTAAAATTTTACATCCCTAATGTACGGATTCAATTTTATAAGGTCTCAAACAACCTTTCCATCTCGTCCAGGGTTCTACCCTGTGTTTCTGGTAGAAACTTGTAAACGAATAACCAAGCTACCACTGCGATCGCTGCGTAAACAAAGAAAACCCCACCTATGGTGATGGCCTTGTACAGGGATTCGAATGTCATTAAGAGGACTCCACTAGTGACCGTGTTCACTAACAATCCCATACTAGCACCCTGTGCGCGAAGCCTCAACGGGAAGATCTCAGAGGTGTAGACCCGCGTGATGGGACCCATCCCAAGCGAGAAGGACGCGATGTACGATAATACGGTGCCTATGCACATCGCGGTGGCCCACGTTTGTTTCTCATCGTAGTGATCGATGATTATCAACCCAACTCCTAGGCCCACCAGGGATAAGATCATCCCCCACACGCTACCCAGAAGCAAAGGGCGCCGTCCGATCTTGTCCAGTGCAAAAGTAGCAATAAGGGTAAAGGCTAGCTTGAATAACCCAATGAGCACAAGAGCCAGTAGCTTTTTATTTTCATTCTTAATCCCCGCCTTCTCGAAGATTGTTGGACCGTATATAACCACAGCGCCTATACCGGTTGATTGTTGGAAGAAATTTATACCAACGGCTACGATTAAGATACGACCAACGGACGGTGTGGGCTGCAGGATTAACTGTTTCCATGCAGCAACACCGTGAGGACGTTTCGGCATCTGATCCACGTCGTCTGTATACTCCTCATCTAGTGATTCTAGTCCCAGTTCGGCTCTTATAGCAGCAAGCCGTGAGCGAACTTGGGCATCAGAATTCGAAGTTTTATTAAGAACTCGCCTCGCGTCACTGAGTCGACCCTGCATAACAAGCCAACGAGGCGACTCAGGAATGCCTAACGCTGCAGCAACAACTGACAACACTGAGGGAACGGCTCCAACGCCGAGCATGAATCGCCAACCCAAGTGAGGCGGGAGCTTAGACAATGCGTAGTTGGATATGTAAGCGAGTAACATCCCGGCGTTGATGAAGACTTCAGGGAGCGAGGAGAGGAAGCCGCGCGTCGAGGCCGGGGAAAGTTCAGCGGCGTAGACGGGAGCGACCATGAGAGCGTACCCGACGCCGACGCCGGCGATGACGCGGCCCGTAATGAGTAAGCCGAAGTTGGTGGCGAGGCCCATGAAGAGTGCGCCTGCGAAGAAGGTGGCGGAGGCGAAGATAATCGTGTATCGACGGCCAAGCCGGTCAGAGGTCCAGCCGATGAACGGGTTCAAGACTACAACGAAGCCTACGAGGATTTCGAATTCTAACTCAGTGATTTTGAGGTCGGCTTTGACCAAGGAGGCCGCTCCAGTCATCGCCCCAACATCTGCAACACCAAAAATAGTTGAAGAAAAATCCAAAAAAAAAAAAAAAAAACCCTTCTCTAGATATGAATTGTAGATGACTCACTATAACCTGCCGAGATTGAAATCATGCAAGCTAATATCACACAAGCAAAAGTAAACGCTTTCCTTGAAGGTACAAATCCCCGAACAGGGTTCTGAGGTTGGCCGGCGACAGCATGATTATTGGCATTCTGGTCAGTCATCCTTTATGTATATGTATATATATATATATACATATATATATATATATAGAGAGAGAGAGAGAGAGAGAGAGAGATAGAGAGGGAGAGGGAGGGAGGGAGAAAGAGCAGAGGAGAATTGGGGTAGAGAAAGACAGAGAGATTGCCACTTTCACCGTTGAGATTTATAGAGGCAGAGAGACGCGTGTTAACCAGTCACGGAGCGAGTGCGAGCCTTTTGGGGGGCTCGAATTCAAGATCACTTATTTACACGATCGTGAAAGGAAAGAGAGAAAGAGAGCAGCACCAAATTTCTGGACTTCGGGTCAGGTGATCTTTTTCTCATTTTCACACTAAGACCATAGTCAATGCTAGCCGCGGTGGGTCCGATCCTCAGAGGGGATTTACATCTTCATCTCCGGTCATGACGGTCATTGCCAACTGTTGCTCCAACCTGAACGTTTGACTCATTTTCTTCCTAAAGTCTATAAAGAGGGGTTTTTTTGGTGACTTCCTAATAGTCACTTGAAAGAGTGCATTCTTGATAAGATAGAAAGAGAGAGAGGCGTATGGAAGAAGGCAGCAAAGTAAAAGAGTGGAAAAATAATATTAAAAAAAAAAAAGGAAAATTACACTTTGCCCCCTTAATATTTGGGTTGAAATTATTTTTCATCCCTCATCTATAAAATCCTACAAATACCCCTCTAAGCTACTGGAATACGATTATGGGTTGATGGCGTCAACAGAATAAATGAAATGATAATAATGCCCTTATGGGTGGATAAGCAAAATGACATAAATACCTACCGTGTTTTCCCATCGTGCCACTTCTAGCCATATAAAGGCTTCCCAAGGAAGATTCAAAAGCACTTCTTTGCTTTTTCATCTGCTGATCTTCATGACTTCATAGTTGCACTATCATCACGATCATCAAGATCTTTGAGCGGAAACTTTCATCCTTGCCAATCTTTTGCTGCTATGGATGTGGTTCAAGAATTTGTAGAGGAGAGAGATAAAATATCAGTGGGCGGGTGTGAGGTTGAAAGAAGAGAGGAGAAATCTAATTTGTACGGGTAGAGAGAGAAAATGAGTGTGTGAAGGTGAGGGATAGCACGTGAGCCCTTATTAAAGGGCATTTTGGGTATAAAATTTGTTAATCTTATATCATATGCATTGCACATGACTCTTTCTTTTAAATTTATCACAGTAACTTAACGGTTTAATGAAAAGTATAGTCTTCTAGTAATTCGGAGGGGTATTTGTAGGATTTTGTAGATAAGGGGTGAAAAATGATTTCGGCCTAAAGATTAAGGGGGCAAAGTGTAATTTTTCCAAAAAAAAAAAAAAAAAAAAAACATACTGTAAGGACCCAAAAAAATCACACACACATATATATACACCCACACATATTATATATATATATATATATATATATATATATATATATATATATATATATATATACATGTTGATATATGGGCTGTGAGGTAGGATGCCAAATGGCACATGATAGTGAGCCAAATGGCCTGAGATAAGTGACGAATGGCAAAAGAAGGGAGGGGTGCAGCAACACTTGGCAATCTTCTAAGGACATTTGGCATGGAGATTTAGCCATGTGTCAATGGCATCCCATGCATAGAGTTATATTTAAGGTTAATTTTCGTGCTGGAATGGAGGTAGAAAGAGAAAGAGAAAGAGAAAGAAAGAAAGTGAGAGAGAAAGAGAGAGAAAAAGATTCTTGGGTGCTTTGGGAAGAAGATTAGGAAGGGATTCAAATATGAAGATTTAGGTGAGAATCACTTACTAAGCTTATATTATGATCATGCTTTGCGTAAATTTGAGTTCTGCTGATTTCGTAGCTATATCTTGATTTTTAAAAGCTTGAAGGAAGCTCTAATGGCTTCCAAGAAACTTCAGAAATTTAGTTCTCTCTCTATACTTAACCAATCAAGCTAGAATTTGGTGGAAAGATTCCTGATATAGTCTATTACATTGCTGTAAATTTTCATGGATTTTGATGAACTCTAGAATAAGTTATGAATTTTCGAAATGGTGAAGCTAGACTTTTACAGCAGAAACTTTAGCTTTAATTAAACGATTTTTGAAAACCATAGAAACCTGATTTTGCATTTTTTATAAATAGTACACTTTCTGATCTTTCTATAGCATCTTAAACCAAGATTTTTGGAGTTAAAATGAGACTTCTGTGATTTTTCAAAGTTCAGTGGAAATTCAAAAATTTGTAAACGAACAGGGTATAGGTGAAGAAGATGAACAGTACCCAGTTTGACTGGGTTGACCCGGTTTGACCCAGTTGGACCCAGTTTACTCGGTTGACCCATTTGAACCGGATTTTGACCAATTTGAATCGGATTCTGACCCGGTTTGATCCAATTGAACTAGATTTTGACCCGGTTTGACTCATTTGGCCCATTTGAACCGGATTCTTAACCGTTTGACTTATTTGACCCAGTTTAACTGACTTTGAATGATTATAAAATCTTCATTTTAAGTCCGATTGTAATGAAACTTAAACCATAATGCTCCTGCTAAAGAGCACTATAATTTATTTGAATTTGGTCAGATTTCATAAAAATTAGAAATTTTACCCCTATTGAGTTAAATGACTATTTTGCCCCTGTTTATCCAAAATGGTTCTAATGATCTCTGATTTTTGCATAGTTTGGACCAAAATTTTTTTAGAACTACCTTATATTTAAAAAGGGGTCATAAAGTGGAAATTTCACTAAAAATTTGTATTTTTACATTTTACCCCTATGATAGGGAAGAATGATAAGATTGGTTGGAACCAACTCTGAGAATTAAAATTCAAGTAATATTTCCATGAGTAAAGACTTGAATTATTACTTTTAAATTCATAAAGACAGGTGTGATTAAAAGAATTGATTTGTAAGTTGAACGTTATAAATTTTAGACTTATTATTGAGAATTTCGATGACAAATCAATTAAAGAAATTAGAGTTTCATATGATCATAATCCTAATCATTGAAGGCAAAGGGTTGCTTAATGATGGAAATGAGAAATTCGTATGTGGCGATATGAGATGATTTATTATTTTAAGCTTATGGTAGCTTATAACTGTTGAAATAAATCAATGAACTGTTTTGATATTTGAAGTTTATTATGATCTATGACTGTTGAAATAAATCAATGAGATGATTTATTATTTCAGGTTTATCATAGCTTATGATGTTGAAATAAATCAATGAGATGGTTTATTATTGTGATTTGTTATGTTGAATTTTATGATGTGTCATTGTGGCACATTTATATTATTGGATTTATATCTGTTGATTGAGATAAATTAAAATGTTGATGATGGGAGACAGCCGAGATTGAGCATATCCCGCAGTTAGTGCACTAATATACAGACTCATTGAGCAAGTAGGCCGTGATCTGTACACACATATTGCAACGAGGCATATGTGTTGTGGCTGAATGGTAGAACACATTTGGCATGAAGCCTTTGTGTATCGTTGAACACATTTGGCATGAGGCTTATATATGTGTATGGTAGAATACATTTGGCATGAGGCTTATGTGTATTATTTTGAATTATATTTTGCAGGTTCTGAGATGCAACGGCGATTCAGGTATGAGATATTTTGTGATATTATCAATTATATGCCACAATGTTTTGGCAAGAGATATGCATTTTTAGATTGATGAAATTGATATAATTTCAACTTAAATTATAAATTATTTTGTAGTTTCTTGCTAAACTAAAGAGGTTATATTGTTGTGATCAAAAGAAGCATTAATTACATGAGATATGTGTATGTATAGATTTGATTTGTTGAAAAAATTATTTTGTGTGTATGAGATGACAATTAATATACCCATTGTGTTTAAAATTGATTTAGTGTAAAATAAATGCAGATGTTTTCTCACTGGGCTATCTAGCTTACTGTGTTATATAAATAACACTTTCAGGTAGTCAATGTTAGAGGCACATAGTGGAAGAGGGATCATGATTTAAATAGATTATGGGTTAATTTATTTTTTCATTTCTATAAAGTTGATGTAAGTTTTATTTGATGAGTTAGGAAATGTATATTTTTTCGAGTTTTGGGTTAGCCACCGTTTTTCGTAGCTGTGCAATATTTTGAAATTTTCAAAAGAATTTTTTTTTTTTTTTAAAGAATTTTTATTGGTACGTGTGTGGAAATATCTCTGAACCGAGGTTTCAGCTCGGGATGGAAGGTTCAGACCTGAAACGCTGACACGTGGCGAAGACTGTTCAACCAGGCTAACCACAGCGTACATGATTCACCTCCTACGATCCAGCTCGGGGCAAGGGGTTAAATCACTCCACTTGACACGTGGATAGTACCGCACGGTAGGACCTGCTGCAAAGCACGTGATCTTCCAGCTCGGGACCTGGTTTTCACCTCGGGACACCTGTCCTATGACTCACACTACGATCCAAATCCTACTACAGTCCAAAACTGTCCCAGCAGCTGTAATTCCTGACACAGCGGTTACTAGAAACCATGGTTCCATGGCCAACCATGATCAACAAACTATGGTCAGACGGTTATGGGTAAACCATGGTCAGATCTGATCTAACCAAAGCAGTTACCTGACCTCATATGGTCAATCCGTACAGGTGGGTATAAAAAGAATACGATACAGCCTAATTTGGTAATCTACAGTACCCTAATTCTCTGATATTCATCTCCTTCCTTGCCTCATTCTCCAGTACAGATTTCTGACTTAAGCTTTGGAGAGGGCATGGCCAAAACCCACCTTGGCCTACCATCTGACCCATTTTCCAAGCTTGTGATTGCAGGTCCAGGCGAGGGAGCAAGCTCCATCATCAACACATAGTTCGGGGAGCAGATTTTACCCCGTACAGTACGGAGCTCATAAATTTTAATATGTTTTGAGGGTCCTTTCACATACTGTTTTTAGATAATAAAAAAAAATGGTTTAATGAAGTTGGTAGAATGACGCTTTTTTCTATTTACCTCATACGAACGAAAAAGTAGGTCAGGGCAACGACTTGTCACACCCCATTTTTGTCACCTTAGCTAGGGTTTGTCATTGCATGAGTCTTTTTGTTTCCTTTTTGAGTCTAGTCTTTTGCATTGAGTTTCTAGGGTCCTAAGGATGGTGTGTATGAATTTTGGTTCGATTTGGAGTTGATCTCGAGGGTTAATTAGAACTTTTGTGACTTGAGGGGCATAATCGTCTTTTTGATCACAAACTTTCCATTTGACCTTGAAATGATCTCCAAGTTGCCAATTGGAGTTCATATGGTTGTATTTGAGGTATTTGTGGGTTCAATTCGATGAATTGAAGGTTCGGGATTAGAATGGCTCATTAAGGCTCAGGTTGGCTAAAAGACCTACTTCGGGTTAGCTCGAATTGGCTCATGATTTTCACTCTATGACTACTCATTTGACCTTGATTGGTCTTGATTTCATCCCCAAATGTGTTTAGGGAGGTTGAATTTCGAATTGGAAAGCATTCGGTGCGACCCTATGTGCATACCTAAGCTAAGCGATGGTGAGGCATAGCGGTTAACCACCTTTGTAGGACTCAACCATGCAGCCATGGCTAGGGTTTCTTGCCCTCAAGTGACTCAAATTACATTCCCCTTCGAAACACGGTCGTTTTGGCTTTCGTTTCGTCAAAATCGGAGTTGATTTGGGCCCTGAAACACATTTGGAAGCTGAAAGGGTCAAAAATGGGCTGAAGCTGACATGGCCTCGGGTGACCACCCAGGCCTGGGCGGCTAGCCGCCTGGGCCCAGGCTGCTAGCCGCCCAGCCCCAGGTGGTCACCCGAGCCACTTTCCTTTTTTGAGCCTTGACGCGGCTCCCACCCTATTTTCTCGGATTTGCTCGCCTTTGGCCGCCATTTAACCCTAATTTCAGCCCTTTTTGACCTACTTGAGCCCCAAGGTAACCTCTAAGAGCCCTTGGATCAATTCCTAGGGTTTTAATCCCAACCATTGAGGGTTTTCCCTCAATCCCTATAAATACCCCCTTATACTTCAGCAATGGGGGGGACACTTTGGAGGCCACTTAGGGAGACTTTGGAGGCACTTTGTGTGAGACTTGGAGGCTATGGCAGCCATCCTTAGGGTAGTTTAACCTATACTTTGAGTGAGAGAGTGTGAGAGTAAGCTTGGAGGAGGGCTGGAGCATTGCTTGAAGGCTTGAAGGAAGGAACTCCCAGCAGTACACAAGAGAAGGAGGACTCCCTACAGCAGCAAAAGGATACTTCACCATAGGTATTCCCCCCTTCCTCCTCTTCTCTCTTTTAAGGTTAGGGTTTTTGCATAGAATAGGATGATTGCATATCAAATCTTGTGTTTTTATCATGTCTTATTGCTTCCATGCATGTTTAGGATCATATTTGTGGGCTGTTTAGTATGCTAGGATGTTATTCCATGTGATTTACTGCATGTTTGGGATTCTAGGGTTTCCTTAGTGCTGAAATTGAGTTTATGTTTAGAATAGCTATACTTCATGTGCAAGCTTGTATTTTTCTCATGTGTGGATGCTTCTATTGATTAATATGCATGATTAACATGATGTCTATGATGGGCTTTGCATGATTTAGAGTTATTTTATGTGATTTTGAGCACAATTGTGATTCTAGGGTTTCATTCATCCTTGTATTAGGAAAGTAGCATATAGCATGATAGCTTAGGGTTTTTCTTTGTGTTTTCTTCATAGTTGATATATATGTGCTGCATATTTGATAACTATGATATTTCTAGTTGCTTTTAGGGTTTTTTGCATGTCATTGCATGTAGGGTTGAATTAGGGTTTTAGTTAGCTTATGATTCATGTTGTTGCATGACTTATGGTTGATTTTAAGCCTTATTTCAATTCTGTCCAGATCTGTTATTTGTCCTTGATATGATATTTTGAGCATGTGTTAGCCCATGTTTGGGCATGATAATGGCTTGATTTGGAATCTAGCTTGTTTGGTTGGCATTTTTGGTATGTTTGCATGGAAATTGCAGGTGCTTTGACAGGTACAACAGGTGCAACTACCCCACCAATGTGGGGTGGTTATTTTGGCTATTGTGAGATGAAATCTTACAAATAAGGTAATTACCCTATGCAATAGGGTGGTTACTTTGACAGGTTGCTTTTGCTTAAGGTAAGTAGGGTATGAGGGTGCCCCAATTCACCCTTCTTCCCTTTCTTTGAAACTTTCCCTTTCTTCCCCCCTAGGGTTGTTTCCTAATAGAGGGGTATGGTAGATTCTATAGTATCCTTTCATTAAAAAATTGCCTTTTAAATCAAAGTTTCCATCTTTATCAAAATTCCATAAAAATCTTTTGAGAATCATTCATTTTTGGAAACTTACCATGTTTTTACTTGAAAGGAAACTTAGGGTTTACCATAGGCCTTGATTAGGTTATAACCCTATTCCTTTTCGAACTACGTGGACTTTGATCCATGTATGTCCATACATGGTACGTAGGCGCTCCTTGTGAGGTTCAAGTCCGCCCTAGGATACTAAGTATCCTAGGTTTTCTCCCCCTCCTTCTTTTTTCTGTTTTTTTCTTTGATTTACATGATTATATGGATGAATGAATGAATGATATGCATGCTGTCTTGTGATGATAACTGTTGATTTATGTGTGATTAAGACTTTGATTTAGCCCAATTAAATTAAGAGACCGTTTAGGGCGATATGGGTGCCTATAGGCTTTGCCTAGAACCTTCCCATATCGTAACTTAGCCTCCGAATCCCCGAATTCTCTGGTTTCCAAAAGATCATTTGCCTTTCCATTTTTAAATATGGAGTCAATCTTTTGTTTTCCTAAAACAAAACTGTTTTTAGGGTTTTCCTTGTTTCCTTTAAAAAATAAGGTGGCGACTCCTTTCTTTTTCCAAACCCATTCGTGGGCCCTCTTTTCCTGGGTCCACAGATTGGCGACTTTTAAACCCTCCTGTGGGCCTTAACCATTTCTGGGGTCCACAGAACTGGCGACTCCACTGGGGATTTGTGGGCTAGACTCTATACAATTTGATTGGGCTAAGTTAATTTCTTTTGTTTAATTAAAATCAATCACATTGCATTCGCTTGATTGTGTGCTTTCATTTATTGCATTGTGTGCGCAAACTCTTGCATGTTAGGATCGATGTCCCTTGCCACTGACGGGCCTAGCCTCAACCTTGGTTTTCCTGATTCCATGAGTTGGGGCGAAAGCTCTCAACCTCTCTTGCCAAGTACCCTTGGGCTTGCCCTTGGGTATATTAAATGAGTTAATCACGTACTGCTGGACCCACGCGGCGTTCCTGATGCCACATGTGGTTAGGTATAAAGATTGCTCAAGCAAGTGAAGGACCCCAGCCTACCCTTATCATTAGTCCATATAGACAGACTTGCAGGACACTATGGTTTCACCCTTATGCACCCACATTGTTTGTAATGATATCATGACCGTGTTTGTGATGTGCTTAATGGAAAAATTAATAGAAGACCTTTGCACCCTATATCCTTAATACGTACCTTTCGCCCATGACCCTTGCAAAGGTGATTGGATTAAAAGGGACTAATTGAGTATATATGGCGTGAAGTCATTGAGACAAATATGGAAGCCTAGGACATACCCTTAGGATGAGAGACTGATTGTTCCCTTTCGTAGAGGAGTGAGAGGACGTACTGGCTTGGATCCGCGACCAGCAAGGGCGCTTAGTGAAAATTGATTCTACCAACCAGTCAGATATGGCCGACGAAGCAACTAGTGAAGGGGGTTTTTGATGTTGAGACTTGTTTGAAGGCTATCATGACCAAACTTGATTACACCACTGATGTATCCGAGAAAGCATTGAAAATGGCCCAAGATATCCAACATAAGATGTCCGAACCCGAACAGAATAATGGCCGTACCCCGGGGGGTAACACCGAAAATGGGACCCAGTCTGGAGAGGGCACTAAGACCAATGATGGGGGAAGTACTCAGCCCAAAGGGAATGAATCACCTGAAGTTTTTAACCTGGAAGGGGGAAGTAAGGGGAAGACCTCTGATACAGACTCTGTGTTGGCTAGCAAGGTGGAAGCCTTGGAGAGAACTATAAAGGGAATCCGTAGGACAGATGACATGGTGGATGTACGTACCCTATCTTTGTTTCCTCAAGCTCGTATTCCACTACAATTCAAGATGCCTGAATTAGAAAAGTTTGATGGAACGGGTTGCCCCAAGACCCATTTGAAGATGTATGTACGAGCTATGCACCCTCGAGGAGCAACAGATGAACTCTTGGCCCAAATGTTCCACGAAACCTTAGCCACTTCTGCCTTGAAGTGGTTCCTAGCTTTGGATGAGAATAGAACCCAAACTTGGGAAGATATATGTAATGAGTTTTCAGAACACTATAAGTACAACACTGAGGTGGATGTCACAAGAAGGGACCTAGAGACCACAAAACAAGGGGCTAATGAGACCTTTTCTGCTTTCATTACAAGGTGGAGGCAAAAGGCCTCGAAAATGGCGGATAGACCGAATGAGGAAGATCAGATTCAATTGGTGGTTAAGAACCTATTGCCGGTGTATCACAAGCACCTCTTTGCTCACTACTTCCCTAATTTCAAGGCTCTTATCGGGGCAGGTACCCAAGTTGAGGATGCCATAGCTGATGGGTCAATCAAGACAGAAGAAGTCCAAAAGAACCGCAGGCCGAACTTTGCTGGGAAAAACAATGCCGAGGTCAATGCCATAGCCCAACCCATTCAACCTATCTCCCTAAATGACACCAACCCACCTCGCCAATTCACCGAGCTGCATATGCCACTTGAGAAAGTACTTGAAAAGCTAAAAAGCCGAGGCCTGTTGAAACCTCTCGACCCAAGACCACCACCAAATCCATTGCCCAAGAGCTTCAATGAGAATGAATACTGCAAATTCCACCAAGCCAAAGGCCACTCAACCAACCGTTGCTATCGCCTTAGGCATGAGATCCAAGACTTACTTGACAAGCAAATCATCTCACCACCAACTCCACCAAATCGCCCAAATGTCACTCAAAATCCACTTCCCTCTCATAATTCATCCAACTCCATAAATGCCATTGAAGCCGACCCATCTCGACCTTGCCTACCCATAAGACAATACACTCCATTACCCATGTCCTTGACCCAAGCCTTTTACCAATGCTGTAACCAAGGCCTTATCATACTTCACCCTCCAAAGCCAAGACCCCAAACACCCCATCAATATTGCCAATACCATGGTATACCCGGCCATGACACTGATGACTGTGCTATGTTGAGAAAGGTCGTTCAAGACCTCATTGATCAAAAGACCCTACAATTGCCAAAGAAGTCCATCCAACAGCAGTTGAAAGAAAGGTATGAAGCAGGAGACCCTCGAGTGGGGTTATTGGGAGAACCTTCGGGGAAATTTGATTACTATGTGCTTTATCCTGATCCATTGCCAAGTGAGCCCATAATTCCTATGGGCTGGGATGATATACCCGAAGAGGTGCAGATGGAGGACATTGACATGATTGAATGGGATGACCTGATGGGTGACACAAATGAAATTGATGACATATGGGCTAGTGATGAAGAAGTAGACCACATGACAAGAGGGGGCCGCCATTTCAAGCCTCCGCACTTGGAATCTGATAATCCACTGGGTGAGTTAGATAAGCGCCTTGATGTGCAAGAGGAAGAGGATGAAGTACTCCGACAATTGAAGAAGACCAATGCCAATATCACCATCTGGGGCTTGCTTATGGCCTCTCACAAGCACAGACAGACAGTGCTGAAGTTGTTAAACCAGATACAGGTTCCGGTTGATTTGTCTCCTGAGGGATTGGTGAATCTAGTAAACCCTACTCCGAAGAATTCCACTATAGTGTTCACAGAAGCTGACTTACCTAAGAGTGGGCCAAGCCACTCCCAAGCTTTGCACATAACTGTTGACACCATGGGAAAGAGGGTTCCCACGGTCTTAATTGATAATGGTTCTGCACTGAATGTGTGTCCCTTGAGAACTGCAACTGTTTTGGGCTTGGGGCCCACTGATTTCATTCCATCAGGGCAGACAGTAAGGGCGTATGATAATACCCGTAGAGAAGTAATTGGGATGGTCACTCTACCTTTAATCATGGGACCCACGGAGTTCAGAGTGGAGTTTCAAGTCTTGGATGTGCCGTCATGTTTCAATCTGTTATTGGGAAGGCCTTGGATTCATCCCGCTGGGGCTGTACCATCATCATTGCATCAAAAGGTAAAGTTCCCACATGAGGTAGCCATTGTCACACTTCACGGGGATTATGATTTGAAAATGGCGGGTGTACCCATATGTGAAATAAAACCAGAATCAGTTGAGATACCCTTGTCTGGGTTTGAGTATGTGCAATGCATTGAAAAGGAGTTGGAAAAGGAAGAACTGATCCCCCTTGACTATTGTCCCCATGGTAATTTACATGTTGGTGAGATAATGCGGAAAATGAATTTCTTCCCGGGTATGGGCCTAGGGCGTCGCCAACAAGGAATTCCCCATTCTGTTCAAAGTCGGGTTGTTTCCTACACTTTTGGGTTAGGATATGAGCCCACTAAGAATGACTATGCAGAAATGACAAGGAGGAATAAGGAGAAGGGAAAAGCTAGAGCAGAAGGAAGGGTGCCAGACTTTAAGATTTCACCGTACAGGCCGACTCTGAATGGCTGTTTCATCAAGGAAGGGGATGACTTCCTGTACTGTGGGTTCCCAGAGCCTATGTTCAATCCAACAACCAAGATCAGAATCCCGGGGTTTGAGATTTTCTTCACCGAGTGGTATCCAATCACCGCTGAAATGGTGGATGATGAAGCCATCAATGACAGTTATTGGGAGAGGAAAGAAGAAGATTGGGTGGAGCACATGGATTCTGACACCATGGTCACTTTGTTTCAAGACATGGTCCTTACTATGGAGTTCGAAGGCGAGCAAGAGTTCGGAAAGGAAGAGCCACCACACTATTGCACTTTTTACCCAAGTTCTGATCCAGCATTGGCAGATAGAGATTTTTGTGACAAGTACTTTACAGAGGGGCTGAATCCTCAGAGCTTGACAAGTTGGTACAATTCTATGGGAAAGAAGAAAGAAGACTGGGTAGAGCATGTGGATACCGAGGCTATGGTTGCCATGTTCCAAGATATGGTTCTTACTTTGGGGGAGTCAGCAACAGAAGATTGCCAAGATTCGTCAATTCACCATGCAACCATGCCACTTCACAATTGGTACCTAGAAGATGGAGCCATTGCAGAGATCCTTAAAGAGGAAGATCATGACCTGCCTGATAGTAGCTTGTAGGTTCCTTAGTTAGAAGTCTTTCCTGCTTTCAATAAAGTTTGTCCGCCTATCCCACTTTGTGGAGTTAGGAGTCGTTTCATAGTTGTGGCACCAAATTTTGGTTTCCTTTTCAAGTTTGTGTCTTTTTGTTTGTTCCTTTAATGAAGTGTGTTTCTTTTATACATTGTTTGCTTGCAGTGTTTCCTTTCTCTCTTCTATGGATATTTATGGCATGGATATAGATCCTAGGAATGACGTCCCCCCGGAGCTCGCCGAGCGAAGGAAAAGGGGTGTCACTGAACCTAACATGGATGAATTGGAATCAATCAATTTAGGGACAAATGAATTGCCAAAGATAATTAAAATTGGGATAACCCTTTCACCACTTGAAAAAGAAAAGCTGATAGCCCTCCTAAAGGCCAACATAACGGCCTTTGCATGGTCTTATGAAGACATGCCCGGTATAGATCCAGACATTGTGCAGCACTTCATCCCCACCGATCCCCTTAAAAAGCCGGTAAAGCAAAAATTGAGAAGATTGAAACCCGAGTGGGCATTGAAAGTAAAGGAGGAAGTAACCAAACAACTCGATGCGGGGTTCCTACAGGTTGTGGAGTATCCCAAGTGGTTATCTAATATAGTTCCCGTGCCTAAAAAGGATGGAAAAGTGAGGATGTGTGTGGATTTTCGAGATCTTAATGCAGCAAGCCCTAAGGATGATTTTCCTTTGCCCCACATTGATGTATTGGTAGATAGTACTGTAGGACATGCGCTCCTCTCTTTCATGGATGGGTTTTCCGGATACAATCAGATAAAGATGGCGCCGCAAGATATGGAGAAAACGGCCTTCATCACACAGTGGGGAACGTATTGCTATAAAGTGATGCCATTCGGTTTGAGAAATGCTGGGGCTACCTATCAAAGAGCTGCTACAACATTGCTGCATGACATGATCCACAAGGAGGTGGAGGTATATGTGGACGACATGATCGTGAAGTCCGTGGATCGAGAAGGACACTTCATGGCACTGGAAAGGTTCCTGGAGCGAGCAAAGAAGTACAACTTGCGTTTGAATCCACAGAAATGCGCCTTTGGTGTCACTGCGGGCAAGCTATTAGGATTCATGATTACTCAGAGAGGAATTGAGGTCGATCCGGGAAAAATCAAGGCCATTGTAGAGATGGAGCCGCCTAGCACAGAGAAGCAGATTCGAGGGTTCTTGGGGAGAATTCAGTACATAAGCAGGTTCATTGCTAATTTGACTATGGTATGCGAGCCGATTTTCAAGTTACTTAAGAAGGGGGTGCCGAAGGTATGGAACGAAGAATGTCAAGAAGCTTTTGAGATCATCAAAAGGTATTTGAGTAATCCACCAATTCTAGTTCCTCCGCGACAAGGTGAGCCGTTATTGTTATACTTGACGGTCACTGAAACCGCGACGGGAGCTATGCTAGCTCAGTACCTTGAGGGGTCAAAAAAGGAGAATGCCATTTACTATCTAAGCAAGAAGATGACAGATTATGAGGTGAGGTACAACGCCATAGAGAAGGCTTGTGTGGCTTTGGTATGGGCAACTCAGAAACTCCGTCACTACATGATGTCGTACGAGGTTTTCTTGATAAGCCGTATGGATCCACTGAAGTACTTGATAGAAAGGCCGGTTTTATCCTACAGAACTGCTTGTTGGTCGATTCTCCTCAATGAATTCGACATAAAGTATGTAACACAGAAGTCAGTAAAAGGAAGTGTCATTGCAGATTACTTGGCTAGCTGCCCTGTGGCGTCATCAGAACAATTTAATGATCAATTCCCCGATGAGGATATCCTGGAGATTGGAAAGAAGAGTTGGAAAGTATACTTTGATGGAGCTGCAAATAAGAGAGGGTATGGGATAGGAGATCTACTAGTCTCACCTGAAGAAGCATTCACACCATTGGCGGTTAAGTTAGGGTTTGAAGCCACCAACAACATTGCCGAGTATGAAGCCTGCATCCTTGCATTGGAAGCTGCACTAGAACTGGGGATCAAAGAGTTAGAAGTTTTCGGAGATTCAGCACTGATTATCTGCCAGATAAAGGGAGAGTGGAAGACTCGTGATGAGAAGCTGTTGCCGTATCATGCTTACTTAGAAGCCTTGACTAAGGAATTTGTGGAAATAGAGTTCAACTATTTGTCAAGAAATAAGAATCAGTTCGCTGATGCTTTGGCAACTCTAGCTTCTATGGTGGAAATCCCGGATGGTGGGAATGTAAAACCATTGGTGATAGAATGTAGAGAAAAACCTGTGTATTGCTGTTCTATTCGAGAAGGAGAGTTGAAAGATGGCCATCCTTGGTACTATGACATCATGAAATTCATTGAGGAAAAGGAGTATCCTGAAGGAGCAACCCGCGTTGATAGGAGAACACTGAGGAGACTAGCAAGTCACTATGTTTTGTGTGGAGGAAAGCTATACCGAAGGTCATACGATGGGGTCCATCTGTTGTGTGTCACTGAGGAAGAAGCCGAGCGTCTTGTTAGTGAAATCCATGAAGGAGTTGGAGCACCGCACATGAATGGTTATATGCTAGCTAAGAAGATCATGAGGTTGGGTTACTATTGGTCTACAATGGAGAGAGATTGCCATGCACATGTTAAGAAGTGTCACAAATGTCAGGTCTTTGCTAATGGACAACACTTACCTTCCATGCCTTTGACAAGTATGTCGTCACCTTGGCCGTTTGCAGTGTGGGGAATAGATATAATTGGGCAGATTAAGCCGAAAGCCTCCAATGGGCATGAGTACATCTTGGTAGCTATCGATTACTTCACTAAGTGGATAGAGGCAGCATCTTTCAAGACCCTGAACGCCAAGAAGGTAGCACAGTTCATACAGCTCAACATCATCTACAGGTATGGGGTACCCCATGAGATCATTTCAGACAATGGTCAGCACTTTCAGAAAGAAACCAAGGAGCTCTTGCGGAAATACAATATAGTGCACCATCTATCCTCCCCTTATCGCCCGCAGACTAATGGAGCAGTGGAGGCCGCCAACAAGAATGTTAAGAAGATACTACAGAAAACAGCTGACACCTACACTGATTGGCATGAGAAGTTGCCATTAGCCTTGTGGGGCTATAGAACATCTGTGAGATCATCAACAGGGGCTACCCCTTATTCCTTGGTGTATGGGATGGAGGCTGTTTTGCCTATTGAGTTGGAGGTACCGTCATTACGGGTTGCTATGGAGAGTCAGATAGCAGAAGCAGATTGGGTTAAGAACCGTTATGATGAGCTGGCATTGCTCGATGAAAGGCGATTGAGGGCCTTGTATCATGTGCAGGGATATCAGCGAAGGGTTGCAAGAGCATTTAACAAGCATGTCAAAGACCGAGGTTTGAAGATAGGGGATTTGGTGTTGAAAGAAATCAGAGCTCCAATTTTTTATCCACGAGGGAAGTTCAAGCCAAGTTGGGGTGGCCCGTATGTTATCAAGGAGATATTGCCAGCAGGAGCTGTTCGCCTCATGGATTTAGATGGAATTGAGTTCGCTCGTCCTACCAATTTGGATCAATTGAAGAAGTACTATGTGTAAGGCCTGCTAGGTTGAAAACCCATAAGGGCGGCCTAGGCAAAAGTTAAGGCATTTGAACTACGAGGGCCTGATTCCCCATTCCTAAAAAAAAAAAAAAAAAAAAAAAAAAAAAAAAAAAAAAAAAAAAAAAAAAAAAAAAAAAAAAAAAAAAAAAAGAAAAAAAAGAAGAAAAATGAAAAGAAAAGAAAAAATGAAAAAAGGATGGGGATACGTAGGCAGCCCATAAAGTTACCTTGGGTGCGGTCCAAACAACACCACAACAACCAATCTCAAAATTAAATTATTATTGGCAATTCATTTAGAACTAATTGATTGACAAAGCGATTTGTTGGTGTTAGATAAAGGAACTATTGACATGCCATAGATATCCTATTTCTAAAGTCTTCAAGTCCTTCTGATTTTCTTCAGAGTCTCTTGGTTTGCTTTCTGCTCTTTTCTTTCGAGTCTTCGCTTCTTTCGTAAGTCATGAGCATGTGCTGCTTCCACTGCTTCCAGAATGTCTTCCCTGCAAAATCCAAGTCCTGTGTCCTTGATAAGGTCATAAATCCTTTTCCTGCGAATGGTTTCTCTTTCACCCAAGCTAGTCTTCAACCATGTCTTGTATTCAGGGCTCATAACATAAGGCCCATCAGTGTTTTCAACTCGAGTCAGTTTCAGTTGGTCAGTCCATCTAGTCTTGGCCCACTTAACCATTGTGGGGCCCACAGGTTCGACAGAATGATCAAATACCACAGAAGTAGGTATGGTTTGCATGGCACCCAGTTGACGAAGGATTCTTGAAGTCCAATAGAAGGAAGTTGATCTCAACCCTATAAGCTTGACCATAGCACACCCAGAAGTTCGAAGAAGAATTTGTTCCTTGCATCCCCATATAAAGACAAACCACCTGATGTTTTGCCATGAGAGAGTTTGGAAGTACCCTAACCATTCCCTCAAAGAAAATTGACCAGGAAGTTCAACTCGACGGCAGCAGTAATGTTGAGGTTTGTATGGATTGATGGTGGTAAGAGACAAGAAGTTAAGCCTTTCAAGAAGCCACATCTGCAGTAGAATGGGGCTCCCTCCTAATGGGGCTTGTGGGTTATTATGAACTTTGTCTAAACCATTGAGGGTTTCAGCTAGCACCATGGGAATCAGGTTGTTGTGTTCAAGAAGAAAAGGGATCAGTTCACAAATCTGAATAGGGACATAGAGAGTCCCCGTGGAGATAAGGAAGCGACCAATCAAACAGAAAGCAAGAGCATGTTGAGTAGGAAGGTTGAAATTCAAGGTACCTTTGCTATCATGAGCCAAAAAGGAAGCTGCTATTTCCATGAGATTCACCATATGATCCTTCACAAATATGGAGGCCTCTTGTTGAGAAATCCCAAGAAAGTTGGAGAAGGAAATCAAGTAGCTTGAGCGTGGAGTAGGGAGGATGAAAGGTCCTACAGGTGAAACCCCATACAAAGCGCAGAACTCTTCCATTGTTGGGCATAGTTCTTCATAGTTGAAGCGGAATACATGAAGTTGGGGATCCCAAAAATATGTAGCAGCAGTAAGAAGAGTGGTTTCAAGCTTCACATGCATCAGAGAAAACAACGGATCCAAGCAGTAGCGCTTGAACTCCTTCCTTGCCTCCGCTCTCATAACCTTCAGAAAATCACTCAAGAGTTTGTCTAGGGCTTCCATAACTTGCTCTCAATGAATGTTAGTAGGGTTTGAGACCCCTTGGATGTGCTTTTATAGGAAAAAATTCAGAAATCCGTGTTTTGGAAGGTGGAATCCCGTCAAAATAGGAAGTTTCCTAAAATCAGGCGAAACACCGCTTCGGGCTCGGGTGACCACCCAGGCCTGGGCGGCTAGCCGCCTGGGCCCAGGCGGCTAGCCGCCCAGCCCCAGGTGGTCACCCGAGGCCGCCGTCTTGTTTCGCCCATTTTTGCCTTGTTATGCCTTTGTTTGGCCCTTTTGTGATGTTTTGACTCTTTTGTGCTTAATTTAAACCCATTTTTCACACAATACAAGATCATATCATTGCAATAAAGTTCGAACATAGACTCATCAAGTATCCATAATAAAGGTTCAAGTTTGGGAATTGAAATTCCTAATTGTCACATGACAAGAAGATAGTAAAGAGGTGAGTGAAACTCAATGATTCCCCATTTGGCCTTTGAACCCTCTTTGAGATGAAATCTCAAGCATGTTTTGAGTTGAAAAATGAATGAATATCTTGACATTGTTTGACATGAAATGATTTGAAAGAGATTGCATTGATGGCCCTTGTGTGGGCATGGCCTGCTAGTAGGGTTGAACAACCCTCTCTATGCACATGGTTTTGATCATTAGGGATGAATTCCCTCTTATGTCACTATGATTCGTTGTCATTTGGGATAAAGATACCTTCCCTATATACATGTAAATGATTGCTTTCATGAGATAATTGTGTCTCCTATATGAGTTGGTGTTTGAGTTGAGGCGTGAATAGCCTCCATGTGAGATGACTTGGTGAACTTGTTGTGTGTTGGTAAGTAAAAGCTTACCTTTGTCTTGATGACTTAGTGAGAGAAAGATGAAATCTTTCTCATGATTACATGCTTACCTTGATGACTTGAAAGATGCAATCTTTCCCATGATTTATGTTGACCTTGATGGTTTGATTATGAGAAGGACGCGATCTTTCTCATGCTATGTGTTCACCTTGAGAGTTTGATATGAGAAGGATGCAATCTTTCTCATGTCACATGTTTACCTTGATAACTTGAAAGATGCGATCTTTCCCAATGGTATGTATTTACCCTGATTGAAGGTTATGACCTTCCTCGTGCTATGTGACTACCTTAACAATTGAATAATAACCTTGACGGTTTGAATATGAGAAGGATGTATCTTTCTCATATTTTGAGATGGCCTTGATGGCATAGTGTTACCCCGTATTGTTCATCAGTTGTCACTGGTGCAGTATGGGATGTGATTACCTTAACAATTGAATGATAACCTTGGTGATTTGAATATGAGAAGGATGTATCTTTCTCATGTTTTGAGATAGCCTTGATGGCTTCCTGTGGTATGTGTTTACCTTAATTGACTCGAGCAAGAGAAGGACGTGATCTTTCTCGTGTTTACCTTGACAACTGAATGACAACCTTGATGGTTTGAATATGAGAAGGATGTATCTTTCTCATATTTTGAGATAGCCTTGATGGCATGGTGTTACCTCGTACTATTCGCCAGTTGTCACTGGCAAAGTATGGGAAGACCTTTCATCGAACGAAGTTCGGTGTAAGCTATGGATACCTTGTACTATTCACCAGTTGTCACTGGTACAGTATGGGAAGACCTTTCATCGAACGAAGTTCGATGTAAGCTATGGATACCTCATATTATTCACCAGTTGTCACTGGTACAGTATGGGAAGACCTTTCATCGAACGAAGTTCGATGTAAGCTATGGATACCTCGTATTATTCACCAGTTGTCACTGGTGCAGTATGGGATGTGATTACCTTGATAATTGAGTAATAACCTTGACGGTTTGAATATGAGAAGGATGTATCTTTCTCATATTTTGGGATGGCCTTGATGGCATAATGTTACCTCGTACCATTCGCCAGTTGTCACTGGCATAGAATTGGAAGACCTTTCATCGAACGAAGTTCGATGTAACCTGTGGATACCTCATCTTGTTCCCCAGTGAAACTGGTATACAGTATGAGAAGAGTTCTGTAGAACTTATGAAGAGTACCTTTGTACTTGTGTATGATGAATTCGAAGAATTCAATGATATGTTCACCCTCTTTTCCCCAGTGGGTCTTGATTAAATCAATTCCCCGGGCAAAAATGGGTTGTTCTTTTGGTCATTGGCTTGCAAGTGAAACTTGCTCACCAATGAGGGGCTTCTGTCACACCCCATTTTTGTCACCTTAGCTAGGGTTTGTCATTGCATGAGTCTTTTTGTTTCCTTTTTGAGTCTAGTCTTTTGCATTGAGTTTCTAGGGTCCTAAGGATGGTGTGTATGAATTTTGGTTCGATTTGGAGTTGATCTCGAGGGTTAATTAGAACTTTTGTGACTTGAGGGGCATAATCGTCTTTTTGATCACAAACTTTCCATTTGACCTTGAAATGATCTCCAAGTTGCCAATTGGAGTTCATATGGTTGTATTTGAGGTATTTGTGGGTTCAATTCGATGAATTGAAGGTTCGGGATTAGAATGGCTCATTAAGGCTCAGGTTGGCTAAAAGACCTACTTCGGGTTAGCTCGAATTGGCTCATGATTTTCACTCTATGACTACTCATTTGACCTTGATTGGTCTTGATTTCATCCCCAAATGTGTTTAGGGAGGTTGAATTTCGAATTGGAAAGCATTCGGTGCGACCCTATGTGCATACCTAAGCTAAGCGATGGTGAGGCATAGCGGTTAACCACCTTTGTAGGACTCAACCATGCAGCCATGGCTAGGGTTTCTTGCCCTCAAGTGACTCAAATTACATTCCCCTTCGAAACACGGTCGTTTTGGCTTTCGTTTCGTCAAAATCGGAGTTGATTTGGGCCCTGAAACACATTTGGAAGCTGAAAGGGTCAAAAATGGGCTGAAGCTGACATGGCCTCGGGTGACCACCCAGGCCTGGGCGGCTAGCCGCCTGGGCCCAGGCTGCTAGCCGCCCAGCCCCAGGTGGTCACCCGAGCCACTTTCCTTTTTTGAGCCTTGACGCGGCTCCCACCCTATTTTCTCGGATTTGCTCGCCTTTGGCCGCCATTTAACCCTAATTTCAGCCCTTTTTGACCTACTTGAGCCCCAAGGTAACCTCTAAGAGCCCTTGGATCAATTCCTAGGGTTTTAATCCCAACCATTGAGGGTTTTCCCTCAATCCCTATAAATACCCCCTTATACTTCAGCAATGGGGGGGACACTTTGGAGGCCACTTAGGGAGACTTTGGAGGCACTTTGTGTGAGACTTGGAGGCTATGGCAGCCATCCTTAGGGTAGTTTAACCTATACTTTGAGTGAGAGAGTGTGAGAGTAAGCTTGGAGGAGGGCTGGAGCATTGCTTGAAGGCTTGAAGGAAGGAACTCCCAACAGTACACAAGAGAAGGAGGACTCCCTACAGCAGCAAAAGGATACTTCACTATAGGTATTCCCCCCTTCCTCCTCTTCTCTCTTTTAAAGTTAGGGTTTTTGCATAGAATAGGATGATTGCATATCAAATCTTGTGTTTTTATCATGTCTTATTGCTTCCATGCATGTTTAGGATCATATTTGTGGGCTGTTTAGTATGCTAGGATGTTATTCCATGTGATTTACTGCATGTTTGGGATTCTAGGGTTTCCTTAGTGCTGAAATTGAGTTTATGTTTAGAATAGCTATACTTCATGTGCAAGCTTGTATTTTTCTCATGTGTGGATGCTTCTATTGATTAATATGCATGATTAACATGATGTCTATGATGGGCTTTGCATGATTTAGAGTTATTTTATGTGATTTTGAGCACAATTGTGATTCTAGGGTTTCATTCATCCTTGTATTAGGAAAGTAGCATATAGCATGATAGCTTAGGGTTTTTCTTTGTGTTTTCTTCATAGTTGATATATATGTGCTGCATATTTGATAACTATGATATTTCTAGTTGCTTTTAGGGTTTTTTGCATGTCATTGCATGTAGGGTTGAATTAGGGTTTTAGTTAGCTTATGATTCATGTTGTTGCATGACTTATGGTTGATTTTAAGCCTTATTTCAATTCTGTCCAGATCTGTTATTTGTCCTTGATATGATATTTTGAGCATGTGTTAGCCCATGTTTGGGCATGATAATGGCTTGATTTGGAATCTAGCTTGTTTGGTTGGCATTTTTGGTATGTTTACATGGAAATTGCAGGTGCTTTGACAGGTACAACAGGTGCAACTACCCCACCAATGTGGGGTGGTTATTTTGGCTATTGTGAGATGAAATCTTACAAATAAGGTAATTACCCTATGCAATAGGGTGGTTACTTTGACAGGTTGCTTTTGCTTAAGGTAAGTAGGGTATGAGGGTGCCCCAATTCACCCTTCTTCCCTTTCTTTGAAACTTTCCCTTTCTTCCCCCCTAGGGTTGTTTCCTAATAGAGGGGTATGGTAGATTCTATAGTATCCTTTCATTAAAAAATTGCCTTTTAAATCAAAGTTTCCATCTTTATCAAAATTCCATAAAAATCTTTTGAGAATCATTCATTTTTGGAAACTTACCATGTTTTTACTTGAAAGGAAACTTAGGGTTTACCATAGGCCTTGATTAGGTTATAACCCTATTCCTTTTCGAACTACGTGGACTTTGATCCATGTATGTCCATACATGGTACGTAGGCGCTCCTTGTGAGGTTCAAGTCCGCCCTAGGATACTAAGTATCCTAGGTTTTCTCCCCCTCCTTCTTTTTTCTGTTTTTTTCTTTGATTTACATGATTATATGGATGAATGAATGAATGATATGCATGCTGTCTTGTGATGATAACTGTTGATTTATGTGTGATTAAGACTTTGATTTAGCCCAATTAAATTAAGAGACCGTTTAGGGCGATATGGGTGCCTATAGGCTTTGCCTAGAACCTTCCCATATCGTAACTTAGCCTCCGAATCCCCGAATTCTCTGGTTTCCAAAAGATCATTTGCCTTTCCATTTTTAAATATGGAGTCAATCTTTTGTTTTCCTAAAACAAAACTGTTTTTAGGGTTTTCCTTGTTTCCTTTAAAAAATAAGGTGGCGACTCCTTTCTTTTTCCAAACCCATTCGTGGGCCCTCTTTTCCTGGGTCCACAGATTGGCGACTTTTAAACCCTCCTGTGGGCCTTAACCATTTCTGGGGTCCACACGACTCTACCAACTAAAAACTAAGGATATGGGTATATGCATGTCTCTACCATGATGTAAGGGAATGTTACGCATTCCCCTACATTTCCCGATTTGAACATAAGGATATGAGCGTGAAGACGCAACCGGTGAAGAAAAAAAATGTCCCAATGGGCATGAAGAAAATTCCAATTCTTATCAGCTTGCTGGCTTAAGAAAGTGCCTTCATGACTCAAATAAACTTTTTACCTAATATTCAACTTTATGATATTTTTGCACGTAGCACTCACAATATCTGGTCATATTGTAAGTTAGCATCATGAACTTAGCTAAATATGAATGATATATGTGGCACGGAAAAATATCATACGAATGTGATAAATATCATACGTCAGAATATCGTAATAAAACAAAAATAAGAAATCAATAATACTCTGAGCTCCAATCCAAGACCTTCTCTTACACAAGAAGAAAAAATGGAGTTGCATGAGCTACAAGCTGGCCATTGACTGGTGCCTTAAAAGTGTTTGAATCTAAAAAACTTGTGGTGTTTAGTCCCAATGTCCCATACCTAATATGTGGCACGCAACCACCTAAGGCTACCTTGTTCGAACGGGATGAGTACATTGCCATTAGTTCCTTTAAGTTAAGTTAATTAGCTTTGGAAATGTTCGCTCATTTAGGTCCTTATTTTTTTAAATAAACCTAGCTCAAACTTACACAGATGGGCATGAATTGGTTTTTTTTTTTTAAATTGAATCGGTTCAAAGAGGGGGTTAGACCAGCTCTACATACATATTCTATTTTTTCAAAAATAATTCATATATTTTGAAGTCATGGAGACTCAAACCACAAGTTCCATTTAAGATTTTATGAAAGGGCTGAACCACAACATCCTAATCCTTAACTAATTATATGTGTATTAGTATAGATCAAAGACAGCATTACTGGTCCCTAATGGGTTTTTTGGATCATTGCAAAAAATGGGTCCATCCACAACCGTCCGAAAAGAGGCTTTGTCTTTGTTTGGAGAGAGAGAATCTGTGCCCCCCTGTGGCCATCTTTAACCGAAAACCTTAAACCCTTTCGACTGTCTTTTTTTCTTCTTTTTTTTTTAAACATTTGTTCTCTCTCTCTCTCTCTATATATATATATATCTGTTTTAAAAGACTTATGTTATACGTTGAAAATTGTTGCACAATACTACACATTAAATCTCAGATCCCATAGTCCGACAAATTAGCTTTCCTCTCTCTCTCTCTCTCTCTCTCTCTCTCTCCCCGTCTCTGTCTATAGCTCTCTCTCCTCTTTCCTGTGCTGGCCGGTCGTAAGAAGACACTTGAGTCATTCCAATGAGTAGAATGTCACTTAGAACTTCAAACCTATCAAACCCAATAGTTTTGAAGTTCAAAGCAAGCTGTCCCCACCACCGCCATCCCAAAACCCTCCAACTCTCTGTCTGTCTGTCTGTCTCTCTCTCTCTCTCGTTCAAAGCTATCAAACCCAATCGCTTAAAAGCAAGCCGTACCCACCACCACCATCCCAGAACCCCCCAACTCTCTCTCTCTCATAAATACACACAGCAACAATGTGTCAGCTACCTTCATCTCCAATGTCTTCCAAATGCAATTCAATCCGTCCGTACTGTATCTCAAACAAAGACCCACAGCCCCATATGCAGACCCCATTAATCAACAAAAGCCTTTTACCAAAAAAAAAAAAAAAAGAATATATACGTAAGTTATTGCTTTGATGGAGGCAGTGGCATTGGACATAAAATTAAACATGTGTATCACATGCATGTGGCCTTGAAAATTCTACCGTGGTAGGGACATGCCAATGAGTAAATGACCTTTTTTTTCATCTTTCTTACGAAAGAAAAAGTAGGGCCAGGACTCTAGCTAAAAACAAAAAATAAAAAAGAGGTAGGGCCATGACTCTACTCAGGGAGAAGAACTTTTATGTAACTGTGATATGGCCAAGTGGTATCACCAGTCAATCACAATTAAGTAGAGTGGGAAAATCAATGTACTTGCAGGTCCCATTTTCCCACTTTGCTTGATTGTGATTGGCTGGTGATACCACCTGGCCATATCACAGTTACATGGAAGTTCTTCTCCTACTCAGGACCCTCCCGTCTGTCCATAATCGAGCCTAAAAAATTCAACAGTTCTAACTTTTAAGGCGGATTGAATGTCATCAAGACTACCCCTTGTATGTCAAGCAAGAGGTATTAATTGGGTTCAACCCTTATCATTTTTTTGATCTTATAATTATATGATGCATGTGAAATTAGGAAACTATATTCAGAGAATTAGTTAAAAGTAAAATGGAACCTCTTAATTTCTAAATTCTAATAAAAATAAATAAATAAATAAAAAGAAAAAGAAGAGGAAGATAGGGCCAAGCCAATGAGTTAATGACCTTGGTCTAATTACACTTCTTTTCATATATGATCTATCTTACCAAAGAAATTAAAAGGTATGGCCATGAAAAGTCAGCCGCCTCCCGTCACTAATCATGAATTGCTCTAGCCTCTAGGTGGGTAAAATCCATGCCACCTGCCCACCTTGAATCTGATTCCAGACGTACCCAACATGAAAATCATAAATAAATTAACGCTGCTTTTCGAGACTCCACCGACATCGAAACCCACCCGTCACTGTGCCCCATTTTTTAAGCTATTGTATCAACATCAAACGACCCTTCTTAATTACTCATTTTTCAAGTTTAATTTTATCTCTTCTTTCCATTATTTTCTTTCACTATTATTTCTTTCATCAGGGTTACGCTCCATATACACTTCAATATAATTTCTTAAAACCAATAAATTTAGAGAAAACCTGGCCATTTTGGAATTGTAACTTATCTCTCCAACTCCAAAAAGGAATCCTCCATCTTCCTGGATTTCAATTTTCAACATCCATCTATATATTGTCATTAATACTTTACTTTTGAATTTGTCATTTTTATATATGTATATTACGTTATGTATTTATCAATATATATATATTTATACTTCATATATAATATCATTATTCACATGCAACGGACGTGCATTGCAGTCAAAGACTTAAATATTACTCCCTCTGTTCCTAAATTATTGGTTGATCTTCTTTTCTTTTTGAAATGTTTCAAAATTATTATCACATTCCAAGAATCAATGATTCTTCTTATTTAATTTCCTAAAATACTCTTAAAAATGTATTCTCTATTTTTTTCAATTTTTTGTACACTTGAAGGCAAAATTAGAATATTAAAACATATATATTGATACGAAAGCATTCAATAGGGTTTCCTAGAAAATTGTGTTTTTTCAAAGGGGATAGTCAATAGGAATAGAGGGAGTAATATTGAAGGATATATCGAGGTTCCACGAATATATTGATTGATATACTGGTCATATTGAAAAAATCGATATCGTTTTAGAGATATAACAAATTAAATCTCTTTGTAAAATTGAGGTAACAAATTATACTTTGTTACCTTAGGTGTCATTTTGTTATCTCACTTAGTAATAGATGTTTCATTCGAGATAACAAACATTATTATTTTATATATTTTAATGTTGGTTTCTGGTTTTTTCTTTTTCTTTTTTTTTTTTTTTTTTTTGAGTAGAAACCTCGATTTAAAAAGTAGTAGCATTTTACGACACGAGGTGCATGAAGATCTCTATCGAAGGTCCTACAAGAAAGAGGAAGATAACAAATCCATATATAATATTTGTGTCTGATGGAGATGCTCACTTATGCTTCATGATCGAGGAAAAGTATATATTATTATTTTATTTAAAATATCATCATAAAGCCTTATATAAAATTATCCTCGTTTCAATAAATTTTCAAAGAGTTCGAAAGTCACAACATAATCATAACAAACATGCGTATTCCATGTCATCGTCCCCTCTAGTCTTGAAATAGAGTTAGAGATTTGACAAAACTGCATAAGGTTGTTTTTGGTGTACGTGACTTTCATTGAATATTAGAGATGAGTGCTGTTTTCTCTCCTGGTGTGGACTGGTTTGTTATTATCATTTCTTTTTTGTGTTCTCGCGTAGGTGGGTCCCATTTGAGCTGTTTGCTTTTATGGTTTCTTCGGTGTGTCCCATTGGGGGGACGGATAGACTTTTTGCTATGCATACTAGGCCTGTGGTGTTTTGCGTCTCGTGTTTGGTACGCGTATTAGGTGTTTGATTTTTTGAAAGATTGTGTTTTCAAATAAGAATTTAGGTGTTTTATTTTTTTTGAAGAATTGTGTTTCCACATAAGAATTTATAACTTATAACATATTATAAACTAAAATTAATTTAAAATATCAAATAAGGCATTATATGGTTGCATAAAAAAAGCTACGTGGCCAGGGTGAGACTCGTTCAAATATTTGATAAAAAAATATTATATTAATTCATACGCAACAAGGAATGAATAGAATCACAATGTTTTCATCAGTTAATTGAACAAAAATCAAATAACAAAATAGCATCACAAAGTTTTTACTAGTTACTTGGAAAAAAAATCCAAATTCAAATTTTTTATAAGTTACTCGGAAGAAAAAATTCAATTAAAAATTAAAAGGTCATACAAAAATACTTACTTACAATATATAACTGCAAAGAGTGAGGGAGGGCGGGAGAATACTGATGTAGAGAAAGGAAGGACTATGCAAAGAAGAGAAGAAGAAAAAAGGCAGTAAAGAAGGGGAATTAGTTAGGTAACGTATGATGAATTATGTATTTAAGAAAGATTGTATTTTCGAATAAAAATTTATGACTTATTACAAAATAAAAATAATTTAGAAAATCAAATAAAGCACCATGTGGTTGCATAAAAAAGAGCACCATGTGATTTTGCCTTAATGAATTGCTTCATCCATAAATGTAAGATTTTTGTTAATTAAAAAAATAAGTTTTTTAAATCAGATGGCAACCGATATCGAAGTGACTTAATTTTTGGCATGCTATACAAGGAGATTATTTAACTTAGTAGTTAGTTTCTCAAAATATACTTTAAAGATAGAGTTATAAAAACTTGTGTCAAATTTTGTGAGAGTTTATTCCTTCCTTAGAGGGAATAGCTATTTCTTCCCAAACAAAAAAGAATTATTATTCCCTTCTCTTTAAGGAGTGAAAATCGTTAAAAATAGATCCCAATTATTGCTTTCCATTCTATCCCTTTCACTAAACATTATATATAGAATAACTATTTTGATTTCATTCTTACTATTATTTCATCCCATTCCCTCGAATCAAATGAAGTGTAAAAGTTTTAAGGTGGGACCATGCCAATGAATTGATCAATAACGTCGGCATAATGACAGCTTTTTTATATTTACCATATCTTATACCAACGAAAAAGTATGGCTATGACTCATGATCGATCACTCCTGTGTCTTTTTTTAGGTGAACTATGATCCTTCCTCTGTCACTAATCAACTTTTCATCCATTTTTCCACCAATGAAAAAGTAGGGATATGACTCTACTCCCTTACGTTGAACATTTAAGGATTAGCGGTTATAATGCTATCAGCACGTGTTGATATAAGTTATATCAGCACTATGTATTGAGAGTTGTACTTCTTGCATTGGTCCAATGTACCTCATAATCCACTAATACACAAGGTACAACTCTCAATAAGGGTGTTGACATAAATTATATCAGCACGTGCTTACCTGATCATTTTCCTAAAGATTAGTACGTTCAAGATTAAAATAAACTTTTGACCTAATAGTCAACTTTTTAATATTCTTGCATGTAGCAATCACAATATCTGGCCAGTGGAGCAGGAGAGGCCTTTGGAGCACGTGCCCCACTACCTCAAATAATGTCTTCTTTATTTATTTTTAATTTTTTTAGGGCAATTACCTTTTGATAATCATTTTCCGATATAATATTGAAAAAGAAATATAGTATTCATTTTGAAACATATATCTACAGACAAAATAATAAATTGATATGTAATATTCTTTTTTTGATATTGCATTAAAAAGTAATTACCAAATATTAATTTTCTAAAAAAAAAAAATGAAACTCTTCAAAACCTTCAATTCCCACTTCACAAAATCACAGTACGGTGTCTTTATTGGAGATAACTCCTAACTCCGTCTTTTGATCATATTGTAAGCTAGCAACCACATACATAGACCTTTTATGTGGTCTTATTTATTTATTTATATGATATACGAATGTGATAAATATGTCAGAATATCATGATAAAACAAAAACAAGAAATCAATAATACTCTGAGCTCCAATCAAAGACCTTCATGCATGATCGAGCTACAAGGCCATTGACTGGAGTCTGGATCCTCTGCTTGGGTGGGAATATGCTTGGGTTTTAATAGGATGATGACATATCACCAATTGGGGGATCCAATGGTCATATTCTTAGACAACCAAAACGACACCCAAAGGAGTCGTTCTCGAAGCAAAAGCCACATCTATGGACCAAAAGAAGGTGATACCATTAACGGCGTTTTGTAAACTCAACTTTGCTGCAAGGGGGGGGAAGGGGGGGGGGGGGGGGGGGGGGGGAAGAGATCCTCTCCAGTCCATTCCCCTCCATTTCTGTCCAATTTGTGGTTCTCAACAACCCAACAAAATCCAACAACCCACATTACGCCACATCATCCAAGCACCTCCCCTCCTTCAAACTCACACTTAACACTATAACTACAACCATTAACGTTATGGTAACGGCAATAGAAGACATCAATGTTAATGGAAGAAACATGATTTTTGGAATACCATTCACTTTCTAGGAAAATCTTGCCGAAATTTAAGGTGCTTTCTTAATGGGCAGGAAAAACTACCAGAATAATCTCTAATGGTTCAAACAGTTCCCATTGGAATACCATTCACTTTCTAGGAAATCAATCCAAATTTCAGACTAAGAAAGAACATAAGAAGAAAAAAAAATCCAATAAAATCAAATGGATTCCTAAAAACAAACTTAAAAACATGGAAATCATAAAATATAAGTGTAAAGGAAATGGTTATTTCGTAAGTAATTATTGCTGGAATGCAGAACATTAATGGACAGAAGAATGGTAGCTGCATGCATGAACAAAGATTCAAAATGAGAAGAATCAAGGACCAGTTTGGTCTAATGAAGAAGGAAGGAAAAACACTTGAAAATTGGGCAAAATTTTGGGAGATTAACCAGAAAATCTAATTTTTTTCCTATTAACATCCTTACCTTTCGTCATCGTTAACGTGAAGCGAAAGTGTGCCATTACTGTAAAATGAGTAAACGTGAAGGGGGCCGAATGGCTTGGATGACGTGGCATAATCTAAGGTGTTGGATTTTACTTGGTTGCCAACAGCCACAAACTGGACAGAAATGGAGAAAAATGGATTGGAGAGGATCCAAGCTTGCAAGGGGGACCCTCCCCACGCATTTAAAAAAGATTTTTTACCATATAAAAATTTGGGTAAAATACATTTACACCTCCTGTGTTTACTAACTATTACACTGACACTCCCTATCTTTTCTGAAAATACACTGCCCTCCTTTACTTTGGAAAATAATTTATACTTTCCCCCATCCGTTAACCAGTCGTTGGGAGGCGTTAATGTTCCTTGTTGATGTCATGTAAATATGGCTTGAAAATACCCATTTTAGCCTTAGTGAAGCCAAAACGATGGCGTTTGGCATGGTCAGCATCGTAGGTGCAAAGGGAGGGTGGGATGGGGGTTTGCTGCCGAAGCACCTCATAACCAGATCTGCTCCATCAACAAAAAGACCCAAGGCAACCATGAACTCCTCCATTGCAGCAATCCATGTCTCCATCTCAAAACCTATACCTGAATACCTATTTCTCAACAGGAGTAGATTGAACAAAGCAAAAAAATAAAAAATAAAAAAAATAAATAGCATGAAGAAGAAGAAGAGAAGAAGCAGCAGCAGCACTCATGGTTGCCATCGGCAACCTGTCACAGGCTCTGGCCATACCCATTTTTTTCCAACAAAAAACCCCAAGAGGAGCAGATTGAACAAAGCAAAAAAAAAAAAAAAAAAAAAAAAAAAAAGAAGCACGAAGAAGAAGAAAAGAAGAAGCAGTAGCAGCACTCATGGTTACCTTGTCATGGGCTCCAGCCATACCCCTTTTTTTCCAACAAAAAACCCCAAGAGGAGCAGATT
This sequence comes from Liquidambar formosana, assembly GCA_039720395.1. NCBI lineage: Eukaryota > Viridiplantae > Streptophyta > Magnoliopsida > Saxifragales > Altingiaceae > Liquidambar > Liquidambar formosana. The sequence continues at coordinate 36,868,345 of CM077823.1, read as the reverse complement.
GAACCAAAAAAAAAAAAAAAAGCACGAAGAAGAAGAAGAGAAGAAGCAATAGCAGCAAGAGGAAGGACCGGAGAAGCTTTCGTCGTCGATCTCTACTGGAGATGCACAGCCACCGTAGATCTGCATCGGAGAGAGAATAACAAAGAGATTGACGGCTTGCACACCTCTCAAGGTATCGCTGGAGAAGAAGAAGAAAGGGTGTTGGTGCATTGGTCTGAATTGTGGAACAATGAATAAAAAATGAGAATTTGTCCACCGTATGAAAGAACATACAAACCGTTGTGTTTTACTAAAGGGTAAAATTGTCATTTCGTACTTTTGTTAACCCCGTCAACTTAGCCGTTCTAACAAGGGGAGGGCAGTGTATTTTCAAATACTATGGGGGTGTTAGTGTAATAGTCAGTAAACACAGGAGGTGTAAATGTATTTTACCCTAAAAATTTTGGTATATCTAAACCTGTTGAATTTTTTTTTGGTCATTTACATTTTCTATTTGTAACCCTCCCTCTTTCTTTTCTCTTCATATAAATAACTCTTACCCCTTTTATCTCACAAAATTTAATCTTTCTAATTGTACCCATCTTACTATCAATAAATATTTATGTTTTGTATTAATTATTAAGTTCAAAAAAAATTTCTTTTTTCTTGTTATTGTCTGTTAGGAAAAAAAAAATATCCGCAGAAGGTTACTTCAAGGGATTCTTTAACGAGAGGTGTTACTGCCACCACAAAAACTCCTTTGCACCCCCCTTAGTTTACATTTTTTAAGGTTTTATGAAATTAAAATATAAAAAGTTTTCACAAAAACTAGTCATGTTGTCTATTAGAAGACATTATTTTGAACAACTTTGTAGAATAAAAGTTTTTCAAAATTTGTCATTTAAGTGATCGAACTTTTTGGATACAAAATGTTTCATGAAAAATGGCAAAAAAATCCACTTAAACGATAGTTTTTGAAAAAACTTTCTTCTACAAAATTTTTCAAAATGATGTTTAATTTCTAGTAGATATTGCGGTTAGTTTCCACAAAAATCTTTTATATTTTTCATAAAACATTAAAAAATTTAAACTAGGTGGAGGTGCACTTACATATCATTTGCTTAAATCATGTTGCAGTCATGATTTCGTGGTCTTTAAAATTTTCCAGAAACAATTGCTTTTATGTGGGTTATTAAACATATAGAAGTATTGTCCAAGAATCAGTTCATATATACATATATAGGGTTTTACGTTTCTTTCTCCATTTTTTTTTTCCCTACATGCCAATTTCTTAGCAACCAAACTAATTGATGGGAGAGGTCTTGCCTTGGCATTTGGAGTCGTCTGCTTCATGTATATTGTGTGAAGAAGATGGAGAGGAGGGAGAGGAGGAAGAAGATTGAGAAGAGGCGAAACGGAACTATGGAAGGGAAAATGGGTCTTGCACCCTCTTGCGTGAAGAAGATAAAATGGTGAGGCTTTCGGTTTGGCAGATTTGAACGACGTTAAGGCCTTGCACACCCCAAAACGTCATAGTTTCAAGAGCCTTGCATTTATGGCCGTTGGATTCCCCATATTTTGAGGTGTCAGCATCCCTTTAAAACCCAAGCACCAATCCACCTAAGCACAGGAATCTCAAAAACTTGGGGTGTTTAGTCCCATACCTAATATGTGGCACGGAACCACGTAAGGCAGCCTTGTTTGAACGGGATGAGTACATTGCCATGAGTTCCTTTAAGTTAATTAGTTTTGGAAATGTTCGCTCATTTAGGTCCAAATTTTAATATAAATAAACAAATCTGGCTCAAACTTACACAGACGGGTATGAATTGGGGTTTTTTTATTTTTTTTTATTTTTATTGAACTGGTTCAAAGAGGGGTTTAGACCGGCTCTACATACATAATCTATTTCTAAAAAAATCATATATTTTGAAGTCATGGTGACTCAAACCACAGGAAAATTTTAATAAATAAATAAATGAAAAATCAGAAAAAGACGTTGAGAAGAGTAACATTTTTCATTAAAGGAAGGGATTCCCTAGAATATATCTTTGTAATTTGACGGACGCAGCCATGGAAAGTGATCCAAAGCCCTGAAAATTGAAGGGTTCCTTCCCAAGGTTTGTCCACTGAAGGGTGAACCACGGCCCAAGTCAAGAGTAACATTTCCGTTTTTCGATCCCTCATTGACGCCATCTTATCTCATTGGGTCAGTTGAGGCCCAATATCAAAGTCCAATTACATCAAATGCTACCATTTTTTTTTCCCAATAAATCAGTAAAACCAACTTTATAATTGAAGTAAAAATCTTCACTTCAATGCAATTGAATAATCCTCTCCAGTAATGCAACCCAACCAGGCAATTAAGCATAGGATTGAACTGATTATAATGGAAGAACAATCGAGCTAGTTGTGGACTTGCTTGAGAGTGAGTCTAGCTGGGCTGAACTGGATCAAGGTCCACACAAGCTCAGCTTGAAGCACAGAACACTAGCGCGAGCCTGGAATCCCTTAGGCCTCAGCGCAAGCTCAGCCCAATGGATAGGTGAACTTCACCACAAGTTCCCTTTAGGTTTAGCAGAGAATTAGTTCTCCCACTTATTTTAAACTTCTCAAGATTTTTATGAAAGGGTCAAAATGTTCACTTAAACGATAAATTTTAGAAAAATTTCACTTAATCGGTTCAGTTCCGGTTCCATTTTTCAAGTCCCGAATTACTTCAGGACGGTTCAGAAATGCTCCTGTCCCGTACCATCCCGTATTGAGTTGCACCGCTAACTTTAATGATCTCTTTGAACCTTATATTTGAAATATTTGAAACAATTAGATAACCATTCAAAGATTATAAAACCCAAATTTAGTTACGGGACTACTAATATATCTCTTAGGTTTTTATTTATTTATTTATTTATTTATTTATTTTTTAGTATGGGATAATATATCTCTTAGCTAGAGATGGATTTATAAAACTTCACATATATTCTCGAATACTACTTCATATCGATAAAAAATTATTGTAGAGATTTTAGGTTTAAACTACTATTAAGCTAGAAAACATCCAATCTATTTACAAACATAATATATTTTATCATGTTATGGAGCAGATAAATAAACTTATTCCCTTTAAGAAAAATTTATCATTAATTAAAAAGGTGTATATAACTCAAAATGGTTGCACATGGGCATCAACTAATAAATACACCCTAAAACCTCACACTAGACGAGAGTGCCGTTAGACCAAAGGTCATTGATAACACAATATATTTTTAACCGATCCCAAACATAATTACACACAACTCGATTCATGAATCTTTTCAACACAGGATGAAGAAGTGCTACTAGGCCAAGGGTCATTGACAACGGAATCAATTTTCTCACGTCCCAAACAACCTTTTCATCTCTCCAAGAGTTCTCTACCCCGTGTAGAGAAAGAAGGCCCCACCAATGGGACATGAATGAAAAGCTCTTTTGTGTAGGTTTATATCGAAGGAAAACACTTGTGGTATTGGAACACATACCTATTTGATTTGGTGATGGCATAGATATCGATTGGTTAAAGAAGACATACCCTCTTTGAAGCCTAAGATTACGGCGCAGGACACTCAAGAAATCCAAAGAAGTGGTGTCTCCGATACTCGTTTGGTTCCTCTATTGAGTTTATTCGTAGCTTTATTTTGGGAGGGTGTATTTTCTTTTTGGCTGCACCTGCACATTCCCCTTAGATATATATTTTTTTATTATTATTATTATTTTTTTTTTTTGGGGTAAGGGGTTGAATCCTTAACCTATCATAATTCTATTATTTATCCCACCTTCTCCTGTCTCCTGTATTGAAAGGCTCTGTTGGTTGTAAAATTGGTAAGGGGTTGAATCCCTAACCTATTATAATTCTACTCTTTATCGCTAGCACTAGTTGGTTGTGTTTCTAAATTCTAACCATTACACATAAGATGCTTTGAAAAGTTTTATAAAATTGTTTTGGGTGTTTTTTGCACAAACAATCGAATGATCAGATTGCCCTTTACGACGGAGGGAAATTTCAGCATTAACCCAACGGCTACATGCATGTAATTCCAAGGGGCAATATCACGTTAATTTAGGGGATTGCTCCAATCAAATAATTTTACTTTTATATAGTAAAAATAAATATAATATGATTCCAAACATCCCCTCCCGAGTCGATCTTGAGCCGGTTGCTAAAAATTGTTCAAAACGGTGCGTTTCGGTGGGGCATAAACAATTCTCTGTAAGAATTGTTCAAACGATAGATTTGCTGCCATCATGTTGCTATGATGTCAGTATGTCACACTAACGGCAGTCCTTTTAACTAATACTAGGGGAGGTGCAAGGGGGCAGCACTAAACAGATAAAGAGTTTCAATTTAGAAGCAAATTACGAACAGGACTTCCAAAAATGGAAAACAAAATCATATCAATTTTGCTAAGAAAGTAAGCAACCATAAAAGAAAATATAATTCAGTCTCACAATATAAAAGAAAAATGAAGGGGAAAAGCCCAAAATGCCCGTAATAATAAAACAGCCTGTAGCTGAGAAGATGACATGTATAACTCCCAGCATGTTGATTCTGTGCAGTGGTAAGATTTTGCTTATTCCTAGCATAAGCTTCTCGTTTATGCCAGAGTTTTTCTTCATGAATTAGTTTCAAGGTTGAATCCTCGGCAAAGTTATTTGATAAAATCATATAAACAACAAAGCTTGTATGAAATAATGAACGATAAATAGCAGATGGCATCAGTAATATCTAGAACCATGCTTACGCTCTCACAATTCCTTAGCCGCTGCATATTGGGCCTGCCTACGTAATTTTCTTTCTGTGTTCTAGTCAGTATGTTGAAGCGGCATTTTTTCTGTTGTTGTTTCCTTTTGGTTGTGTAAAGAAAATTCTGCAAGTAAAAAAAACCTATTTCTTCCACCCAAAAAGACACAGAAAGAAAAGGAAAGAACACCCACCCACCAAGAAATATCATATGCCCAAGATATAACGCCCGCTACAGGGGAACGGAGAACCCAAAGAATGGTCCAGTGCAAAACTTAGCAAAATTCCTAAATTACCCACCTCAGGTTCTATTTGGATCTCCTGCCGCCTGCAGCGGGGGACGGAGGGACAAAAGAAAGGACATAAAAATGCTTAAGTTTCCTTTCCAAAACACTTTTGCTCTTCTTCCTTTCCTTTCCCTGAACTTTTCTGACTTTCAAACACGGTCTTAATGGACAAAAACAAGAATTAAAGCTTTGAAACTAGGGGAAAATTGTTTTGGACTCGTATACATACGGCCTGTTATCATTGAAATTGAATGGCTCCATTCATATTTCCTAGCATTGAATCTACAAATCATGACAGATTGGGAGCAATTGAGAACAGATTGAAATAAAACAAAAGGCATACACCAGAACCCATGCAATGATAACATACCTCTCCACAACCAGATTCTTTCAACACTTTGATCTGGAAAACAAGTTTTGTGGCTGCAATATGAGAAAATTTCAACCTGATACCAGTTGGAATATTATATAATGACATAAGAAACATAATGTAGAACAACATTCTATAATGATCAGAGTTTTTACTTTTAAGGCTGTGAATGACACATCGAGTGTTTTTTAAAAGTAAATAAATATATAAATAACCAGCTCCATTAAGCATCTCTCTTGTAATAATCTGTTTCAAGCTTTTTGATCACATTGAACTATAAAACTTCAACAAATATAAAAGATTACAATGTCAAGTCTTAATCTTCCTTATTTTTATTTTCATGTTTTTATTGTTTTGAGAAGAAAAAAACTCATCTTAGCTGGTGGACAGTTTGGCGTGGACCCCTAGCTCCAGATTATAATATGTCATAAGCAAGCATTCATAAAGGAGCATGGAGAAAAAAGAGGTTTTAAACACAGCTTTTGATGCATCATGGAACTCTAATGATATAAGAAAGAGAAAGTGAGATACGTTAGGATGACCAAGCCCTTTGTTGAAAGAGAAAGTATGAGACATGAGGATAACCAGTGGTAGATAGTATCTAGAAGAACACTTGATGATAATCAAGTGTCTAACCAGTGGAAGACAGTGTTTAGAACATTTGATTGGATCATGGAACTCTAAGAATGATATAAGAAAGAGAAAATATGATACACGGGGATAACCAGTGGTAGATTTTGTCCAAATTATACCCTGGTTTAATTTAGGACAAACGATTGGTAGCATTGGGAGGTTTCAAGCAGCAGTTTTTACTTCTTAGACAGTATCTAGAACCATCATTCAATTAAAACAGTTTATAATATAGGAATATCACAGACATCATCAATGAATAAAAAATTTACGAAATGAAATGAAAAATCAAATCAGCAGCATGAAATTCCACAATTATCTAATTCAAATTGATGATAACCACTTCAGATCTCATCATGAATTAGGAATTCAGAGTTAAATTTTCCATTACTTTTAGCTATGAAGCCTTAGATTTTTGCATTGATACAGAAAAGGTATTTTAAAAAGTATATTTATATTTAAAATAAATAAAAAGGTGAAAAAACCTCAACTACTCATGAATGAAAATGGCATACCACTCTCTCACTTATCAAAAAAAAAAAAAAAAAAAAAAAGGCATACCAAACGAATGGCATAGACCTTTTAACAGTACAAAAAATTTTGCAAGTATAACCAACAAAACTTGAATTTTTGGGAGTAAATAACATTTGGCACGAAGATATAGATAAAAATAATTAGATGCCATACTAAATCTAACAAGATAGCAGCCTTAAGATGAGGCATTTGAACAACAACAGGCTTAAGTGCATGAGTATAAAATAAGATGATTTCCTTTAGCTTGCAAACTTTCTCTTCGTTAAATCGAATTAATAATATCACTCTGAATCAAACAGGATTCTGCAAGGATAAGGACAAAATCAATTAATTACGAAGTTGACATCCTTGCCAACATTCATAAATCACAATTCACAAGAGAAAGGAGAAAGGGAGAGAGATAGAGGAGCATGAGTTAATACAAGAAATTTTATATCTCTATTAGCATTGTTATCATTGTAAAGTAGTAAAAATCTGTCGATTGCATGGTTTTTCCTAATTTAACTAATTAAGACGTGGCCAACCTAATGAATTATTTTATTTATTTATTTATTTATTTTTGATGAAGTAAAATTGTATTAAAAGAAAAGGGCAGAGCAAGAATACAAAAGACAGCCTGAGATACAAACGAGCCAGCAAACCCAGGCTTTAAAAACCCCAATAACTAAGCTACATCATAATTTCAAGTTATCCCAAAATATATCAAAGGGCACGCTAAACTCCGGCTTTCTGGAGTTTCCCCAAGCAAAAAGTAAACCTATAAGGCTGTGTTTGTTATGAGGGAATGAGGGAGGGAATGAAATAGGTGATTCCATTACCCCAAAAAAAGTTAGTGTTTGGTAGTCCAAAGGAATGAAATGGTCCATTCTTTGTGCGGGTTTATTCCCTCCTTGGAGGGAATAACCATTCTTGTCCAAACCAAGAGAAATGACCATTCCAAGGAATGAAAATCATAAAAGTGGGTCCCTACTTATTCTTTTCCTTTTCATTCCATTCCTACCCCTTACCAAACATTGGAATTGAATAATTACTGCCATTCCATTCCTACTCTCATTCCATTCACACTCACATTTCATTGCCTTTCCATTCCATTCCCTTATACCGAACGCAGCCTAAATCTCCTCCTTATATGATCTTTAGAGAACTTGATGTCTTCAAATGTCCTCTTGTTTCTTGCCATCCAAATAGTCCACATCAAAGCATGAGCAGCAATCTTCCAAAAAAATAGTGAGCACTTTTGGGGGCTCAAACCCCGCCAAGCCTCAATGACACTATAAACCGATTGAGGCATAACCCAGAGATCTCAAACAGGAACCCCACAACTTTCTAGCCATGCTACAATGCAGAAAGAGATGATTTGCACAAAACACAGTGGTTAAGCAAGGCAAAACCTTTCTTCTGAAGTTGGTCTAACGTGAGGCATCTACCCCACACAGCCGTCCACAAGAAACCTTTGTAGGTACCGCTGGCTGCCAAACCCGAGCTGCAAGAAAAACTCTCCTTTGCCGGCTATACAAACAATCATAGGATGACTGTAGAGTAATCTTCCATTTGCACTCCTACTCCACAGTCCACACCATGCTGTCCTCTCTGTCTCTGTACACTGATGTCCCAAAGAGTCTCAACCTAATGATTGGTCCTAATGTACGGGTAATCAGATGGAGAACCCATACAAGAGTAATTCGCAAAGCCAGATTATCAATATTATCATCACCATAGTCGTCATTACCTTTGAACAGGACTTAACAAAAATTTAAACGGATTTTATTTCTTAAGTATGAGGAAATCATGGCTGTATTTTGCAGATCGAGAAATGGCCAAAGCATGAAAACGGGTATAAGTTATTCGGCTATTCTTTTGCCATCAATGCATGTCCTTTGAGTTGGGTTGGAAGACACTTAAGCAACTCATCAATTCAAGCAAGCGAAGCTAAAAGCAAGGGGAGACCATGGGCCATCTCCACCTCCAAATTTGAGCCTTAAGTGATCAAAATCCTTGGTGGGTATAATTGCAGACTTGCAGTCATCTAAAGCTACCTCTCAGTAAAACTAATCTTTAGGTCTTGGAGTAATCCTTAGGTGACAATAATTTTAGAACATCCCAAAAAGGAAAGGATGCCAATTAAATAGTAACGGATGGAGTATTCATTTTATTTCTTTCATTAACAAAATTTGAACTTAGAGCACATAATTGAGAGTGCTTAGGGTGACATCCGCTTTGAAGTCTAATTGACTTTATGATGCTTATAACTCTATATTTTAAAAAATAAAAGATAAAAAATAAAAAACTTGTAATAAACTTTTAGATGAAAACAAAATGTTTGATTTTAAATGAATATCCATTAATGAATATCCAAAATCACTTGAAGCTAAGATATGCAACTTTGTTTAAGACAATTGCAAATTGAACAAAAAGACTCGAGATGATATATATATATATTGGGAGAGATCAACTTACATGGTGTAAATGTTTTACTCTTGCACCAGTCCCTATCTTTTTATAGGGACTAGATATAGCACACGTGCGTTGCACGTAAATATTTTTAAATAATATTAGTTTCCATTTTTTTTTTCCACTAATCTATGTATTTTTGTTTAGATATGCTTGCAATGGAAAATCGATTTTGAGAAGTTCTTCATGTATTAGAGTATATCATTTTTGGGTTTCATACATCCTTTTTGGGTTTCGGTTGAAACTTTTGAGGTATGTATTGTATTTTGTTTCTCGGTTTAATGAGTCTAAACGGTTTCTCAGAACTATGGGTATTTCGTTTCGAATTATTTTTCTTTCTTTAATTACAATACCTATTATGATTACAAATTCATCTAACTTATAAATTCATCAAAAATCAAACTTATTCTCTAACAGTACCATATATATATATATATATATATATATTATAATTTGCAGAGCAAAACTTTCCAGAGAATGGAGAAGTCGCTGTTAACTAGAGAAGGGAGAAGTCGTAGCTACTCTTGATGGAGAAAGTGGAATTTGCAATCCGGCTGTTTATTTATTATATAGGAATTATAGTTTCCGTTTTCTTTGAATTCCTATTTATGTTTTATATATTAAGGTATGTGTTTTAGAATTATAGTTTCCATATTCCTATATATTTCTATTTATTATATAGGAATTATAGTTTCCGTTTCCTTTGAATTCCTATTTGTGTTTTATATATTAAGGTATGTGTTTTAGAATTACTATATTTCCTATATATGCAGAAGGGTGGGTAATTGTGTATTTAAAAATTAAAATAAGGGTACATTAGTCAATCAAAAGTTTTTCTTACATTCATTTTTTTATAGGTAGTATAGATTGACTTATTTGTTTCTATCCTACTTTTTGAACAGATTTCCCTACCATTTCACCTTATCTTTTTGAATAGATTTTCTATCTTTTTTAACGGATTTTTATTCTTTACCGTCTTGAAAATTAATTGCAGTTTTTGGGTTTTGTGTGAGTAGCAAGTTCATCCTTAATGAAGTTTCATGCTCCATCAATAAAAGATTGGGGAGGTTTGTAGGGCTCTGATGTAACATCTAAGGTGATTCGTGCCTTTCAACAAATATTGAAAAACCTCAAATCTATAGAAGGAATTTCATATCTAGTGACAAAAACCTACAGTCTAAAGAAAATGGTCCCTTCTCAAATTTGCTTTCTCCCTTTATTCTTCGTCTTCTTCATTGGGGTTCTTTTTTTTTTGGGGGGGTGGGGAGGTAAATTCAATTGTTTTAAAAACAAATAAATTTTCAGAAAAAGTGTTGTAGTCAGTAATAGTATACTCTAACTAGTAACAATATTCATATGCACAAATACATAGCACAAAGAACAACAAATATAACAGTTTACTAGCTGAACAAATGTTTTTTGAGCCATTTTTACTTTTTGTAATTGATGATAGATGTGTACTTAAAATTTTATGTGTTAAATAGTAACACTACATTATTTACTATGAAAATAGGTTGTTCAACTTTTTATTTTTATTTTTTGTTTTATTAGTTTCGTTTTCTTTATGAGCAAATGTTATACTGTCAATGGTTTCAATCAATTTAGGATATATCCTTTTTTTATGTTAGTTATGTACTTAAATTCTTATGTGTCAATCATAGTAATTACTTTGTAAAACAGGCTGTTATTGCTTCTCAAATCAATAGTGGATGAGCACGGGTTATAAATAGTAATCCCTAAATTTATGGTAGAAATAATAAGGCTTGATTAAGAGTGGCACGGATTGTAAATAGTATGAAAGTTAAAATGAGAATATTTTTGTCAGTTTGGGGTGAAAAGGGCTTATGGGAAAAATAGATTTTATTTGTGATTCAATTGTAAAATGAATATTCTATTATGGGGCTATGGCCAAAATTCTCGTATTCTTATCAGAACTTCTCCTTTTAGGTCTAAAAATAGTTTGTTAAATTATTGACTTTACATGACTCCCAAACAATTTCAATACCATAAAATCTATATATAGGGTTTGCTTGACAAACCTAAACATTTAGCCAATTGAGTATAAGTCTGGCCAGTTTTGTTTTCATACTGTTTGATAAGTCTATTTTTCCAGTTAAACAGTTTAACTTTGTTTTGAAAATAAGGCATAAACACATTTTTTTTCAAACCAATTATGAATTGATTTATTTAAAAACCAAGATAACAATTATATACCGAACCTAATCTAATCCAATTTTGAAATTCCCAAATATGCCCATATATATTTACCCCCTCTCTCTCCTCCCCCCCCCCCCCCTTTCTTTATCTGTATCTCTGTGTGGACGGCGTGTCTCTTCTATTCCATACAAACACGATTTTAAAATATTCACTTTACATGACCCCTCGACATTCTCTCTCTTTCTCTCTCTGTAACACGATTTGAAAATATTCACTTTACATGACCCCTCGGCAAATTTTTAACCCATTCTCTCTCTCTCGCTCTCTCTCTCTCTAACACGATTTTTAACCCATTCTCTCTCTCTCTCTCTGTGGAACTTCAAAATATACGGAGTAATATTTGTTGTAAGTTAGCTACTAACCCATTGGCCTTTTCTATTGCCTTATTTATTTACTTATAAAATTATACAAGATAAGAACATCACTAGATCTCTCTCTTTAACCGAACCCGTTTACCCGTTTACCTGTTTTATTCCCCAAACACAAAGAATGAAGAGGGGAAAAAAAAAATTTTTAAAAAGTGTGTCAATTAGTATGGTTCTACCTACATAATTTTTTTTTTTTTCAAGAATTCAAATATTTGAAGAGAAGGAGGCTTAAACCATGGAAAAGAAAAAAAGAATTGGAAGAAATGTTGAGAAGAGTAGCATTTCCCATAAGACCTTTGTCAATTTGATTAACACCTGTTGGGATCAAGCTAACTATCATTTTTGCTTTGGGTTGGAAAATCTCTTTAGCGCCCATTTGGGTGTCCCTTGAAAATTGAATTGCTTCATTATTTTTAGTATATAAATTCATCATCATGAATGGGACCATTATAATTTCACTGAATAAAATAGAAAGAGAAAAAAAAAAAAAAAAAGAATGGGGAAAATGATAGCTATTGTCACGAATAATGTTGGAAGGTTCGAATTATTGCATTTTAAGAAATCCTACAATTGATCCTTATACCATGATTTGTGGTGGGAACCTCAATATTTCCAAAATCGCTCCCATTTTTTTTCCCAATAAATCTGTAAAACCATCTTTATGATTGAAGTAAATATCTTCACTTCAATGGAATTGAATAATCCTCTCCAGTAGTGCAACCCACCAGGCAATCAAGCAGAATTAAACTGATTATAATGGAAGAACAATCGAGCTAGTTATGGACTTATAGGAGGGTGTGTCTAGCTGGGCTGAACCGGATCAAGGTCCACCAAGCTCAACTTGAAGCATAGATCACTAGCCCGATATCAGCCGCAAATCCTTTAGGCCTCGGCACAAGCTCAGCCCAATAGATGGGTGAACTTAGGGAACGGTTATTGCAACCCCAAAAAAGGTTAAGTTTCCCCCCCCCAATTTTTTAATGAAAAAAATGATGTTGCAAAATGACCAAAAAGGGCTTTGTTTCTTTAACCAAAATGCTGAACCCACCCCTCCTGTTCCTGTCTCCAGCACCTCTCTCCGGCGATATTCTCCGGCGACTCTCTCCGGCATCCTCTTCTTCCTTCCTCCTCTTCCGCCACCTCTTCTTCCTTCCTCCTCTTCCCTCTTCTTCTCTTCTTCATTTTTTTTTTCTTTCCTTCCCAGAAACCCTTTCCCACACCCCTCTCTCGCCGGCAAAGCTCCCTCCCTCCCCTCCCCTCCCTCCTGTCGGCCTTCCTCCTCTTCCCTCTTCTTCTCTTCTTCTTTTTTTTTTCTTTCCTTTTCTTCTCCTCTTCCCTCCCGTCGGCAGCAGATATAGCCAGATCTGACCGTCACCATCGCCGGAAAAAATGGAGGTTTTGAAAAAAACCTCCCTTGCCTCACAAACGGATCTGACCAGAGCAAAAAAAAAAAAAAAAAAAAAAAAAAAAAAAAAAAAAAAAAGAAAGAGGAAAGAAAGAAAGAAAGAAAAGGAGAAGAGGAAGAAGGACAAAGAGTGCTCACTCGTCGGAAAAAATGGAGGTTTTGAAAAAAACCTCTGTTGCCTCACACACGGATCTGACCAGAGCAAAAAAAAAAAAAAAAAGGAGGAAAGAAAGAAAGAAAGAAAGAAGAGGAGAAGAAGAGAGAAGAGGAAGAACGGCAGTCGCCGGTCTGCTGTAAGGGTGCCGGAGTTTCTTCCAGATCTCGTCTGGGGACAGTGGGGTGAGGTGAGAGGGGTGGGTGAAGGGTATTTTAGACTTTTAAAGGGGTGGGTATATACTTTTGGGGAGTGGGGATAACAAGTGGGGTTGGCTTAACCTTTATGGGGGTTGCAATAACCGCTCCCGTGAACTTATCCACAAGTTCCGTTCGGCCCAAGTTTAGCAGAGACTTAGTTTTAGGGGACGGCTAATGGCACCCTAAGACTTTTTTTTTATTCCTCACTTATTTTAACCTTTTTAAGTTTTTATGAAATGGCCAAAAAATTTACTTAAAGGACAGATTTTGTAAAATTTTCTTCTACAAAATCATTCAAATGAATGTTTTCTAGTCTACTACATGACCAGTTTTCATGAAAAGCCCCAGATTTTTGAAATAAATGGAGGATAAAATGTAAATCTTGGGGTGCCAATAGAGGTCACATGACCAGTTTTCATGAAAAGCCCCAGATTTTTGAAATAAATGGAGGATAAAATGTAAATCTTGGGGTGCCAATAGAGGTCCCCTTAGTTCTGTGGTCGATGTGTTGCTCGCCAAAATAACCACATTAAACCCTATGACAAAGCTCGTAAACTGGGTCTCGAGTTGCTATATGGGAGGAATTTAACTGACTGTAGAATGAGTCCACTAGCTTACCAGGTCAATCCATCATATTGGACCCACCATCTATTGGGCCTGAATGCTGACATCTGGAATATTAGACCTGTAAACCTCTCTGGACTGGTTATTACAATCCCTTAATTTTATTTGCATACACCCCACTAATTTTAGTTTCTCAAGTTTTTAGAAAAATATAGAAGGTTTTAATGAAAAAAAGCCATGATGTTAGTTAGAAAATATCATTTTGAACAACTTTGCAAGATAAAGATTTTCAAAATCTTTCTTTTAAATGAATTTTTTGGTCAAAATTAAAACAAAGACAAGAAATGGTCAAAAAGTTCACTTTTAACCAACAGATTTTTGAAAAACTGTTTCTTGTAAACTTGTTCAAAATGATGTTTTCTAATAGTTTATGTGTGGAAATATTCCTAAACCGAATATCCCAACTCGGGCTAAGGAGCTCAAGCGGGGACTGTTGACACAACATAATCAACCAAGGCAAGACACGTCATCATCTAGCTCGGGACCGCCCATTCAGCTTGGGACACCCGCTATATGCTCACACCAGTCCAAATCACTACTACAGTCCAAATCTTTAGACATAACTGTTAACTCTGACAGAATAATTAAATGAAACCATGGTTATTTATCCAACCATGGTTAGCAAACCATGATCAAACGGTTATGGGTAAACCATAGTCAGATCTGACATAACCAAAGCAGTTACCTGACCCCCATGGTACAGGTGGGTATAAATAGAATATGACGCAGCCAAATAAGGTAAGCTATAGTACCCTAATTCCCTAAGATCCATCTTCTTCCTTGCCTTTACCTCCATAAACGGCCTCTAACTTTTGCTTTGGAGATGGCTTGGCCAAACCCACTTTGGCCTACCCTCTAACATTGTTTTCTAGCTTGTGAATGCTAGTCCATCTGTGAGATTTGGCTCCATTACCATTAGTAGTGTTCGAGGTCCAGATTTTGACCCCACACAGTTTACATGACGAATTTTATAAAAATATTTTATATTTGTTGTAAAATCTTGATAAATTAAAGTTAATGAGATGTGTAAATAAAATTAAAGGTTTGCAATAACGTCCCCAAACCTCACCCAGGTCTTCAACCTCTCATTTTAGTTAAACCCACTATTTAGTGGGCCGGCGGCATACCAATTATCTGGGTGTTAGGTCATGGCCCAAATCTCATCCCATTACATATGAGGGCCTCTATTGGCACCCCAGGATTTGCTTTTTATCCCCCATTTATTTTATATTTTAAGGTTTTATGAAAATAATAAAATATTTTCATAAAAAATGATCACATAACCTACTATAAAACATCATTTTGAACAACTTTGTAGAAGAAAGTTTTTCAAAAATCTATCATTTAAATAGACGTTTTAGCCATTTATGAAACAAATATTACAGATGGCCATAAATTTCATTTAAACGATAGATTTTAGAAAAACTTTCTTTTACAAAATTGTTCAAAATGATGTTTCATAATGGATAGTGCGTTCATTTTTTTTTTTATAAAATCCTTTTATATTTTTCATAAAATCTTGAAATGTAAAATAAATGGGAGATAAAAAGCAAGTTTTCGGAATGGATTTGCATGAACAATTATTAGAAGGGGGGCCGGCATTTGCCACCCATTGGTTTCATCAGCACCTTCCATTACTTTGTGTTTTGCTCTTAAACTTTTGGTTCTTTTGTCTGATTCTTACTTGGTGTTAGAACATTACTCGATCCCAAAAGTTTAAATTATTAGGGAATAGGTTAACAATGCATAACAAGTTAACACTCTCTCTCATGTGTGACCCCCGTTTGCACGTGGAGAAATGAATCAATACACGGCAATGAAGTGGGTAAAGCTCTGATACTGACATACCATGTTAGAATATCACTTGATCCTAAAAGCTTAAACTATTGGAGTAGGTTAATAATGTATATCAAACTAACGCTAGGATTTTTTTTTTCCCAAAGGTTTAGGCAGATAGTTTTACAAAAGCATTACAATTAAAGATTAGGCCCTTTCGGGGTGGGTACTTGGATTTTACCTTAGTCTCATCACTCGGTGTGCGTGTGGGTGTTTAGGCTATGTTAGAGCATTTTTAACCACGTGAGGCATTTAGTTGAGTTATATATATGTTTTTGCATCACTATAATATAAAAATGTATCACTACAGTGAAAATGCATCACATAAAAAAAATGCCTACTTCAATGCATGTGAGCCGTTTTTTTACTGCGCCCACCTTTCCCTCCACCTCCAATCATTTCTTAAAAAATGATATGGCATATTTGCATGTGAGTCATTTCTTGAGGCAAATATAGTTCCAGATTTGCCTTAAGCTATTTGCCTCACCAAATGCATCACCCGTTGGAGCACCTATTTTTTACATATGATGCAAAAAAAATACTCCATCCATCCCACAAAGATAGGTCAAGTTTGATAAAACACACAATTTAAGAAAAAACAATTAATGTATTGATTAACTTTTTTTTTTCCAAAACTACCCTTCTTTAGTACAACTTTTTAAGACATAAAAAAGTAATTCTTGATAATATAAAGGGTATTATTGAAAAATTAAACAAATTTATATATGGTTTGACTTTTCGAAGTAGACAAACATTTTGAGACAAAAAATTAACAAAAATGACCTATCTTCATGAGACGGAGAGAGTAACTTTGCCTCACATTTTGTCTTATGATTGGAGATACTCTTATATTGGAAAGAACAACACAAATGGGCAAAAACACCCCCACATCAACCAGATATGGGTATGCCTATAGGTAATTAAGGAATCATCATCTCCTCAAAGATTAAGCCTTTTTCATGTGATTCTTGGATTTCGTTAAAAAACAATGTCAATCCATCTTGTACTTTCCGTTACTGCATGATATTTGAAGTTGTTAAACAAGCAATATAATATGGGCCTCAGGTGTATGGTTGTTTTCTCCATGGAGCATACTTATAGTTTCTCCAATTTTTTCCCTACATTGTGTCTTGATTTCCATTCACAGTATGCCACAGCGGAGCAAATCGTGAGGTTATATCCGAGTAAAAATGACAATAGCTCTCCTCATGTGTTGAGGACTCGAGGGTTTATAGTTAGAAGTTTGGAACCTGATACGGAGTAAAATAATATGACAATTAAAATGAAGATCTAGCTATATATCACGGAAACCTGTCTTCTTTTTTGATTTGCATGTCGCTATCATGGAAATTTTTGTCTCTCTTTCTGCGCGCGTTAGTTTTCCATTTTCTAATTTGATGCCAAAGTTCCTACAAGCCATCCTTTACCCAATAATTATCATTATTTTAATTATACCTAATCCAATTGAGTTATTTAGTAATGATAAGTTGAATTGTTAAGTTTCCAACTTAAAAGCCTAAGCTTATAAGTGGAGGGCCCAAACAGGTATTATGAAAACATGTTTAATTCGATATTTAATCGATGTGGGATGTGACTTATTTCCAACACTCCCCCTCACGTGTAGGCCGAACAAGATTCAAATGGCCTGTCACGTGGACAATAAAGACGGGCTCAAGAGCGAAACGGGTCTAGGAACAATATGCTCTAATACCATGTTAAGTTTCCAATTTAAAAGCCTAAACTTATAAGTGGAGAACCCAAACAGATATTATGAAGACATGTTTAATTCAATATTTAATCGATGTGGGATGTGACTTATTTCCAACATGAATAATGTAACATTATTATAAAACCGGTGAGTTGTATAAAGGATTCAAAAATCTTGTTACGATTTTACTGAGTTAAGTTGGAAAATCAAGTACGATGACAATACAAGTAAAGGATAGATCTAGACCCATTTGAGAGGTGAACATGCTTTTTCTATTTATTTATTTATTTTGATTTTAAGTATTAGGTGATTAGTGATTACAACATTGTTTATTAAGAAATTAGCACAGTGAATGTTCCACGAGACATGCACCCCAAACCAATAGGCTAGCTGACGCGGTGATGTTTGGTCATACTTTTGTTATTATTTATTTACCCTCTGTTATTTTCAAGATGCAAACGTACTCTTTGCACGCAGCCTCGATCAGGACTAGATACGTCGATTTACCTCATTAATATAATAATAATATATTTATTCATTTGGAGTTGGAAATCCCAGAAGACTACCTTGAAACTTGAAAGGTCTTCTCCATCATGACAATATGAGATATCATATATCCAAAATTCCAAACTATGTTTTTTAAAAAAAATATAATACTCCATCTAGCACAAAGACAAATAGTGATAACCTGCTGTTCTTCATTTATATATATATATATATATATATATATATATATACAGGATGATGATCAGGTAAGCACGTACTGATATAACTTATATTAAAACTTGTATTGAAAGTTGTACCTTGTGCATTAGTGAGATGTGAGGTGTATTGAATCAATGTAAGGGGTACAACCCCCAATGCATAGTGTTGATGTAACTTACATCATCACGTGCTGATGGGATCACCTCTGTATATATATATAGAGCATTAAAACATAGAGTTACAAACGTCACGAGGATATAAATCCCCTCTACTATCAATCTCAAGCTGAGCATACAATCTTATAGGTGGAGAATAAAAAATATTACAATTATAGCCCAAAAAAACACCCTGTTTAGCCAAAATATCTGCACACTGGTTAGTTTCCCGATACGTGTGCCGTAACTGTATCTCCAAAAATCGGTCCATGAGGCACCTGCAATCAAGGATAACACTGCTGAGAGGATGAGTAGGAGTCACCTCCTTCTGAATAAGAGCAATTGCCACAGTAGCATCCATATCCACGCTTAGCTTTGTGATGTTACATTTCAAAGCGAGTTCAAGGCCATCTCGAAGAGCCCAAATTTCAGCTGCAATATTAGTGGCAGTTCCCAAATTACGGGTAAACCCTTTAATCCAGTGACCCATATGATCGCGTAACAGCCCACCAACACTAGTTTTCCTCGGGTTTCCCAAAGAGGATCCATCGGTGTTAAGTTTAGCAAAATCCCTAGTGGGTGGTTTCCACTTAACCAAAATCTGCTTGGTTATGCTAGGGATTTTGAATTTACCAGAGATGGAAATATTCAATGGCCTTTAAAAGCATAGCTTCACAATAATTTGTTCGCAATAACAAGTTTTGCTCAAACACAAATTTATTTCTATTATACCACAAGGCCCAACAAGCAAATGGAAAGATCACCAAAAAAGAAAGGGACCTAACCAAGTTACCCCTTTGGCTCCCCACATTATGGAGGATCCAATCATCCATAGGCTGATTATTATCCACATCAAAGGTTAGATGAACAAAGGACCAAAACTCTTTAGCATTCTCACTATCTCTCAAAATATGCTCTGACAGTTTCAGGCTCATATTGACTTGCAAGAGACGGAACTATAGTCGGCCATGGG
The DNA here is from genome assembly GCA_039720395.1 of Liquidambar formosana. Classification (NCBI taxonomy): domain Eukaryota; kingdom Viridiplantae; phylum Streptophyta; class Magnoliopsida; order Saxifragales; family Altingiaceae; genus Liquidambar; species Liquidambar formosana. Next base: position 36,848,972 of record CM077823.1, on the reverse strand, counting down.
CCCATGGCCACCCCAACTTTGAAAATTTCCCATCTTATATGACGTCATTGAATTGCGAGATCACAATACCTCAACCCATGAGAGACGGAACTATAGTCAGATCTGGGGCCATGGCCACTTCAACATCAGAAATTTCCCATCTTATATGACGTCATTGAATTGCAAGATTATAGTACTTCAACCCACCAGAAACGAAACTATGGTCAGATTTGGGGCCTTGGCCACCCCAACATTGGAAATTTCCCATCTTATAGGATGTATAGTAATAAGTGGTCCTACCGTCTCAATTCCAAACAGATGGTGACTAGAGATGTGCAAAAAAGTATCTAATCTGTCAAACCAAACCAATTCACTCTATTTTACACCGACTTAAGTGGTTTGAGAGAATAGATGGATTGATTTAGGTGGGTTGAGCAATAAATTTAGCGGTTCAGTTTGATTGGTGGGTTCAACTTTGTCAAACCGCCAATAAACCAACCCAACCGACTTTTAATTTTATATATATATATATATATATATATATATATATATATTAATACTACTTCATTAAAAAATGTATATAAAAATATAATAGATACACTTTCTAGAAGAAAATATGTTAAGTCATTATAGGTTTTCTTTTTTTTATAACTTCTTGCTGCTTGATCTATAATTATTTTGTGAGATTTAATATCATAGAATGTTAAAGGATTTGTCTCTTTTTACACACAAAAAAAAAAAAAAAATGGTTTGTCTCTAAACATTTTTGCAAAGAAATCAACAAAATATCCTCATAGAGATTATAAAAGCACACTTTTTAGTCATTTGACAATCCTCATAAAAGTTATGAAGAGTATGATACAAGCTGCTTGATCCGCTCAAACCGTTAGTTCAAGATCGCAAAAAAAATCAACCAATCCACTGGTTTTTAGAACCAACGATTTGACGATGGGTTGAAAATTTTGCAAACCGTCCTTGGTGGGTTGGTTGATAATTTCTCTCATAACCGCTTCAAACCGACCCGCGCACACCCCTAAAGGCCACCCTCATTTCCACAAAATTGTCTAGGAAAAGGATCTTTTGGTGACTAGATTCCAATCTAATACCCAAAAAAAGTATTCTTATTAACATATTACAAATTAATTATCAACGTACTACGAATTGACTACTCTTTTTTTTTTTTTTTTTTTTTTTTTTGGTGGCATTATATTAGAAAGTGATTACCAAAACGTAATTTACTAGTTTTGTTTATTTAGGCACGATGGACCAATGGTCCCTCCCAATCAACACAACATTTCTTCACATGATCTCTTAAAATTCAAAAAGACAACTTATATTCAAAAGATAAAGGGTTGGAATTAATATATACATAAAATAAAAAGTCCAAAGTAATTAGCCAAAAACAAACATCTCCAAATGTTTTAGTGTATATATATATATATATATATATATATATATATATATATATATATATATAGATATATATATATTTTAATAGGTTGGAGTTACCCTAGATCTCTTTCAAGCAAAATTCTTGAGCACACTAGAAAGTGTCAGTCGGCGGATAACATCTCGTCGAGGAAGATCACTGCTTTATCTCTACATATTAAGGTACACTTTTTGGTTTTTTATCTTTTATGTTTTTATTTTTACTTTTTAAAACTTTCTTCATATTTATTGCTGCTGTCAACCCCCCCTCCCCCCCTCTTTTTATTTTATTTTTTTTATTTTTATCATGGTTTTAGAGAAATATAAGTAAGGTCCCGTCGTTTACTTCCCATTCAATGTATTAATTTAATCTTAAATGGTAAATTTATTTTTTATTGATACTTTGGCCACTTCAATCATGGTTCTGTCCCAAAACCAACCTTTAATTTTTAAAATCATGGACTTTTGTTTTCTTTTTTTTTCTTTTTTCCCCTCATTTGTGGCTAAGTTGAACACAATATTCTTGTAATTAACTTGTACCGGCCACTTGATAAGCCAGCTTTTCTCTTAAACATTTTCAAAAGTGGTAACGAATAGGGATTTTAAAAAACTAAGAAAAATGTTAGATGGATCAAATTCGGTCTTTGGTCCTCCATCTAGCATAACTTTTGTCTTTTAATCTTAGCAAAAAGGCCGACAAAGCTGTTCCATCTAGCATGACTCATAAAACAAAAAAGTGACGAATTATTTATTGAAGTTGCTTTCTAATTACCTCCTACCCGATATGCACGACCCATCCTGCTAAAGCTGTAAAACAGATTTATATGATGTTTGCTTGGGAAGGTGGTGATTGTTGGAATTTTTCAATAAAATAATAGTGATGGATATAAACCAGAATATAATAAAAATAAAAATAAAAATAGCAGAGATAGATTGTAGGACGTACAAGAAGAACATAATCAATTCCTTTTTCGGGGGACTAAGTTAGATACGATATTCTAGTGAATATATATCTTTCTCTTTTTTTTTTTCCCACCAATAAATGTATCTGATCTTTGATCTGACAAATTTCTTATAACATGGATAAGGCTACCACCTTTTTAAGTAAATAACTTGAAACATTTGATACATATGCATGTTTTTCTTTTTAGCAGTGCTATTTATTTTTAATTTTTTTTCTAATTTTTTCTTTAATGGTGTAATCCACATCAACACATGATGATTTATACGGAGTATTTTTTTTTTTTTAATGAGAAATGTTACAAACAACTCTTGGTTGCAAAACCTAATGTAACATGTGTTGGTGACAAAAATACCTTCAATTATTCAATTATCAAGTCTATTGTCACATCAATAAAGTGTTGTTTTTATGGTGTGATGTATAATATATTGTTCTTCAAACTCATTTGAAAAACGACAATACTATACATAACATCATAATACAACGTCAAATAGGTAGCTAGCATGTGATGTAGTAATAGTCCTCTTGTAACGATACTGGATAGCTTGGTGTCAATCAACTTATGTTACGTCAGTACTACAACTAAATGTTGTAATTAAGAGTTGTTTAAAGCATTTCTTTTTCTAAATACATGTCATGTTAATAGCCACACCATATCACATAAATAACTATTATTATGAGAAAATAATAGGAAAAGAAATAGAGATCGGAGTCCCTTTAAATATAGTAACAGTCGAAGGGTTTTTTAAAGACAAATAGTGACAAATGATTTTAATTTAGTTGCTTCTTACCGGTTGCCATCTACGTAGGACCCATCATGCTAAAACTCTTTCCATCACGCAAATCATTCGACCTCGAAGGTTACCTTCACCGACCACGCGAGATGTCATAAGAGGGAGATCAGTGATTAAAATATTCATTGAAGTCGGGTAATTTATAAGATTAGGACACTTTGAAGGTCACCTTCACCATGAGACGAGTTCAAACCAACTAAGTTGGTTGGACCTGCTAGTAGCGTCAAGGTAGAATTTGTTCCATTGACCAATGCGTGTGATTTAGGATTTTCTCAAAACAAATTTGATCCATTGACCAATGCGTGAGATTTGAAATATAAATTTGTCAGTATATTGGGTCTCAATCAGCATGTGGTAAATGAAAATGTGCTGTTGCTTGAACGTCATTGAGTTTGGTAACTATTCTTCATCATTCGTTGAATTGCAAGATTACCACTTCGACCACCGTAATTTTTAAAATCATGTATTTCTGGTGACTTTTTTCCTCCATTTTGCGGTTCTGAGGAAAATGTTAGATGGACCGAATTTGGTCCAAAATTAACCCATCCAGAATAACTCATACAACAAATGAGTGACAATTTATTTATCAAAGTTGTTTCCTTACCTTCTACCTATTGTAATGAAACCCATCCGGCCTGCTAAATCTGGAAAACAAATTGATATGATGGTTGCTTGCGAAGGTAGTGATTGATTGGAATGTTTTAATAATATAACCGCGATGGATATAAACAAAAATAAAATAAAAAATAGAAGATCGAGATGGATTGTAGGACATCGAAGCTAGCTATCTTTAAGCCAGCTTTCATTTTCAAAAGTGGTAACGAATAGGGATTTTAAAAAACTAAGAAAAATGTTAGATGGTTCTGTTGGAAATATTGAACAAAAACATGGATATCGAAAATCAAAATATGTAAAAATATAATTTATAATAAAAGAAATAGACTTATCGATTGAGGCGTGTGCGAACACTGTCCTTAAGAGTTGATTTGCGTCCTTCGGAATGAATCACCCGGTACATCTAGGTCCTTTAGCGTCCCAACACTCTAAAATACAACAATCGTGTTCCTCGTACACGTACACTCGCAAGTACAAGGAACCGAATAGCTTTTGATTGTTTCATGAAAATATTCAATAAAAATTGAAGAAAACTAGATTAAATTTTATATAAAAGAAGTTTATAGATGGAGAGAAAATAAGGATTGAGAAAAAGCTTTCTAAAACTTTGTGATTTTTTTTTCTCATACCAAGGAAGAAGAAGAAGACAACAAAAACCATCAAATAATAATGGAAAAACCATTTTTTTTCTCCAAAATGATGTATAACCCCCAAACAATAATATGCCCACTAACTCATAATAATAGACTAAATACATAAATGACATGATGGTCATAAAATTACATATAATAAATAATAATTTGAATTACACATTTTTTATTTTATTTATAAAAAATCCAACAATCCCCCACATGATTCAAATTATATAACAAAAAATATAAGGAACATGAAAATGCAATGCATCGGTAGTGGTGCCTTTTGGACTATGAACCATACCTAGGATATGTGAGTGTGACCTACAGAAATATGATGAAACTATAAGTTTCTATGAATCAAAATTTCTTCTTATAGATTAGTAGACTCACAACCCACATACTATTCTTGAAATCTGAGCTATTTTAATCGGAGTAGCACGAATAGGCCATGCGCCATACCTGGATATTCATGAGCGCTCTAGAGAACCTACCTAAATTCTCATAGGAAGCGGCCCCACTTCCACACCCATATAGGTGGATCTATCAAGTGTGCACTACAACTGACCACACCAACCAAATAGGACTATGGAATCCATTAAGAGTTAAAACTTAACCTTAAATGTTGCAATTTGTACTATCTACACCATAAGAAGGGACACTCAAAATATATTATATAAATGATAGTGCACTCCAAGTAAACCAGTAACTTGTTATTACCCATATGAACCGACTTCCTGGGATCTCCATTTACATAAGTTGGGTTACCATAACTGTTAACCCTTGTTATAGGTATAAGTCACATTCCCCTCGATGTATTATTCACTAAAAAGTGAATTAGTCAGATGCTTAATAATTCTCATCTCTGACTCTCTAAACAACTGCTATTTAATATTGTGCTTCTAGGCACTACCCCATAAAATTATTTACTCGAGCTAACAACTAATGAATAAGCACAAATCTCATTCATAAATATATAAATGCTGAAATTTCCTTTCAACACTCTCATAGCTTTTTACAAACCAAGTCATCAATTCCAACCTCTAAAGTGGACAATGAGACATATCATCTTAAATAATTCCAAGGTACCATACCGTATAGGCAATATAGGTCCACACATGGATTTCTTCTCATTTGAGTCAAAGATTCAATCATCATCATCATCATCATCATAATAATCTATAAATAATATAAGAAATCCATAAAATTGATAACTGCAAAGAAAGTTGGGTACGCAACTCATCTTTAATAAATTTTAAGTAAATATACCTCTTAGAAAGGGATATTTAAATTATGAATCATTGATTCATCTCACATCATTATATCATCAAATATTTAAATAAAAATATGCTATACAATACCCATAAATTTTCAAAAATCATCATCATGATTTCTTTGAATCTCAACATTCAGTAATAATTTTGGTTAGCGCAACAATATAGATAAGTATATATATGACCAATAATTTTAAAACATTTCCTTAGCCACTGAATAATATAGTTATTCTCAAAATTATTAATAATTCACATATGGCATTCTCTCAATATATCACGTATAATTTCAATAGGTCTGAACTAACTCCATTTTCAGAAACGAAAATCATAGTACTCATTTTATCTCTTTTATTAATAAGGTACCAACATATAATATATTGAGAAAATTCAATCATTTGTAAATTTAAAAATAAATATATATTCTCATATAAAATGTGTCTTCACAAGATGTGCCCCCACAATTCAAGATATAATGTTTTGTTTACTAATTTCAATGCAATTTTAGCATTCACATAAACAACACATCTTATAATTTCCACGTAAATTATATTCATATAAAACAAATTTAAAAGTATATTTATTTTTCTATTGTCACACAATATATTTGTAATTAGACTTTTCAATTAGAAATTAAAATTTTGGATTGCGAGAAAAAATTATAATCATGTCAACATATGATATTGCTATTATAATATCAGAAAATTAAATAGCATAAAAAATATTTATTTTGCGTTTGACATGTCTCCAGAAAATCCATACTTAAATTTATCAATAATATTTTAATCTCGCCTCATATAATATTTTTCACATTGTTAAGAGATCGAAAAATGTATGAGATGTATATTTTTCTAATAATAATAAATCGGTAAAGTAATACACTTTAAATCACATACGCATACCCATACTACTCGATATCAAACTTTTCGAAGTTTTTCAATGCCAATAAATTATGTTCATAATTAAAACTCATATGTAGCTTAGCAACCAAATGGTTAAACACCTTTTAAAAAGCACATAGTTTTTAATCTCATATGACTCTAGTTAACATACCAAATATATATATATATATATATATATATATATATATATATATATATATATATATATATATATATAAATAGATAAATTTATCAAATTCAATATTGTCAACCCCCACAGTTGACTATACATGTACGTTTTTCTCAATCTAAAATAATTCTCATTATTTAAAGAATTTTATAGATTAGCATGTTAACTCAAAATAAAATTTGACATGGTTCTCAATTATCATCTCATCGTCCAATTTTATTTTCACTATGTGAAAAAACCATAGTAACATACAACATCCAAATTATATAAATATTTCAATATGACAATAGTATAATCTCTACACCCATATTTGAAGTAATTAAATTTATAAATATCATACTTTTTCTCATAACAATTATTTATGTATGCTTGTAACACACTTTATGAAAATCATAAGTTAATTTGCACACATAAATTAATAATATCATATTTCACAATTAAATTCAATCAATTTGGTATTGATTAATAAGATATATGAATTTAAACTATTTCTTTAAACATGATAAATGAAAGGTTGGTGATATATATTCATACTTTAATCACTCTTTGGATTCAAATATTAATCAAAGAAATAATTAAAGAATATTATTCTTACAATTAAAGATATAGATTTGTAACCGAACTCTAACGGTCAAAAGAATTTAATAGTGTAATCATCATCAATATTTAATAATCCAACTGTCACAAAAATTTAACCCCAAGAGTCAAACATTAAATTTCTAACGGTTATAAAAATTTTAATGGTCAATTGGTTACAAAAACAAATAATCAATTGATTAGCAATAATCAAACCTTATTGCTGAAATTAAATCAAATTTAATTAATATCATAAATTCTGTAACCGAATATAACAATTAATTCCAATAAATCCAAAAGTTAGAAATTAATAAAATTATGTTACGCTTTGAATTTTGAAAAATTCATTAAGAATATAATAATTTCATGGAGGTAGCATTTATACAATTAAATTTGAAAGCAACCCCCCACAAATTCAAGCACTATGAAAATGATATAATTTTGACATAAAAAAAAAAAATATACATGATCAAAATTTTCAAATTCACAAGTGAATATGATACATCCATTTATGTAATTAAACCAGAATGGATATCGAAAAACTCTTATAAATTTATAATTCCCAATACAAGAATTATCACAACATGAATATATAATCATGAAATATAATTTAAACAAAATTTGTATTTTCTTCCAAAATCATAATTATTATATAGACATCATCGTGAATTTCAATCCATATGTGAACGTTCTCTCAATTAATATAATACCAATTTTATTTTTCATTCTCTCATATAAGATTAATTTCTAAAACATTGTTTCATATTAAATCAGAAAATTCAGATTTAATTGATGTAGTAGAAAGCACATCTCCATTCTAAAAATAATTATATTTCAATTTAAAAATAAAAATTAACAAATGATAATCCATATCTAGAACAATAATTTACTTGTTATTCTCTTCTCATATGCAAGAAAATTAAAACATCATATAACTACAAAGAGAAGAGTAATCATCATATATATACCTTACACATATCATACAATCTAAATCACCACTTTTTCTAAATATTTAAGATTGTACATGAACCTTTTTTTTTTCATCTAAGTTATCACAAAATTGTAAGATTGTAATGACAAAACAATCAAGTTCATAAAATCCACTAAATAAAATCAAACTACACTTTACTTAAGAGTGTGTGATTCAAACAATTATATAATCAAAAAATCTCAAATATTAGGAATAACAGACTTCTAAAAGCAATTCTATATATCAATTCATTATGATATGATTCAAACTCACATATCTCAAAAATAAAATTGTGTAAAAAAAATAGAATATCATTGAATTGAATAGATCAAGACTAAGATAGAATACTCAACAACTTTTTGTAATAAACTAAGAAAATCTAATGATTCAAATAACACACGAATCATGTAAATTATAAACTAAAATAATTATATCAATTGATTAACGACACCTAAAAAATTCAACTCTTAAGAATGTTGGAAATATTAAAAAAACATGGATGTCGAAAATCAAAATATGTAAAAATATAATTTATAATAAAAGAAATAGACTTATCGATTGAGGCGTGTGTGAACACTGTCTTTAAGAGTTGATTTGCACCCCTCAGAGTGAATCACTTGGTGCATCTAGGTCCTCTAGCGCCTTAACCCTCCAGGATACAACAATCGTGTTCCTCGTATACGTGCACTCGCAAGTATAAAGAACCGAACAGCTCTTGATCGTTTCATGAAAATATTCAATAAAAATTGAAGAAAACTAGATAAAATTTTATATAAAAGAAATTTATAGATGGAGAGAAAAGAAGGATTGAGAAAAAGCTTTCTAAAACTTAGTGGTTTTTTTTCTCATAACAAGGAAGAAGAAGAAGACAACAAAAACCATCAAATAATAATGGAAAAATCATTTTTTTCTCCAAAAGGATATATAACCCCCAAACAATAATATGCTTACTAACTCATAATAATGGACTAAATATATAAATGACATGATGATCATAAAATCATATATAATAAATAATAATTTGAATCACACATTTTTTATTTTATTTATAAAAAATCCAACAGGTTCGAATTTGATCTTTAGTCCTCCATCTAGCATAACTTTTGTCTTTCAATCTTAGCCAAAAGGCTGACAAAGCTAGCTATTCCATCTAGCATAACTCATGCACAAAACAAATGAGTGACAAATTATTTATTTAAGTTGCTTTCTTACCTCCTACCTAATATGCACGACCCATCCTGCCAAAACTGCAAAACAGATTTATCTGATGGTTGCTTGGGGATGGTGGTAGTTGTTGGAATGTTACAATAAGATAATAGTGATGGATATAAACCGGAATATAATAAAAATAAAAATAAAATAGCAGAGATAGATTGTAGGACAGGTAGATCGAACATCATCAATTCCTTTTTGGGGACTTTGCTAGATACGATATTCTAGTGAATATCTTTCTTTTCTGTTTTTTTTTTTTTTCCCCTCCAATTAATAAGTGTATCTGATCTTTGATCTGATAAATTTCCTATAACATGGATTAGACTACCACCCTCTTAGTAAATAACTTGAAATATTTGATACATGTGCATGGTTTTTATTTTTTTATTATTTTTAGCAGTGTTATTCGATCATCCTTAATTTTTTGTGTGGCTAAGTTAGACAAATCATTCCAGTGATTAACTTGGGCCACACTAGGGCCACTCTTTTCTCTTAAACGTTTTCGAAAGTAGTGACAATCAAAGGTTATGAAAAAGGCAAATGTGTGACAAATAGTTTATTAAAGTTGTTTCTTCACTATCGCCTACCTGATACGTCGGACACATCAATGATTAAGTCGTTGATTGATACCTGATGAATGGGACGTTTGAAAAAATTATTTCTTTCAATTTTTTAAAAGTTCTTTAGTCATTGGTGGAACACATGTTTTAAAATTTGTAAGATTATTTCTTTCTATTAAAAGTATCTCGACTTAAAATCGTAGGTCAACTCTTGAAATAGAGAGAGTTTGCATATATGTCCTTAGAAGAGTTTTTTTTTTTTTTTTTTTTTATTTTTTATTTTTTATTTTTTATTTTTTAATCTTGATAGATCCTAGAACTTTGGAAGAGACTCATATAGCCTTTCCGCAAATATGTTAGCAGGAGGAGAGCGGATTCAGTGCTGAGCTTAAAAAGCTCAGCACAGTGTCGAGGTGATCTCGATCGTTCATCTCAGTTTTGGATGGTTGAGATTAAAAGATGAAAAAGTTACCAAAATGCCCTTATACGAGTAACTTTTTCATCTTTTAATTTCAATCGTCTAAAATCGAGATAGACGGTCAAGATCACCTCGGCATTGTGCTGAGTTTTTTAAACTCAACATTGAATCCGAGTCCCAGAGTCCTTAATTAAAACAGCCTTTTTCTTTTACTATTCACTAGAAAGGACAGATTATTTGATTATGATAGATTCCTCCTTGACTTGTTGCAATTCATGGTAAACTATGATCCTTGAAGGGTAGATTTGGTGGTCCTAAAACCTCTTGTCAAGTAAGAGATCTTTGATTTAACTCTCACCACTTCCCCTCAAGGTTATCCTTATAAACTTTGTCTTATAATTGCTCAGCGCATGTAAGATGGGAAAACTGTATATGATCAGGAGAATAATCAGGTGCAAAACATCTAGAATTTCCGAATGTAAAAAATAATAAATAATAAAAAAATTCACGGCAATCTATGTTTCTTTTAATGGTGACTATTGGCACGTGCATAGATTTTAGGTTATCCTTTTGTCGCATTTCTATTAGAGTGCTTGCGACATTATTTATAATAAACTAGTTAATAACCCGTGCAACGCACGGGTGAAGTTTGTAAAAATAAATATTGTGAAAAATAAAAATTATATATATATATATATATATATATATATATATATATATATATATATATATCTATATATATGTAGCACTGATCAGGTCAGTACGTGTTGATATAAGTTATATCAATATCATGCATTGAGGGTTGCACCCCCTATATTAACGCAATGTATCCCTTAACCCATTAAAGCATAAGGTACAACCCTTAATACGGGTGTTGATATGATTTATATCAGCACATGCTTACCCGATCATCATCTTTTATATATATATATATATATATATAATACACACTTGCAATGGTAGCTTAGATGGTAAAGAACCACGGCTTAGGAATCAAGTCTTGAAATCGTGTTTTCGCTCCTTCATTATTGGATGCATAGATTTGCGGATAATTTATGCATCATGAGGGATTAGTTTGAACCTAACAGTTTGAGACCTCTTGTTTGGTAAAACTGTATTTGCACAATTTTTTAAGTATTTTTATAGTTTTGTAAGTAATTTGTACCATTCTCTATGCATTTTCACCGTTTCCATGTAATGATTATCTCCTTAATTGCAGCTTAAGGGCACATGTTAAGGATATTATCAATCAACTTGCTACAAATTGATTGTATCCATGTTTTAAAATGACTATCAATTTTCTTTGTTTGCTATTAAGTTGGGAAGTGAGAGAGGGAGAAAGAAAAGTTTAGAGAGAGAGAGAGAAGGGGTGGAGCAAAGAGGGAGAGAGAAGAAGATAAAAGAACATATAAATCTTTTCAATTTTTGGTAATAAACCATCTGAAGAATTTTGATTAAAATAATATTTTTTCGCCAAATACAGATTTGGAGAATTTGAAGATTTCAACGTGTTGTTTTTTTTTTAAATCATTTTTTCCTCTAACTATCTCTCTTTCTTATTATAACTATTTATAATTTTTTACGTTCAATTTTTGGGAGAGAAGATGAATAGGTATAAAGAAACAAATAAATATGGTAGTTTACAAAGTTTGGGATGAATATTATATAGTACGGGTTTTTCGATTCTCTTACATGAAAACAAAGAGATATGTGCATGGTGAATACTAAGCGACAATTTACTTGCATGAAAAAGAACAGTGAACACAAAAAAAAATTAGGGAAATTACTTTTTGATGACTGCTTCTTAACTTAATACCAGACAAAGTAAGGTGGTAATCATTTTGAAACACGTATACAGTCAATTTGTAGCAAATTGATAGAAAATTACTTTTGTTTAGTATTAAAATGGAAAGTGGTCACTAAAAAAGCAATTTCCTCAAAAGTCACTAAAAGTAACTTTTTGGAAACATTATGTTTTAGTGATCAGCTTTCAATGTAATACGAAAAAAAGGAAATTAGTTGTCATTTCACGCATGTATATAGTTAATTTCTAGCAAGTTGACAGCCGATATCCTTTATTGGTATTAAGTTATAAAAGGATCACCAAAAGGTAATTTTTTTAAAAAGTTCATTCTTAGGCACGTGATTTGAACATTAAAAAAAAAAAAAAATGAAAAAAAATGAAGATGACGCATGGCACAGCTACAAGAGTACCATTCCTCCGTTTTAGATATATATAATAGATTAGCGAGGTGGAAATAGTCGATGAATACGTCCATGTATGCAGTAATTTTTTTTTCACCCCCTTCCATATACCTTTCTTTTCTTTCTTTTATTATTATTATTATTATTATTATTATTTTATTTTTTAAGATATAGGAATTACTGGGATGTTTACTCATCCAACTAATCTTTTAAGCACATGCAAATATTTCTTTTGTCCTACGAGGCATGGAAGTGACCTTGAAGGAAATTGATGAAAATTAAATCCAAGAACTTTTACTTTAAAAATAGGCACTTAGTCTTCCACCATATATAACTTTCAAGATCCAAACAAAGTAATCATATATAAGGAGTACATTTTTCGTACATTTTACTTTTTCAAACACCTCTACATTCATTGAATTTATTCATCAAGTGATGTGACACTCACTCAAGATTTACGTTTAGGGTGGCCGGTTGGGGAAGGGCTATTTCCTATTGATCAGTCCATGGATTCATTGGGCTAGTCTTTTAATTAATTTATTATATTTTATTGAACAGTCCATGGAGTCATTGGGCTAGTCTTTTAATTAATTTATTATATTTTGTTTTATAGGTAAATTACAAAAAAATAAACTTCATGTTTGGCATTTTTTCATGTAAACCAATATAAGAAAAAAGGTTGCAATATTCTCCTAACAGCATACAAATTTAATCATTAGCATCATTGTTAATCGTAATTCATGAAATACATTGCAATCAATTTTATTTTATTTTATTTTTTTTTGGGTTATGTGAAAAATGACTAAATATTATCAAGATTTCTTACAATTTACCTATTTTTTATTTTGACCCTAAGAAAAGCTCTCCATCGAATTGCTTAATCTCAAATTGCTCCAAAAGAGAAGATTTGATCAACAATCATTCTAAATGATCATTGCTACAAAGTACTCCATATGTATTATTGTTGATCGCACTTATCAGGTTAATGGAATAGGAAAATGAATTTGTTTGACTTCATTGAGTCTGCGCGCAACTTTGATTAATTAGGTGGGTGATGCAAAGCTTTTGATAGGATTTTAACAATTAACAAAAGACAGTTAAACATCACACTTTTTTTTATCTTTTTATTTAGAAAAGGCAAGAGCATGCATCACATCAAATACCATGCCAAGAACCCAACATACAAAGAGTCTAGAAATACAAGCAAAATCAAGGGTGGAGCCAGGATTTAAATTTGACTTGGGCTGGATAAAACCCTAAGAAATACACACACACACATATATATATAGTGCATAAAATATAAGAACATGTGTATGTAATTACCAAAAAAAAAGAAAAAGAAATGGGCATGTAGTATAAACCACAGAAAAAAAAAAAAAAAAAAAAAAAAGAACAAAAAAAACCTTTTGTTAAACAAAAAAATACATGAAAACCCAGATAAAAAATCAGATCAATGTAGAAGGAAAAAAATGTATTCTTGTGATCGATAACACATTCAGACATTCTTCTTGTTCATTGTTCCCTTATTTTTTGTTTTCTAGCAAAAAATAATAGCAAAAAATAAAAAATCAATCGAATTCTTTTTATCATAGTTGAAGATTGTCACGACCTTACCATATTTGCCAATCTCAACTCTTACGGTCTGAAGATTAGTAGTGCGTGTAGAGTGAAGGGGGAGAGAGAACCCAAAAAAAAAAAAAAAAGAAAAAAAAAACATTATTCAGCTTCCCCCCCCCCCCCCCCCCCCTCTTTTTTTTTTCTTTTACCTCTTGTATTTTGTTTGGATTTTTATGGTAAAAGTCTTTTGTTTGGATTGAGAGAACAAGACTCTAAATAGGAGATGAGCATAGAGCACCCATGTGGCAGGCGGGCCAGCAGACCAGCTGTTATCCACTTCTCCCATTTCTTTTCTTTGTTTTAATTTTGCGCTGCCTTAGTCTGGGCTACCTTAGTTTTTGGGCTGATTTAATCTTTATTTGACCTGGGCTAATATTGAAGTTCAAATTAAACAAGTAAAAAATAAAAAAACTTGGGTGGGTTACCTGGGCTACAGCCCAGTGTAGCCCGCTACACAGCTCCCCCCTTGAGCAAAATGCATAAACCAGACCAAAGCTCCGCATTTGTACGTTCGACTATTTCCTTCTTCTATCTAATAACATGAAACTACTTTAAAGAAGAAAACCATAGCACAATATATATGAACCCAAGACGTACTTTTCCCCTCACAAAAGGGAGAAGATGCCATAGATCGTTGCGCCTAGTGACATATCCCAAGAAAAAATAAAATAAAATAAATAAAAACATATATAGGATAGGACATCTTCTTCTTCTTCTTTTAAAAACATGTATCAAACATTCCCAATATATATAACATGACTCGATCATAAAACCTCACACAGTTACACTACACCGGAGTAGGGGACGATGTGCCACTAGACCAGAGGCTATTGACAAGACATTCTATTTAACCAGATCCCAAACATATATACCACAACTCGAACATAAAACCTTTTTTACACGTACATGCAGAAAAGGAGAAAGGAGAAGTGCCACCGGACCAAAGTCGAATGGCAATGATTCAATTTTATCAGATCCCAAACAATGATTCCATCTCTTCAAGAGTTTTTCCCCGTGTTTCTCGCAATTGCTTATAAAAGAAAACCCAAGCCATCACTGCAATTCCTGCGTAAAGAAAGAACGCCCCACCAATGGTGAGGGCCTTGCAGAGAGGCATGAAGGTCAGTAAGAAGACCCCATTAGTAACCGTGTTCACTAACAATCCCATAGTTGCACCCTGCGCGCGTAGCCTCAACGGGAAGATCTCAGAAGTGTAAACTCGCGTGATGGGACCCATCCCAATCGAGAACGACGCGACATACGATAATACGGTGGATATGCACATCGCGGTGGCCCACGTTTGTTTCTCATCCGAGAGATCGATGATTGTCAACCAGACTCCTAGGCCCACCAGGGATAAGATCATTCCCCCAACGCTAACGAGAAGCAAAGGGCGCCGTCCGATCTTATCAATTCCGAAGGTAGAGACAAGGGTGAAGGATATCTTGACGAATCCAACGACCACGAGGGCGAGTAGCTTTTTCTTTTCACTCTCAATTCCAGCCTTTTCAAAGATTGTTGGACCGTACAATATGACGGCGCCTATACCCGTTGATTGTTGGAAAAAGTTTATACCAACGGCTACGATAAAGATACGACCAACGGACGGTGTGGGTTGCATGAATAACTGTCTCCATGCAACAACAGCGTGAGGATGTTGCGGTACCTCATCCACGTCCTCTGCATAATCCTCCTCCAGTCCGAGTTCGGATCTCAAAGCAGCGAGCCGTGAGCGAGCTTCGGCTTCAGAATTCGAAGTTCTATTAAGAACTCGCCTTACATCACCGATTCGACCCTTCATGATGAGCCAACGAGGCGATTCCGGAATTGCTGATACTGCAGCAAGAGCTGAAGAAATTGCTGGAATTACTCCGACACCAACCATGACTCTCCAACCCAAGTGAAGCGGGAGGTTAAAGAATAAGTAGTTTGATGTGTAGGCCAGTAGTAGGCCGGCGTTGATGAAGACTTCAGGGAATGAGGAAAGGAAGCCACGCATCGAGGCCGGCGAAAGTTCAGCAGCGTACACAGGAGCGATCATGATGGCATAGCTGACGCCGAGGCCGGCGATTAAACGGCCGACCATTAGTAAGGTAAAGTTCGTAGCAAAGCCCATGAAGAGAGCGCCCACGAAAAAGGTGGCGGAGGCGCAGACAATTGTATAGCGACGGCCGAGCCAGTCGGAGGTCGAGCCGACAAACGGGTTCAAGACCACACCGCAGGCTATGAGTATTTTCAATTCTAAGTCGGTGAGTTTGAGGTCGTCTTTGACCAAGGAGGCCGCTCCAGTCATTACACCAGTATCTGCAACACCAAAAAATGGTGATGGACTTATCCCAAAAAAAAAAAAATGGCCGGTGCAATTTCAGCAGAATTCTTCATATTCTTAATTTTTTTGAATACCGTTGGATCTTGTGAATCTAATGGCTTAAAAATAAGGTACAAAAATGGAGTCCATGGATCCTAACCCATATATATATATATAGATATATAGATATAGATATAGATATATTTTGAAAATAAAAAGTAAAATATCACTATATATGAAATTATGAACTGAAGATGACTCACTATAACCCGCCGAGATTGAAATCATGCAAGCTAACAACACACAAGCAAAAGCAAACGCTCTCCTTCCAGCAGGTACAAAATCCTGAATAGAGTTCTGAGGTTGGCCGGCGACAGCATGATTGTCCGCATTCTGGTCAGTCATCTCTTATATGTAGAGAGAGATTGAAGAATTGGGGTGGGGGCGTGGACGTGGGGGAGAGAGAGAGAGAGAGAGAGAGAGAAAATGAGGTGTTAGTATTGAATGGTAATCAACTAGTGAGAGTCATGAACTACTGGTTATATAGACGAAACATATATATATATATATATATATATAGAGAGAGAGAGAGAGAGAGAGAGAGAGAGGTGTAAATGTTTAATACTCCTAATGAGAACGGTAAGTGAACAAACAAACTCCATACTTTTTTCTTCCTCGTCTTTTTATTTTTTTAAATAAATAAATCAGTGAACTACTGTTTATAACTTTATGCGGACAAAAGGTGTTTGTGACCTGGCTCGTGGAAAATAAATTTATTGGAGCTTTGAAACAAATAGTCGAGCGCTCGACAGGCCACAGGCCACAGGCCACGGGCGAGAAAGATTTGGTTTGGTAATACGTAAATGAGATGTGAAATTCTGGTTAGTAACGTACTTTGTCTTGTTATGCATGTTTAGGAGGATATAGTTATAGATCTACTGAAATAATTAAATGGTAAAAATTGAAACTTTTCTATATACAAATAGTAAGGTAAGGTATGAGGCGAAGTGTGAGGTAAGATAATATTAATCATAACAAAATGATAGACTATTTTGAAAAGAAAATTCTGAATTTCTTTGGTTTTGAGTAAATTCTTCCAAATTAAATTCAAAACCTGTAATTTATTAGAAACTTTCTACTATTCAATGCAAACACAATGCTAGATTGTTGACTTCACATGACTCCAAGATGAGTTTTAAAACCATATCTAGTATTGGGCCATCAGGATCTTTTTCGATTTCATATGATCGTATTATCAAGTGATCGAATGTTATGTGCTTATAACCTAATGGCATGCATTTCTCTCCCTCTTACAAAGGGGACATCTTGGCTTTTATTTATTATTATTATTATTATTATTATTATTTCTTTTGTGGTTCAAACTGGTTTAAACCATATGAGACATTTCACCGAATCCTAGCTGCTGCCTTTTAATAGCGTTAGGATTAAATTAACATAATATGTGGCTGACGCTAAAAGCGATACATTAAAGGACCAATTCTCATTCTCCACTTGGTGGAACTAGATTGTTTGTGCATTAAACCCAGCTCAAACTGGTTTAAACCGGATGGTTTTTATCGAACTGGTTCAAAGAGGCCAATTAGACCGACTTTAAATGCATAATATGCTTTTCAACCTTGACCTAGTTAGTAAATATTTGTAGTATACTTGAATAATACACGTACATATGCATTTTTTATATATATATAAAAAAACTCTTTTTTATCGTGCAAAATTCAAACATAATTAAAAATACACATTTATTTTTAATAATAAACATACAGTTAACGTATTCGATGTATTCAGTATTATACTTATGTTAAAATAATGTTAATTGTATTGTTGACAAGTCGACTCTTACTATAATCATCAACAATACTACTGTCAATAATTAAAATATCTTGATTTTTATCTTTATTTTGTAAAATAAAGATCTAATTTACAATTTTTCTATTGTAATATCCTATATCTTTATATTTTTTTTGGGTTAATTTGTTAAATATTAGATAATTATATCTATTCCTTTGTTATGCAAAACACGTTTCATATGATTTTAGGACAAAAATTATAAAATAAGTTGGAGAATGGAAATGTGAAAATATATATAGATATATCAAGACTTATTAATTTTGTCTTTTTCTTATCCATTTTCGTGCTACTTTCTAAGCAAACGTACAAAAAATAATAATAAAATTGATTATTATTTTATACATGATTGATTTTTAATAATATCTAAATATACCAATATAAAAATAGTCATTAATAGTGATATATTAAATGAAATAAAGTAATATATTTATGTTTTTTTTTTCTAAATTTTTAATTGAATTCGTATTGTACCCGTATAAGCTCGTATCTATATTATTTCTGTTTCCGTTTTTTTATACCGAATAAAATTCGGAAAAAAAAAATCGAATTGTATTTCGTGCATATATTATCCCATATTTTCCCGTACCATATTTTACTTTCTAAGCGTGGAATTGAGCTTAATTTGGATTGTCCATTATGTGGTAATCAAGAAAAAGATGTTAACCATTTGTTTCTTTCTTGCTCTTTTGTAGTTAATATTTGGAATCATATTTCTCAGCATTGTCCTATTCCAGGGAATTATCATGGTTCTTTTGCTGATTGGCTTGAATTTCTTCATAACAATTATGGTATGTATGTTAAGAAATATCCCCAATTTCTGGAGAAAATTTATATTGTGTTGGGTTCTTTAGAATCATAGAAACCAAGTGGTATTTCAGGGTCATAATCCAAATCCGGTTCAAGTCATGGAATTTGCAGTAAAATATTTTAAGGACATTAATAATGAAGAGATGGATCATCTATTGATTCAGCTTAGCTCTAACCATAATAGCCAGTATAGTTTTTTTCCATTTTGCAGGTCTATTGCTTGGGAGAATTCGCCTACCAATTGGATGAAACTTAATTTTGATGGCTCGAGGAAGCATCAATAAGTCAGCAACAGGACGTTTTGTTCTTCGGGATGACAGAGGTAGAGTGTCCATTGCTGCTTCTTATAAGTTTGGTAATGCATCGGTCCTTATTGTGGAATGCACTGCTTTACGTAATGGTCTTGCTGAAGCATTTGAAAAGGGAATTAGGAAAATTTAAATTGAAGGAGATTCGCAATTGGTAATTAACGCAATTTGTGGCATTTATCAAGTCCATTGGAGCATAGCTAATCTCGTTCAAGATATCAGGTGTCTCTTAGCTCGATTCAATTGGGTGGCTATTAAACATATATATAGGCAAGCAAATAAAGTAGCTGATTGTGCAGCCAATTTGGGATATAATTGTACTAATGATGTCAATATATGGGAACATAGATTTCCTAAGAAGTTATGGGATGTAATCTTAAAAGATTATCGATGTTTTGTTTGTTATTCCTAGATGTAAACAATTTTCTTTCTAATGAATTTTATTTGTTTTCCAAAAAAAAAAAAAAAAAAATCTATGTTCGAAGCTATGAAGACTTGAGGTGCGGAAAATATCACTAGAGTACCTACTCACCAACTCATTGCTATATAGAAGCATATTATAACCAATGGGGGTTGATTTAGTTGATAAGGATTGAATTATTCGCTTGTAAGGTTTACGTTCGACTCCTATTGCCAACAATCCTCTTTGATAAGCGATCTTTAAATCCAATGTTAATCTTCGTTGAGGCCTGCTACTTGCCCTAGCCTTGAACTAGGGTGGCCTCCCTTCACCTAAACTTTTTGTTTACCCCAAAAAAAAAAAAAAAAAAAAAAAAAAAAAAAAAAAAAAAAAAAACAATAAGAGTATACTATTTAATTTGATGGCTTTCAAATGCAAACACCTATTAATTAAAAACAAAATATATCTAAAATAACATACAATGAGAGAGACGAGACGAATACAGCGAGAGAGAGAGAGAGAGAGGGAGAAATGGCATGGCATGTTTGGTCACCAAATCGGTGACATAATCATTACTGACGCATGATAGAATCTCGTTGTCGCTGATAGAAGCTTCCAAAAGAATAGTAAACTAACGCCCCTAGATATAAATAGGGGAAATTAGCGAAAAGTCTATTTTTATAGGACTTATAGAGGCATAAATCTATGCAGCAAATTTATGTAGTCATAAGTCCACTTTTAAGTAAAATGAGTTTACTTTTGTAATCATGGTAAATGCATAAAGTCAAGTTCACCCTTAAGTGTTATTTTTTGTTTTCAAATTTTAAAATGACAGAACTTTTGATCTAACTATTGATTTCCAATAAAATTTATATATTTGAAATCTATTTGTCGAGCTTTTCGAAACAAGACCCATGATGAAAATAAAATTATGTATAAAAAAAAATAGTTACATTAAATACATATTTACATGTATCGGTTTTAAAATAAATAAATATGTAACTATTTTAATGTGGGTTCAATTTTGTACAATTTCCCATACAAAATTATTAAATTTATTACATGTAACTATTGAATCGGTTAAATTGATGTGTTTGAAACTAAAAATTTGTAAGATCTAAATATTTTGTGACTAAAATTCAGTCACAACTAACTTAAAAGTAATTGTTTTCAAGTAACTATTTTTCTGTGGGTTCAGTACATACTTCAGTTACAAGTAAATGTTTGCCTAGATTTAATTGATTTTTTTTTTTGTGGCAAAATTAGGAAAAAGACTCATGATGAATATAAAATTATATATAAAAAAATATTAAAAAAAACAGTTACATTGATTATATGTAACTTTTTAAAAGGAATCTTTTGCTACATAATATGAAGGGGTAATATCATCTGAAAATATCTAAGAGGGACCTTTGTTTACATAAAATTTTATGATAGACTTATGGCTACACAAGCCTAATTTTATAGACTTGTGGCCAAAGTCTCCATATAAATACAATCCAGGCAGTGTAAACTGAACATCCAAACATGCACCTTCCCACGTCCTCATCAAGAGTAGAAAGTATCACAAAGCAAAGTGGAAGAGGTTCAAGGTACACAACAATCGTGTTGCTGACGTGCCATCTTTAATTCCACCCTTATTTTTGAAATTTGCACGTGCATGTATGGATTAATTCCGTACTTAAATTTGATTTTGGACCACTATTTCTATGTTAATCTCAACCTTCCTCGCAACTTAGTCATCATCCTAAGCAAGTCCAACCAATCACCGATCATATCATTTCATTATCATATGGTATTTAATTATTTTTGGTCCACAGCCTACCCCTGATGCCCTGTTGCTGGATTGCTAAAAAAATACTTGACCATGATTACCAAATCCTATCCCGCGGATTTGGATTCGGATTTAGTGCAATTGACTAACTTACTACATGGTACAGTAAATGTAGGATTGATGGCATGTGACAAAAAAAAAAAAAAAAAAAAATGGATGGCTAGCTGTTAGGCGTTAGGTGTCAAATTAATACATCTTTTAAATTTTAACCTTCTATTTTTTCTCCTTGTCATGTGCCATCGACCCTACGTTTACTAGGGGTGCAACTCGGGACGGAACGATCCGGGACATGGGCATTTCTGTCCCGGACCGAAGTAATTCGGGAACTTAAATCTTGTACCGGAACCGGACCAATTTAGGCATGGACCGAGTTAGTCCCGAACCGAGTTTTCTCGGTTCAGGACGGTTCGGGACTCGGTTTTTGATTGTATATTTTTTTTTCTCAAGTAAAATGGGATTTCCGGTTAACAATCTCCAGCTAACTCCATTTTTCCCGGCGAAACCCACTTTCAATTTCTTACTGTTGGCGTCACCTCCTCCATCAACAGATCTCTAAATCTGACAAACTCCCACCCATCACGAGCTCACCTTTACTCCACTGCCATCACCTCTTCCAGATCTGTAACTATGAAGGTGGGTTTTTGGGGTTTCCAGCATAAAGAATTAAAATAGAAAAAAAATATAATAGAAAAAAAATATAATAGAAAACAGAATAAAGAAAGAGAGAGAGAGATGAATAGAGAAAGAGAAAAAAAATGGATGATATTTTACTGTGATTGCCGGCGCTGGGACCGCAGAGTCGCAGTAGATGTGGATGGCTGGAGGGGAGGCGAGAGCTGGGGAGGGACTCAAAGGAGGTTTACCAAATGAAAAAGGAGATCTGGTGAAAAGGAGAGGTAGAGCTGTAGAGGGTTTAATTTATTTTATTTTTTTGGGTTCAGGAGTGGTTCATAGCTTTTAATCAATTCTTTTTTCTTTTTGACTATAAATAATATATAATATTAGATTATTATATTATATATTATAAAAAATACATAAGAAACGTAAAAGGTTTATTATGTATTATATATATATATATATATATATATATATATATATATATATATATATATATATATATATATAATTCGGGAATTCGGGACGGTTCAGAACTCAAATCCCTTAAACCGAGTCCCGAATTGAAAAAATTTGGTTTTTGAAAAAAATCCCGAATCCCAGACTAAATACTGTTTGTCCCGGATCACATCAGATCGAATTATTCAGAACGGTCAGATCCTCGAAATTATCCGAACCAAGTTGCACCCCTAACGTTTACTGCACCATTTTGTGTTTTAACTTGTGTACATGTGAAGGCCATCGGGCTATTATCCATATAATATAGGTAGAGACCCACTTGCCCACAACCACCGGGGCTATGGCCTTTCTCAGTTTCCGCCCCTTTTGTGTTGCTTTTGTTCTGTTTTTTCACCCTCTGTAAATGGTCATTGTACTAATAATACAAGATTTTTTCCTTTTTTTTTTAAAGTGGAAAGGAATAATTGAACAAACGTCGGAGGAAATTTCCATAATATTCATTAATAGAATTAGACTTTCAAAGCCCCAAAAAAAACAAAAAGAAAAAGGCGAATTAATATAATTAGATTTTTCACTTTCGTAAGTACGTGAATTTATTTATTTATTTATTTTTCATGGAGCAAGGGATTCGAAATTAAGCATATCTAGGTAAGTGGAAAGCCACTACCTGATTCATTAGTGTTGCATAAGAAATATTAAAGTTAAGTGACTGGGTGGAGAAATCATGGGTAGAAATATTAATGTTTTTCTAGAAAACCTTATTAAATACTTTCACATCAATATATATGTTTTGATATTCTAATTTTGCTTTCAATTGTATAAAATATTGAAAAAAGGGTTAATACATTTTTAAAGGTATTTTAAGAAATGAAATAAGAAGAATCATTGATTGTTGAAACGTGACAATAATTTTGAAACATCACAAAATTTAAAGGAGGCCAATAATTTTGGAACGGAGGGAATGATTGACATCTTACACAATCTTGGTTCAATATTGACCCACATGACAATAACACTATGTTTGATATGTTGGATAGGATAAACATATAACTTTATGTGTTTTGTGTTTTGTGTTCTTTTTAAATAAAGATATACTTTTTGTAGGATAATTATACCTTCCATATGCAGAAAATAATAAACCCCTTGGAGAGGTGATGTCTTTTTATCCTAGAATACTATCCCATTTAAAATAAATAAAATGATAGAAAAATGTCCAAGAGACCATCTTGCACATTTCAAACAAAGTAACTAAAGATTTTTTCTTCATTCAACAATTTTATCATATCTAACCATTTAATCTAGCATACCAAACATAGCCTAAATTGGGGACTCCATCTCCCTCCAAAGTTCAACTATTTGTTCCAAATTAGATACCCATTTGTGTGTTGAGAATATTAGAATAAATAAATTAAAGATTAGATGAACTTACACATGATGTAAGATTTCCTATACCTATTAAATTTTTATTTTTTAAAAATCACATTTAGTCAAATTTATTATTAGATTATATATTCTCCTCATATACACCATATTTGTCAAATTTTACATTAATTGATATCAAGAAGTAATTGATTTGTAAACTCACTTTTCCCCTCGTAAATAAAACTATATTTTTAAGGTACTTTATGAATGGCATGACTTTTAATCTTCAATAACTTGATGTTTAACATGCATGATGTGCACAAGGAGAATATCAAATCAAATCAAATCGTGGTCGGCAAAATGTGATTCTTAACCAAAAAAAAAAAAAAATTATTGATGGGTATAAATGTTGTTTGTCTTGGCACTATATGTAAATTGATCCCGTCTTAATAAATTAAGAAAATAATAGTGCAATGAATTCGAACCCAATACCTCCCCTTTGTTATTTCAATGATAACTTTTGACACAAAACCCAATACAAAAAAAGTTGAGGGTATTTTTGGAAAGATGAAGTTTAATTAATGCAAGTCAATGCAATGATGACCATTTCTTAAACTCCATGATTTGTTAAACCTGGCCTATCTTTGTGGGACAGAGGGAGTACAATTTAAATATGTATAAGACAAATACGTGTTTTGTGTATGATATAAAAAGTATGCTGCGTTGAGCAAACAAGTTACACAAATAATATAAAAAAATATCCACAATATTGTTAAGATAAATTGCGAAAAAGAATCAAAGGATCTTGATATGTGCACAGATATATCATGTACGGAGATATTAGAAATATCACGGATATTATGTGGATCTAAGGCTCTATTTGGTTTATGGATTTTATCAGGGAAAACAAATAAAATATAACGAATTGTACTTTCTTTTATTTGGTTGCAATGGAAAATTAGAAGAAGAAGAATAATTAGAATAATTTTGACTTGATATGATTTTATCTTTTCCTTTCATTTTCTTTCCTACTCATTTTTTTTCCCTTCCTTTTTTATTCCTTGGTAGAATCCATGAACCAAATAGAGGGTTAGGGTCATGGCTCGTGGTCCCCCTCCCTGAGCCTGGTCAATTAGGTGGAAGTGGAATACGTCACCAGCTTAATCTGCTACCAACCTAATATAAACATAACAAATAAATTAATAGTTCTAGTTTAATTATCATAAGTTCATAACCACTTTTGTACAATGAGTTAGCTTATAGCCTTAAAATTGATGGTGCATGGGACATTAAATTAATCCCACCAGGCCACCATTTAGGGTTGTTCCACGATTTTCTTCACTTGAATAATGATTTATCTTAACCAGTGAAGAAAAATGTCTGAAGTTTATTCGTTTTTAAATACATACGTAAACTCTACGTGAATTTCCTATTTGGACCACCAAGAAAATTCCACTTCGTCTGATCAGTCTTGCCGAGTTGCCGGCTTAAGAAAGTGACCTCACGATTGATGATCACCGAAATTTTGTGTGTTCATACGACGAGGAATCACAATTCCTAGATCTTTTACTGGTCCGTATCTGTCCCTTCATGCCAAATATAATATGACTACAAAAAAATAAGAATGTAGTACATAATGCCCTTGTTCGTGCATTTTTATCCGTTAGATACTCTTTTCAGATGACATAGCGAACTTGGTTGCCCTAAACATGTAAAGGATTTGAATTCTTAATCCATTTTCTTTGTATTTCCTATGATTGAAATGTGCGATTCCTTATGTTACTTTTTTAATCTGATAATTTTTCATTTGAGTATTATTCCTTGTTTCAATATCTTCAAGCACACACAAAAGAAAAATAATATACATATACATATATATATATATATAGAGAGAGAGAGAGAGAGAGAGAGAGAGAGAGAGAAGCACAGCCCTAAGAAGGATATTGTTTGGGATTTAAATCCCTTTTGCCGTTTGGAATGCTTACGTGGATGCCACATAGGCTCCACGTGAGCAACACGTGAGCTGCACATGTCTTTTCCATCAAATTTCTTAACGTCTGTTTGCCATTTGACCAAATTGAAACTCAATTCAAAGTTTTTGGACCAAATTGACACAATCTGAAGTTTGTGGACCAAATTGAAACTACTCCCAAAGTTGAAGGTATTAAAAAGTAATTAACCCAACTCTTAATTATAGTATTAGAATAGATACTACTTTATAGAGTCTCTTAAACTTAAAAACTTTTGTGATGATATGACAGTGGCTGACTTGCTTGACAGGGATAGAAAGTGTTGGAATAAAGAAGCGGTCAAACAATTACTAGATGAGCAAGAAATGAATATGGTCCTTGGATTGCCGGTTGCATGGATGAATAGTAAAGATAAGCTCATTTGGCATTATACAACCAATGGACAGTACACGGTTAAATCAGGCTATGTGGTGGGATAGGATCTTAACAAGAATGGTGGGCTGGCTCACAAGCGAGCTGAAGGAGAATCAAGTGGTCATAATTCTCAGAAAAAATTTTAGAAATTTATCTGGGGACTCCAAGTTCCTAGGAAGTTACGCCACTTTTTATGGAGATGTGTTCATGAGACTCTACCTCTTGGCTATAAGCTTAAACAAAGAATGCCACACTGGAATGATGCATGCTCGTTTTGTGGTGAAGAGGAAACACTCACACATATTTTTTTCACCTGTCCCTTTGCGAGAATGACCTAGTATGGGAGCTCACTTCAACTTGATAGTATTTCTATGTTGAATCAACCCTTCTTGCAATGCTTGGAAAATTTAAGACACAAGTGGAAGGCAGATGCATTAGCAAAAAACCTTCTGCGCACGGTGGTGTTTATCCTATGGCGCATCTGGAAGGCAAGGAATGATAGAAGCCTGAATGGAAGGAAATGGGAACCGAATGAAGTTTTCTTGAAAGCTGCTGCAGATGAAAGTGAGTATGAACAGGCACTGACCCAAGGAAGTACTGATGGCGAGACTGCTAATGCAGACTGGGATATCGATCAAAGGCCTCCAAAATGGCAACCCCCGCCTGAGTTAATGTTTAAGCTAAACTCTGATGGAGCGTGGATTAAATCTGATGGCATGGGGGGTGCAGGCATTGTAATTAGAGATTCGAATGGCATGTTCATTGCAGGAATGGCAAAAAAATTAAAGTATGTGAGGAGTGTACAGATGGTCGAAGCATTAGCTATGTGGGAAGGTATTCATTTTGCTATAGAGATGGGTATTAAAGGGCTATTGGTTGAAGGAGATACCAAAGGGGTAATCGAATGCATGTCTGGGAGGAAGGAAATGGTGGAGGAAATTGCAATTATCTGTGGTGACACCCAACTCTTGGCAGAAGAAGCAAAGGTAGAAGTTTTTTGTTATACTCCGAGAAAACACAATTGTGCTGCTGATGCAATGGCGAAGCATGCACTTAGGGTGGATGGCTTTGAGGTTTGGTTAGAAGATCCCCCTGTTTGGCTTTCCCCCATCCTTGAGGCGGATATGCCTATCATTATGTAATGCGTTTCTTCTCAATAAATGCTTTCTATCGTTTGAAGAAAAAAAAAAAAAAACTTAAAAACTTTTGTTTGAAAATATTGTCCCTAATTAAAATTATAAATTCATTTTAACCCTTGTTTTGAGATAATAAGGCCCACTTTATCATCTAATATAACAAAGACGTTGGGAAAAAAAAATAAGATTAATAATTAATCCTATAGCCGTGAATGAAGGGTTAGAACGACCTTTATTGGAGAAAAGGATGCCTGAGAAGGACATGTCTACGATCTAAAAGTTTATAAGAACACTTTATTCTATGCATTATGAGGCTCGTATTTCATTTCAGATTGTATAAAAATAATAATTTATTTGGTTTCATAAACATGTCATTGAGAAAGAGGGAGTGTAGGCCAACTCCCATTTTTTTTGATGACATGTGTGGGCCAACTCCCATAGTCCCATATGAATAAGGTTTATGCTATCTTGTCCTACACTTTACCTCATATTTTGTCTTGCTATGTGTATTTAGGTAGGTTTCAATTTTTAAGATTTAATTATGTCAGTAAATCTCACAACTTTACCTCCTAAATATACATAAGAAGATAAAAGGTAAAACAAGATAGCATTATCCTGTGAATAATAATTGAGACAAGCATTCTATTGTTTTGACTTTTGACCGGTCATCCCCTTTTGGCCAAGGGATTCCAATTTTATCACAGAGGAAGCCTCTTTAATATAGCCTACGTGCACAGCACCGGAGCCAAGAGAAATCACCTGAATAGTCTCCAGGCTATGGAAGCCCCAAACGATATATGGAGTACTTCATTAGTCCATTCTACACCAGAATCTTCGTAGAATAAAGACCGTCTCTTCAAGGCCGACGACACGTGGTTTCAGTAGGGGTTCATTTTTCCTGTGTGATAGTGTGTGAGACCTTTTTGTTTTGGTGTCGGGGGAATCACTCTTGAAAGTTGAAATGCTTACAATTCGTGTTTCTTTGTTCTATGTTTGATTTTTGGTTCTACTAGTGGGGGATCCACGTACCACGTGCGAAGGATGGTTGTTTTACATTGTCATGGTGGAAATGTCCAATTCCTACTAAATTAATATGTGCATTAATTGTTTCATTACGTAGGAAACTTGCAGACAAAGTTGCTGCTCCTGGATTCTTGGTGGTGGTTCCTGATTTCTTATACGGTGACCCTTAGCCCTAATTTTAATCGGGAGGCATGGCTAAAAGCGCATGGCACGGTTGATTCTCTCATTTGTTGTGATTTTAAGATCTGTTATTGAGTGTACATGTCCACGAATCAAAAGAATGATAAATTAGAGCACTTGGAGATTTGCTGCATTTCGTAATTCAAATAGATTTTCTATTCTTGATGTATGCATGTCACGAAAATGAAATGATCCAATTTCAGTGATGCAACTATTGAATGGAATTTGGCCATTTAAAACGAAATCATTAAGGTTATTGCAGAAAAATGAGGTCTGTACTTTAGTTTTTAAATGATTATTTCAGCTGGGAGTTGAGAAGTAGACTCATTTCTTACCTTACCTTTCATTCCGTAAGAATATACTACTGCAGGGTGATTGAAGATCCATTCCAAGTTTCCATAATTTATACAGAATGATGATAGAATATTAAAATGTAATCAAGTCTTATTGAACCACAGAGCAAAGTCCCTCATTTTTTCTTCCGTAGAAATTTTCAATAGCTATAGGAATTTCCTTAACAAAAATTTAACAAATTCCATCTCAAAAACAAATTTCATATAAAAATTCTTTATACAAACATAGTGTTAAGGAAGAACATAGATTAATTTTGGCGTTGTTGTTGTTGTCGTTGTTTTGTTTTTTTTTTTTTTTGTTTTTTTGTTTTTGTTTTGTTTTGTTTTGTTTTGTTTTTTTTTTTTTTTAAAAAAGATTGATTTTGACATTACACATAACACACCACACCTATACCATTTAAAGAGACCATGAGGCATGGGTTTTTTTTTTTTTTTTTTTTTTTTTTTTTTGGGTAAATATCTAAAACCTCCCTAAAAAATTAAATCATATTCAAAATCCCCAATAAATATTTTATGTGTCAATCTAATTCTAAATAAATAAAATCATATCCAATAACTCCACCCCTTAACTTTTCGTCCACTCCTTGTTTAAAAAACAATGAATAGACAAAAGTGCCCCACTTATTAATTAATTCTTTTTTCTACACACCGTAGGAACAAAGCACTATAAAATATTAAACAGTCGCCATACTTCATCACTGAGCCGCCTTTGATCTCTTTATCTTTGCAATAGCATATAATATCTTAGTATAAATTGAGTTCAAACTATCAGCATAGAGAATCAACAAGTCCTGACCTAGATTCAACCATAAAATGTTACAATAAATTAAGAAATTAAGGTCAGAAAAAGATGAATGGTGTAAATGACGTGAATGGGACATATAAATCTAAAAGAAGGATTCGTGGAGACTGTTGCTATACTTGTCCCTAGTCATAGGAAACTCACTCATTTACAAAAAGATGATTGCTGATGTGATAGGGTCAATGGAAGAAGGGGCATATTAGTATAAGAGAGGGGGCACTTTTGTCTGATCATTGTTTTTTTTTTTTTTTTAACAAGAGTGATGGAAAAGGGCTTTTTTTTTTTTTTTTTTTTTTTTTTTTTTTTTTTTTTTTTTTGCGCCAAGCAATGAGGTATCTGACTTGTTAGAACCCGACTAATCCCCGCTCCTCACATGGGACCCCTATCTTATAAAGTCGTTTAATACCTGGACTAAAGAGTAATGGAAATGTTAACCAAGTGGGGTTATTAGATATGATTTTAATTTTTTAGCATTAGATTCATAGATAAAATATTTATTGGGGTTTTTAAATATAATATTATTTTTTAGGGAGATTTTAGGTATTTCCCCCCCTTTTTTTTCATAGAAACATGAAAATTTGAACATTGATTATATATGAGAAATTGAAAACTAAAACTAAGAGGGGAAAACATGATGATGAGACACAAAAGTAATCATTTATTTATTTATTTTATTTTATATTTTTGCGGCGAAGTAATGAATAAGAAATAAAGTCACTACAACTCACAATATCAACAATATATGGAGGGTACGGGTGACGGTAATACCAAATCACCCCTCTCAATTCTCAACATATTCAATCCGTCATCTTCTTTTCTTTTTTTTTTGGTAAACTTAAAAAAAAAATAAAAAAATAAAGAAAAATAATCAGTCATCTTCTTTTAATCTCTCGAGATTTTGTATATTGAAAGGGAAATTGTTGCAGAAATTGGTACGGACTACCATAGAGTCAGTTATAGATGATTTTCTGAATTTAAAAAAATGTCAAGTTTAATTTTGATGGATGATTGATTTAAAATATATTAAGAAATAATTATTTCATATCTTTTCTTTTGTTTATATTTTGTTAACAGTAAATAGATGCTAGTTTTATTTTGGGTAAATTACACTTAAGAGTTCAGAGTTTGGGATAGGTTTCACTTAAGGGTCCCAAATTTTAATTGCGTCAATTTGGTACCCAACATCAGCTTTGACCAGAAATCAGAAACGGCGTTAACAGCAACTCTGAAATGACTGTAATGCCCCCCCAAAAACGATGTCGTTTAGCTCATGCTCTCAAACCCACACCATTTTCTCTCTCATCTCGTCTCTCGTCTCTGTTCTCTCGCCTTTGTCGTCTCTTTCTATCTCTGTTCTTCTCCCTCCATGCCCCCACGCCTCCGTCCTTCTCCTTCCAAACCCTCGCTGTCGCCGTCTAATTTGAACCCGATGGCAAATAGCGTTGATCTCTCCGTAAACACTTCCCCTCTCTCCACTTTCACCACAGCAGTGTTTTCCACCCAAAACAACCCACGATTGGCTCAACAACCGACTTTTGAATATAGAGGTGTGGGTTTTAAAATTGGGTTTTCAATGGTTGTAGATTTGAAAATGTAGGAGGAAGTGATGGTTATACGGTGGCCAAATTTGAGGAGGAGATGAGGGTTTCTTTTTCTTTTTTTTCTTGCACGAAAATGGATGGGGATTATGATATGGGTAAGGAAGGGTCAACGATGGAGGTTGATCTTCACTGCCATCGACGGTTGGGTTTGCGATTTCAATCTTTGTGGCCTTTGATGTTGTTGTTGTGTTGTTGTTGTTGTTTTTTTTCTTTTTTTTTTTTTTTGGTTTCATCGCCGGAAAAAATGGTGTGCCATGGCAACACTCCCAAATCAATGGCGTCATCGGTGGCCAAAGAATAAGAGCGAGCGTCAGCAGCAGACGTGGATGATGGTCCATGGTTAAGGATGATGCCGTCATCTATGTGTCGTTGTGGTGAGAGAGAATGGTCGCAGGAGAGATTGATTTTGAGGCGATGGAGAAATTGCCGGAGAATGGTCGTTGAGACCTTCATTGCAGGAGAATTGTTGGTTTTTCCCATTTCTGTTCATTATGTGGCTGTTGTTTCTTTTTTCTTTTTCTTTTTATTTTTTGGTTCCTTCATCGCCGGAAAAAATGGTGTGCCGGCGGGTGGTGTAGGTAATATATATTATACCACATACTTCAGAGTATTTTATTTTTTAAGATAGCCTTTACATTATGCAGTTCAATTTCTTTCAATTTGCCAATGATTGGGAACTTCTTGGCAGGCTTGATGAGAGGAAACGCAGGAAGGATTTTATCTTGCTAGCAGAAATCATAGCCGTTCCTCTGCTCAGACAAGAAAACTCACCATTATCTCCCTAATGGATTTAAGGGTGAGGGGTAAAATAGGGATAATATGATTTTAATTCAATCACATGCACATCATGTGCAAAATTTCCGTCTGGTCAACTAACGGTTTTGACGTCGGACCCTAAATTGAAACTCAACTAATAATTTGGGTACCAAACTGATGCAATTAAAATTTGGGATCCTTAAGTGAAACCTACCCCAACCTTTGGACCCTTAAATGCAATTTACCTTTTTATTTTTCATATATTAATTTAGTTTTGAATAGTTGGATCTTAGTATATTTTTCATTCTTAAATGATTATAAAAAAAAAAAATTCCATGCTTTGGCCCCACAAAGCTGAAGTCATGCTCCTATAGAAATGTTATAAAAAGGTCCTACCATCAGCATAACCGAAAACAAGAAAATAATTCAATACTGAGCTTGAATCTAAGACATCCTCCTACATGTGAAGGAAAAATGCAAGCGAACTACAAGCCATTGACTGGTGCCTTAAAGTGTTCAAATCTCAAAAAGTTGAGTTGTTTAGTCCCATGCCTATTATGTGGAAAATATCTTAGATTCTTAGAGTCCTTTTGGGTGTCTCTTGAAAATTATATGGTCTCATTCAATATATAAATTCATCATCATGAATGAGAGCATTATAATTACACCTCAAAAATAAAAATAAAAATAGGACCATTACAAAAAATGATCGCTATCGTCACCAATGATATTGACAATATGGCGTTATTGCATTCCAAAAAAACCTAAAAATTGATTTTATACCATGATTTGTGGAAGTATTGTCCAGTGAATAGTAGGAGATGACTTAACCCAAACAAAAAAAAAAAAAGAAAAAAAAAGAAGGTTTTTCTACCATACCATTTAATTATATCATTGGGCCAGTTGAAGCCCACCATTAGCTAGAGTCCAATTACGTTGAAACGCTACATTTTTTTAAATTAGTGTTATATATACCAACACTTTATACCAACTCTTCTATCCCAACCCATGTAATAGTTGTTGTGGCTCGTTGCATCAACCCACTTCATTATTTTTAAGAGTACATTTTCCTCAAGGTACCATGGCCTTGTACAGCTCTCTTTTTAAATTTTCCTCCTTATTTGTATTATTTTTCCTCCTTTTTTTTGTTTTTATAAACAATACAAATAATGGATTTTGAATGTTTGTACAGAATGCTACATGATATTTTTCTTCTTGGTTTCATAATTTTGGAGCAATCACTATGTCGATGTGTCCTTATCATATCATAACCATATCACTTGTCAGTGTGTGTGCTTCCTAATTTGAAATCAATCTCAATTTTGCCTAAATAGGGCATATGACTTAGCCTGTTCAAATTGATAACTCGATTATTCGAAAACGCACTGCCTAGAAGGGTCGACCTTAGCCCAGCTAGTTGTTTCTAAAGCCCACTGGTGGATGATTCAAAGCATTCCAACCCTACAATTGATCCTCGTAAGGTTTAGATAAGACTCAACCAGGTCAATCCATCATATTGGACCCATCATCTAGTCGGCCTCATGCTGACAAATGGGTTTTCAAAGAACTATTAGAGAGAGTAACTTTGATCTCAATCCCATTGAGCCAGCAGAGACAATGGCCTCCAGCTTTAATAATCGATGATCAGTCACACAGAAATAAAGTTTTGAAAGTCAAGAGGAGACAGAGTGCCATTAACTTTACAATCTTTGGCCTTTGAATGCTCTTTTTCTCTTTTTTCTACAATTGCCTACTATTTTTTCAATCTCCAATTTTGTTATTGTTGTTATAATTATTATTGTTCTTATCTCCTTTTTCTTCAATTGTTTTAGATTCGAGCCACCCCTCCCAAGGGGAATCGCCTTTTGAAATAAGCGGAAAAATTAAGAGGTATTTGATGGCCCAATATCCCATACAATGTTTTAGCTCATGTTCATAAAGGTGTCACTAAAGGTTTTATGCTGGCTATTTACCGACCGCAGCCTTCCTCCCTTCTCCAGGGTTGGGACAGGCTGCGTGAAACATGGAACTTAAGGAAAATCTTAAGATTTTGAAGATAAAATATAAAGAAAATTCATCATTTAATTCCAATGTTAACTATAACTACAATTGATTTCAAAGCCGAAACTTATGATCTTGCAGGAGAAAGGGTCGTGTAAAATAAACCCCCGTCTTAGCAAAGAGTACCTCTACTGTCTCTACACATCTCTTGAACTTTTAGTTTCTTTTGTCTGCCACTTATTTGGGTGTTATTTGCAGATGACTTTTGCTTCACCTAATGAAGATGAACTTATTGCCATGGCAAATGCTCTGTCTTGTGGAGAGATGTTTCAACCAATTCAAAGGGGTAATAGCAAAACCAAAAGTTCAATAGAATCCTTGTTCCTGATGCTAAAACCAGCAATCTGGGTTTTGCTAGAGAAGGGTATCAAAATAGTGGTTGTGACTCTTGGATCAAATGGGGTGATCTTATGTTCTAAAGGAGGTCTTGGCTGTATGAAAATAGGTTTGAAGAGAACAAAACCTTATGGTTTTGGAAGACAGTTATACGAAACTACGACTCCAAGTTGTCCATCAAATCGGTTTTTTGGTGCTAGAGGTTTTGAGGGAAATCTTTTTGCTGTACACTTTTCTGCACTGCCTGCATCAGTTGTGAGGCTTACAGGAGCTGGTGATTGCTTGGTTGGTGGGGTACTTGCTTCTATATGTGCCGGTTTAGATGTTTTTTAAAGTGTTGCTGTTGGTATTGCAGCAGCCAAAGCAGCTGTCGAATCACAGGCCAATGTGCATAATGAATATAGTTTGGCCAAAATTGCAGGTATGTTTGTGATTTTTATTTGTAGTTTGCAGAAATTTAAAATATCAAGCTCTAGTAAATGGAAATTTTTATAGCGTTTACTTGTCCATCCTTTACCATGGAGTCATTGAAAAAGTTTTGGGTCATCACCATGATAAAATAAATGGTAAATATTGCCATTACTTCTCATCTTAAATATGATCCACAACGTGACTGGGAATAAAGTTATTCCAAATGCTATGAAAAACGAAATGGGTTTTTTTTTTTTTTTTTTTTTTAAAAAAAAGCAAAATGGATTCATTTCACACACTGTGAAATACAACAAAAACCATCTCATTTCTAAGGGCCATCTACATGCCCCCTCAGTACAATGAATAGTTGATCTGGACGCAAATTTATTCATTTTAGCGACAATCTTGGACTCTGATTTTACAAGGATGATGGGGATTCTATCATCCAATCAAGGATGAAAGTGGTTGTTGATGTGAATTTCTTATATGCAGATGATGCAAGGTCGGTATACTCTGCTGCCAAAGTCGTGTTCTATCAATTGATGTTGTAAAGCATGGGAAATATTTGGATTATGAAATTGCTTATTGAAGGGTCACGATGTTTTACACTTTTTATCGTTTTTTTTTTCCAACTTAAATGGGTGTTGAAGAATGATGTCACTTATGCTTCCTGTTACTGATATTTTGAGAATAATTAAACAGGAAATGCTAATTGACACGCCTCAAGTAGTTGATCATATTCTCCTTGGATAATATTATTACTTTCTCCATTATTTTTCTGTATATATTTCCTACTGCAGAGTCATTGTGTTGACAACTTAATTATGGTGGCTTAGTTTGAAATTTGATAAAGTATGACAATTACATTGACAATGTAGAAAGCTTGCCGTGGACTATATTCACATTTCCTATCCTATGGTGATCTGTCTGTTTGTATGGAAAATGACATTTTGGAAAAATGATCGATGTACCATTTCTGATGTTTTTTTGGTCATGGATGTGCTTTGCATGAGAGAAATTTGGTCAAGGGGAAGGTCTTTTAATTAATAATACAAAAATTAAAACCATCTGTGATTCAAAAATTCTTTGCATTTTTTATTTTTTATTTTACATTTTTCTTTATAACTCATAACATACATTTCACTTTAAACTTCTTCCCCCAAACCCAAAGAGGTGTCTTGCCAGTGTTATAAACAAATTTGAATCCTTCCTAGGTTTTTTACTTATAATCACTAGATTGTTTGGTTTGTAAATAAATAAATAAAAGCTCAACCGGTTTGTAAATGAATAAAAAAATCGGTTGAACCGTCAAACTTCCTAGAGAATGGTACAATATCCTTCCAAGAAAAGACCGACTTAGAAGTCTGCTAAAAACGAGAACTGTGCAAAATGGTGAGCTTTGGGCTGGTATTAGAAACGGTGCGTTTTGCCGAGAGAAAGACAAACAACCGCTCCGTACGACATAAATTGTCGTGACCTTCTAGATCTTTTCTCATGGTCGCGTATGATGTGTGACGTGGCAAATGAGTCATCTAGCCACACCACCTCTTTTTTTTTTTTCTTTTTTTTTTTTTTTTTTTAATTTAATATTTTCGAACAGTTTTATACTTCTATTAGCTTCGAATCCCGTGTGATGCACGAATTAATTTATAAAAAAATAATATTATTAGCAAATTAAAATTTTAAGAGAATACTTATTCTCTAAAACAGTAAAATGTATTTGTTAATATAATATGTTAATTAAATTTAAAAGATATAGACAAAAACAATCTTTGATGTTCAGTCAAAATTATTTTTGATGTGATGTTAGCGTAATGTATCATACAAAATTTAATTATATTCCCGAAAAAGATAAATTATTTTAAAAAACAATTAATTTAACGGTAGAATTTTGTAAAAAATGAAGGAATTGACATGTTATGATATTTGGTGGAAAAATATTAAAATTCTCTAGAGCTTAACCCGTCCCACAATCATGGTTTTAACATGTTGGTATATACCAAAGCAAGTATAGCCGTTGAAAGTATCTCAAAATCCGATAGTACAGATTTTAGAATGCATAACAACGATGAATCTTAACTTTCCATGAGGTTTCGAGTGGATTTTACAAAGAGCGAAAACCATGAGGAAAAATATTAAAAATTTGTTTGAGATTAGAGCATAAAAAGATGAGAGAAAAATCTAGACTGAGAAAGAGAATAATAGGAGAAAAAGTTAGAGGGAGAAGAAAATAAGAGAAAGTATAAATCTTTTCAACTTTATGTAATTAACCATATAGAAGAATTTTGATTAAAATAGATTTTTTCTATCTTTTTTTTTTTTTTTTTTTTTTTTTTAGGTGTCAAAAGTAAATCGGGAGAATTTAAAAATTTTGGCGGATTGCGTTTTCTTTTTTAGTCCTCCTTTCCTTTATTTGTCTATCTTTTTAATTATGACTATTTATAATTTTATATGTTCAATTTTTAGAAGGGGAAATAAATAGGTATAAAGAAAACAGAAAAATATGGTACAGTCTATTAAGTTTGGATTGAATATTGTATAGTATGGGTTTTTTAATCCTCACACATAAAAACAAAAAGATATGCAGTGAATACCAAGTATCAACTTATCTCTACCGCATGAGAAAGAGTAAGTAATACTAACAAAAATAAAAAAGGAAAAAAAAAAAGTGAGAAATTTATCTTTTGGGAAATTTATCTTTTGGTGACCATTTTTCAGCTTAATACCAAACAAAGAAAGTTAATAGTCCTTTTAAAAAGTAATTTTACCAAAAAGGCAATTATGTTCCTCTTTCATCATGTGAACAAAAAAAAAATAATAATAAATAAATAATCTCATTTTGACACTTGGTACACAAAGGGGTGTCAATCCTCCTTTTTACATATATATAAATAATAATAATAGATGTCTATTGAATCCATTCATCACGTGACGTGATACTCGCATAATTTTTAAAATAGAATGAGATTTTTTTTTTTTTATTTACTTATTTAATTACAACTTCGTCATTGAGAAATCAGCCGGTAAAACAAACCCCTAACTCAAAGCAGTAAAACCATCCTCAACTATATTCTTGAGCTTCGAACCAGCAGTCATCTTGAGTCTTGAGTACTCCAGGTTATATGTCATGATTTTTAGGTAAAAAAACATTGATTTTATAATTTACATAAAGTTTAGGGTAAAATACATTTACACCCCTTGTGTTTACTGACTATTACACTGACACCCCCTATACTTTCTGAAATTACACTGTCCTCCCCTACTTTGGAAAATAATCTACACTTAGACCCATCCGTCAACCCGCCGTTGAGCGCCGTTAGCATTGATTGCTGACGTCATGAAAATATGGGCTCAAAATACCCATTTTGACCTTAGTGCAGCCAAAACGCAGCGTTTGGACTTGCCAAAACGCTGCTGCTGCTTCGTCTTCATGCTTCGTTTTTTTTTTTTTTTTTTTTTTTTTTTTTTTTTTTTTTTTTTTTTTTTTTGTTCCCTCCTTCACCACATCGTCGGATTTCGATGGGTGGAAACGCTGCTGCCGCTGCTTCTTCTTCGTTCTTCGGACTTCGGTGATGGCAGCCACCATTTTTTCCGGCGTTGAAGCCTCTATTTTTCGGTGATGGCAGTGGGGGGAGGCACGGCGAGCTGCCGCTGCTTCTTCTTCGTTCTTCGGACTTCGGTGATGGCAGCCACCATTTTTTCCGGCGTTGAAGCCTCTATTTTTCGGTGATGGCAGTGGGGGGAGGCACGGTGAGCTTTTTTCCGGCGTCACAGCCACCATTTTTTCCGGCGTTGAAGCCTCCATTTTTCGGTGATGGCAGCGGGGGGAGGCACGGCGAGCTTTTTTCCGGCGTCACAGCCACCATTTTTTCCGGCGTTGAAGCCTCCATTTTTC
Organism: Liquidambar formosana; assembly: GCA_039720395.1. NCBI lineage: Eukaryota > Viridiplantae > Streptophyta > Magnoliopsida > Saxifragales > Altingiaceae > Liquidambar > Liquidambar formosana. The sequence goes on along the minus strand of CM077823.1, from coordinate 36,809,763 downwards.
CGGCAAGCATTTTTTGGGTTTGTCCGTGCGTCGAAGTCTCGTCGGTGAAGGGGATGCTCGCGGCGGGGAGACGAGACGAGAGGGAGACGAGAGGGAGAAGGAGATCGCGGCGGGCTCCCGCCGATGCTCTTCATGGAGCAGATCTGGTTATGGGGTGCTCCAGTAGCAAACCCCCATCCCACCCACCCTCCTTCTGCACCACGATGCCAAACGCGACGGTGATGGCGACGGCGCGGCGAGGTGAACGGGGTTTGCTGCGATGGTGGGACATCGCCGGCGGCAGCCATGGGTGCTGCTGCTGCTGCTGCTTCTTCTTCATCTTCTTCGTGCATTTTTTTTTTTTTTTTTTTCAATTTCTTTCAATCTGCCCTTTGGGGTTTTTTTATTGGAAAAAAATGGTAGGATTTGTCCACCATACGAAAAAAATGTGCAAAACGTTGTGTTTTACTAAAGGATAAAATTGTCATTTCATGTTTCCGTTAATCCGTCAACTTTAGCCGTTCTGACAGGGGAGGACAGTGTAATTTCAGAAAGTATAGGGGATGTCAGTGTAATAGTCAGTAAACAGAGGGGGTGTAAATGTATTTTACCCTAAAGTTTATTAAATAAACAGTTTAAATTTTTCAATCTGAATCAGTTCCTTTTTGCATATGTACCTTGGCCCCTCAGATAAAATCTGAGTTCATTACTTATTTATAACTTATATCCTTTTTTTATTTTAATGGCAATTCAACTAATTCTTATAATGAGGATAATTTCGGAAAGAAAATGCGATGACACTAATTCTCCCTTTATAATAGAAGAGACTAGAGATTTGAGGTTGCCGTCTAAGTTTCGCAGCTTTCAAGAGATTTAATAACTTTGTTATTGATAAAGCATCCTTATCATATATTCCATGACATATTCCATGACGATAGTGTGTGAACAATTCATCTATTTTCCTATTTTTAGTGTTTTTCAATATCCCCATTTGAAATATTTATAGCAGAGTAAAATGTTAATGTGTCAAGTTATTAACAATGTACAGGACATTAATGCCTGGGTTCTTGCCTATGACTTAAGAAGAAAGATTATTAAGCCAAAAAAAAAAAAAAAAAAAAAGGGAAAAAAAGGTGGCAACAACTTGAGTTAGAAGAGCGGTTGATCAGATTGTCAAATTTGAAATTACTTTGTGAAAGGTGCATACATTTATGGAAAATGATATTTCACCCATGTTTAAGCAGCCATCTTTACCACCCACCTTACGTGTCAAAAGTGTATAGGTGAAAGTAAACATATAAGGCCCAATATGAAATGAAGAGAAGCTGTCACATATGAATGAGTGAGAGAATGTGGGTGAAATAGCACAATCCTATTTTTTATAAGCTTGTGAAATGTGCAAACATATGTGGATGTAATAGGTTCTTTAATATTCATGTTTGGTCCTCTCGTCCAAACAATGATAGCATAATCCTCAGCTCAAATTCAAGATTTAATAGCATGTTATACTGCTTCAATATTATTACCATGTCACTAGTGACGATAGCTGCCAACTCACCGTTGCCTTAATCATGTATCGATTGTTAATCTTTAATACATATATATTTTTTTTTACTCTCTTCTCGTTAATTGTATTCTTGCATGTAACTTTGCATCAATAATTTAATTGATGTAATGAAACCATATATGATTATAACTTATAAGAAATATATCTAAAATATTTATGTAAAATAAAACTGGCACTTGTGCACTAAATAGTATGTGTGTATGTATGCATAGATTTTTTTTTTTCTTTTGAATTTAAAATTTTATATTTTACAAAAAAATATGAAATAGTTGTGTATTTATATTATATATATATATATAACTAATATTTTTTTAAAAGACTGACGTGTAATGCACGTGAGCTACACTTAGTATAAGTATACATAAATACACAACATGAAATTATATGAAAGAAGGAAACCATAATATGTTGAACCTTAAACACAAGACTTTTGACAGAAGGGAAAAGATTGGCATAAAACTACAAGAATCAACAATACAACTAACGGTACATTTATTTGATCAAAATCGGAGGAATTAAAATATCAATGAAATCTTATTTCATTTCATTCTAATTCTGACCAATTCAATTAAAAATGAATAACGATACAAATTCAAAAAGAACCAAAACAGAATCAATTTTATCAGATCCCAAACAACAATTCCATCTCTTCAAGAGTTCTACCCTGGGTTTCCGGTAGTAGCTTGTAAAAGAAAATCCATGCCACCAGTGCGATTCCCGCATAACAAAAGAAGGCCCCGCCAATGGTGATCGCCTTGCAGAGGGGTATGAAGGTCATTAAGAGGACCCCACTGGCAACGGTGTTCACCAACAATCCCATACTCGAACCCTGCGCGCGTAGCCTCGACGGGAAGATCTCAGAGCTGTAGATTCGCGTGATGGGACCCATCCCAATCGAGAAGAACGCGACATACGATAATACGGTGGATATGCAGATCGCGTTGGCCCACGTTTGTTTCTCATCCGTCCGATCGATGATGGTCAACCCAAGTCCTAAGCCCACCAGGGATAAGATCATGCCTGCGAAGCTACCGAGGAGCAAAGGGCGCCGTCCGATCTTGTCAATTCCAAGATTTGCAATAGCCGCGAAGACAGTCTTGATGAATCCAACGACCACGATGACGAGTAGCTTTTGGTTTTCATTCTTGATCCCCGCCTTTTCGAAGATCGTTGGACCATACAAAACGACGGCGCCTATGCCTGTTGACTGCTGGAAGAGGTTTATACCAACGGCTACGATCAACATTCGACGAATGGACGGTGATGTTTGCAGGATTAACCCTCTCCAGGCAGCAACACCGTGGGGACGTTCTTGTATTTGAACGACGCCGTCATTATTATGCTGGGTTATTCCGAGTCGACCCTGCATGACGAGCCTACGAGGTGACTCGGGCTTGGCTTTGAATACAACAGCAGCTAAGAACACTGATGGCATGGCTCCGAAACCAAGCATGAATCGCCAACCCAGATGAATGGGGAGTTTAGCAAATGCGTAGTTGGATACATAGCCGAGTAATATGCCAGCGTTGATGGACACTTCGGTGAATGAGGTGAGGAAGGCGCCTGTCGAGGCTGGAGAAACTTCAGCGGTGTAGGCGGGAGCAATGGTGAGGGCGTAGCCGACGCCGATGGCAGTGACGAAGCGGCCCACCATGAAGAGGGCGTAGTTGGTAGCGAAGCCCATGAGCAGTGGGCCAATTGAGAAGGCAGCAGAGGCGCAGACCATTGCGTTGCGACGGCCAAGCCAGTCGGAGGTCAAGCCGACGAAGGTGTTCAAGACCACCTCGCTAGCCATGAGGATTTTGAATTCTAAGCCGGTGGTTTTGAGGTCTTGTCTGACGAAGATGGGTCCGGCACTCATTACACCAGTATCTGATGGAAGCACCAAAGTAGTTGAAGAAAAATCAATACGGTAAAAAGGGAAACATAAAAATATATATATATATGCTTCACTACAGTAGCCAAAAAATCTGTTGAAGATAACTCACTATAACCGGCCAAGATTGAAAAGATTACACAGGCAAACGCAAACGCTGTATTTGGAGATTCAAAACCTTGAACAGGGTTCTGAAGTTGGCCTACGATGGCATCACTATCCTCATTCTGGTCAGCCATCTCTGGCATATATATATATTTATATATATATAGAGAGAGAGAGAGAGAGAGATATTAGTGTTTGTAGTATATACGGTTTGATGATCCAAAATGGGGAGTGTAATGTGTACTTTCTTTTTTTTGGTAATGGCATACTTATATAGACATTCGTTGAGCCGGCGAGAGATCGAGAGAGAGAAAGGAGAGAGTAGGACGCGCATGCGGCGTTCACATTTGCTGCAGTGCCAATAGGAATACAGCACATGCTGTGCTAACGGAAGATCGCGTCACATGGTGGCTTTATTACATGGACGGCTCACGCTTAAAACGCAGCCATCTAGGGGCGTTTAGGGTGGAAGCTTAAGTGAGTTGACGCTCAACGGCGTTAAGTCTTTTTGTACACAGCGGAACAGTAACGTTGTTTCCCTTCCTCTGAAAACCCCAATTCCTTCTCCCTTCTTCCCACCTTTTTATTTTCCTATTCAAGTATTTCACTCTCAATCTGCTCTCATCTCTCACCCCTCTTGCCGCCGTCGTCATTGGCCACTATCGCCGTCAAAGTTGTAGAAGAACGAAGGCGGTAGACTTTTTTGCTTACATATCTTGTGCTGTATTTTTATTACGACTGCAGCAAATCCGAACGCCGGATGCGGAACGCCGGATGGATGGCACCACCTGGTCGTGTCACTGTTACATGGAAGACTCACTCGTAGGATGGATAGTGTACAGGGATATATCTGGACAGTTGGCGGAGCGCTTTGATCAAGGAGGTCCGGAGATCCGAAATACCGCGCGGCTGCAACCCGAGGGGGGTTGTAAGGTCTGAGGTTACACCCGGACGTGTGGAAATGTTGGGCCTCTCCAATGAACAGTAATGCTAGGTAGCTCGAAGAACAAGAACCTGAAAGCAGAGAAGATCGTCAAGGGAAACCGGGGGTTTCCCGGTCTAAAACCCTTCGACGCTCAAGTCAATCCCAATGTCGAGAGATAAAGAAGGCTAGAAGGAGAGGTGAGATCTCTAGGGTTTGGTGTTGAGGGAACTTACCTTCTTTGGCATGAATAGTGTTCCTTTTATAGGCAAGTGCTAGGTTTCGGATTGGACCAATGCCTTGACCTGACCGCGGTCAATTTAGGGTTCCGAGCTAACCATGGTTAGGTAGGGGCTTCAGACCAGATCGCGGATCTTTCGGGGTTACAGGCCTGACCGTTGATAGTCGTACCCCTGAATCGGTTTCCAGGAGCGTACTCTGCTCCCGGCCTGATTTTCTCTATCGGATTTGGGAGGTAAGACAAATTCGGCGCACGTAAGGGACATGTGCTCATGTGGCCCGAAGGAGTTCATTTGACCGAGAACGCGCCTGCCCGAAAGTGACATGAACCGAGGACATCAAGGCCCGAGGGCCCATTTGCCCCGAAGGCATGTTGGCCCGAGGGTTCAGATGTCCCGAGGACGTGCTTGCCCGAGGGCGGTTCTAAGAAACCGAGGGAATAGGGTAACCCGAACACATTACCGAGAATATACACGTGTCGCGGTTCCATTTGTTTTTCATAAATATCCCACACAGATAGCACACTCCTTTTACACGATGATATGCATATTATATTATATCATCCCCACATATTCCTCTGAATACGAAACATATATGCTGCTGATCTGATCAACTTAATCCCCTTCGCCCTCCTATTTTTTATTTTTTGTTTTGGCATTATGACCAAATTACCATTGGCCTTAGAAGGAAACTTCCCTCCATCATCTTTATACCCGTCAACCCCAACTCTTGGTGAAGAAACCATTTTGCATGAACTGTTTTTTCCTTAATCCGGAAAGAGAAACGCGGTGAATATCTTGTCTGTCTTTGGTACAATGGGAGGGGTTTGAATCCATAACCTATTTTACTCCTATCTTCTATCTCACTCTAGCTTCTTAATCATTAGGCTAGCCCTAATGGCTTAATGATGAATATTTTTTCATTCTTGTGCATTGAATTGAAACACCAAGTAATATTATGCTGGGTGGATGATATGGAAAAATTCGATTAGAGGTGGGGGTGATGAGCAGATGATTGAAACAGAAGAGAGTGAGATTGCAATTGATATACTAAGTATATAACTCTATCCGTGACTCATTTTTGTGAAATCCACCATTTGATTATACTATTTACCAAAAATCAAACTGATCTAAAATTAAGAACTATTTTATCCATTTAGGTGAGATTTAATTTTATTAATTAGAAATGTAAGTTTTTAATTGGAATGGGTTGCAATCACTTTCGAATTGATTTGGCAAGCATAGCCTACATAGGAAGACTATTTAAGTAAGCGGTGGATTTCGCAAAATAAGATTTACAAACCAAATTATAATAACTCGTGTCCAATCCTATATTTATATATATTAGACACCAAAAAAAAAAAGAAAAAAAAATGCATGCAATGGGGCAAGGACCAAAAATCCTTCAAGAAACGAGAGAAAAACCCACTTCATGTACAAAAGAAGCTCCTCTTGCCACTAGGCCGAGCAAAAATATCTAGAGGACAAAGCTCTCAGGAAAAAAAATTGAAAAGAAAAAAAGAACGAAAAGGACCAAAATATGTGATTAAATTATAGGTCATGCCAATGGCATGTTAGTTTAGTACTGGCATTTTTCTCACTTGTTAAGTAAATGATCTTAATTTCAAGTTTATAAATAAATATTAAAAAAAAAAAAACAAAAAAACATTAATATCTATTTGTTCGTATTAAAGGATTAAAGGTGTGGGAAGCTTTTATCGATTGTCAAAAAATGAAAAAAAAAATTATAGTTCTAAATATTTTGTAAAGAAATTCTTCCAAAATGAGAAATTAAGGTCAGCCGAATTCCCTAGGTCCTTTCTGCCTCCACCATCGGTGGAATTGCAAGATATATACTTACAAGAAATGGTGGTAGAGAGTAAATGGGGCCACGCAACCGGCATTGTTGATGGTGTCGTTGAGTTGGCCAGAGATAGTGTAAACTGACAACTAGGTTGAGTTAGAGAGAGGAAAATTTTGGATTTAGAAGAAAAAAAAAAAAAGAAAAAAAAGGGCGGGGGGTGGACTTTGGCTATAGGTCTATAAAATGAAATTTGTACAGTTATAAGTCTACTCTATGTAACTTGAATCACAAACTTTATTAAATGATTTTTTCTTTAAAACATAATTTATATGGATCCTGACGGGAAATTGGACGGGACGTTATGGATCCCTACAAAGCCAATGCCCCGTATTTGATATACTCAACACATGATGGCTCCATACCCTCTAAACTCTTATTGTAGAGATTTCAAAAAGAAAAAGAAGGCATTGGTTCAAAAATCTCAATGAATAAATTTCAAAAATATAAATTTTATCTACACAAATGGAGTTTTTCCTCAGTATGTCCATTGTGTTATTGTAGTGTACCTCACGCCAATTCCGATAATCTCAAGGGTTGTTGATAATAGGGGTAATTTGGTCTTAATGAATTTTTTTTTTTAAATTTAAAAAGGGTGAAGGGCGCCAGGGCGGTAACATATTGACTAGGCATTTTTCTCCACCGCTCTGCTTTGGAATGTCGCCTTGCAATATGTTTACATCAGTTATTGTATTACTATGGAGGTGGTGTTTGGTGTCGACCTGTCAGGTGTGTGGCGTGTGGTTTGCAGTTATTATATTATTATAAAAAAAACAATAAAAAAATTCCATCGATTACGTTTAGAGAAAGTGAGCTTAGGCCTTGACACGGAAACAGGGAAAAAACTTGTATGAGGCCGTTGTATAGGCCAGCTTGTGCACTGATAAAGGCACTTTTCTCTTCTTTTATTGGCTGATTTCACCAGTTGACTATACAATGATCTCATGTAAGTTCTTCTCACGGGATCTCTAATTTAGGAGAAAATTTTGGGTGGAACCGTGACCAACCAATAAAATTGCTGGAGAATGCTCATATCAGCATAAGAATATGAGCGGCAATTCAAACTTAAAATTTGTAGTTTCTTAATAAAAAGGGTCAGGCTATTGCCACCACATAAAATACTCTAAGTCCCCCATTTAATTTACATTTTTAAGGTTTTATGAAAAATATGAAAAAATTTTATGAAAATTAATCACATAGTCTACTAAAAAACATCATTCTGGACAACTTTGTAGAAGAGAGTTTTTCCAAAATTTGTCATTTAGGTAAACTTTTTGGCAATTTTTCATGGAAAATAAAATAGAGATTGTAAATGGCCAAAAAGTTTTCTTATATGATAGATTTTGGAAAAAATTTCTTTTACAAATTTGTTCATAATGATATTTTCTAGTGAACAATGTTATTAATTTTCGTAAAAACCTTTTATATTTTTCATAAAACCTCAAAAAATATAAACTAAGGGGGGCTTTGAGTACTTTATGTGGTGGCAATAACCTCACTCTAATAAAAATCCAATCCGGAAGACTCTTTCTCTGTTCTCTCACTTCTCATCTAGCTGAGGTCCATTGTCGATCATCAACCCCCGATGCTCCTATGTCGACTCCCATCCTTTCGCTGGCGATCTCAAGCGCACCATTCTCTTTCTTCTCCTCTCCTTCATGCTCTCTCTCTCTCCGTGCCACAGTGTCTTTTACATTAATAATTTAAGTCATCTGTTTGATGAAAAACCTCAATGATAATAATGTAAACTTGGTTCTTGCCTATGCTCTGAAATTGTGATGGAATGAATCTCTCTTTTCCCTTTTTTCCCCCCTGTTTTTTCCCTTCATCACATGAAATGAATATTCATTGCTATTTCTCCTGTTCCTGCTGTTCTAGATTTTGTCTGTGCAAGTTTCACTACTTTACAAACAGCGATTATGGGTCCATTTATAACTGAAGTTGTGATTGCTCGTCAAGGATTTGTATGCATAGTTCTGGATGAACAAAGGGAAGTGCCAAGTAAGATGCAGTTTGAGCTTTCATTTAGTTGGCAGCATATATGTAAACAACTCATGATGTACCTTATTTTGAGTCAATTGAAACATTTGCAAAAAAATTGGCTGATGCAAGCATACAATTCTTCACAAATCTGCTTCCAGTTCTTTTCTTCCCCGCATGGTGTGTTTATTTGATTCAAGTTAATTTCAAATCCTATTTAAATTGGTCACTCGGGTGTCCTTTTCCTTTCAGTTCCCCACCTTTTTTTTTTGGGTAAAAATTATGTATTCATCATTGTGTAAATCCTCTATGGCTCTATTCTTCTAGGTTGTTGGCAGCTTGTTTAAAGAAAATTAATTGTAAATTTTCCTTGTAATCATATGGACAAGAACTTGTGAGGTCCCATGTTCAGAACATGTAAACATAAGAGTGATTTTTCTTTGTATTTCTTTATGAGTTCCTTTGCATGTTGTTATTATTGTCTACAAAACATATGCAATTTTTATTTTTCAGAATTCCGACTAGAATCTCAATTTCTCAACTTTTAAGTGTTGAGATGAAAAAAAAAAAAAAAAAAAAAAAAAAAAAAAAAAAAAAGGTGGAGAATCATCAAAATCTAATATGAGATCAAGGAAAGGAAATGTATAATGCTCTTTGCTTGTATTCAACTAAGTGCTGCATTCTCCTATGCTAGGAAGCACGAACATGTCTAAGAAAGTGCCGTAACTGTGTCCGACGGACATGCCTCCGACACATGTCGAACACTTCCCATACATGTCCATTAAATAAAAAAATTAATTATTTAATTTCAGACACAGCAAGGACAAGGCATAGACAAGAAAGGGACACGGCGGGGTAAAAAATAGAAATTTAAATTGTTTTAAAAAGGGTAATTTTAGTTATTATAAACAATTGATGGGTGCTTTTACAAAAGCTGAAAATTTCCTTATTATAAACAATTTTAGGGACATGGCATTTCTGCCTTAAAGAAGAATGGTTTTGTATCAGGAGGTGCATGCCTTTTATGATAGGACGTAATATATATAATTTAAAATTTTCATAAATAATTTAAATATATACTTAATTATTTATTTATTGCCGTATCCTCGCCATGCCGTGTCTCAATATTTGTAGAAATTGCCTTGTCAGAATGTCCGTGTCATGTTATAACCGTGTCGTGTGTTCGTGTCTGTGCTTCATAACTCCTATGTAATGCTTTCTACTCGCGGAAGGTTTAGTTATAAACTTATAACCGATTGGAATTATTCACTCCATAATCCCACCAAATTTATTTAACATCAACCTTATGATGCCTCTTCAAAGTGTGGGGCTAACTAGCATTTCCTTTTTCTCAAATTGCTTTCTAATTAGAAACAGCTTGATCCTAGAAGTGATCAACAGCAATCTTAACAATAATTAATAACCTATGTTATAGTGCTGATGTTTTTTCGGAAGGTCCTTGGTTGGCTCTAGTATCAGGGTGGATTAATTAGGTGCATTTTAAGATGACTTGTCATGAGTGGATTGCATACAGGTTGCTATATATGTTCTCCGCAGTATTTTTTTTTATTTTTTTGGTATTTGAGGCTTTGGCCTTGACTAATATTTTGAGCATATGCAATCCTCCATCCCACACACCGGTTGGCTAGTACCAGGCCCTTCGAGGCGTTGGGGTAGAGTTTCAAACACTCAAAATGATTACTATGAAGGCTAATCAAGTCATTTTGAGGATGTTAATCATTTGTTCTTGTGCTATAATTTTGCTTCTTCTATTTGGCAGTGGTTATTTTCAATTTTTCATATAACTTTGCTGCTACTGGGGATGAGCATCATTGATTTTTGGAATTATATTTTGTCTCAAAAATTAAGCTCCCAAGTTTTTAATCTTGTGGGAGTTATAATGGTATTCAATTTGTATGTTTGGCACGCTCAAAATTTATTGAAATTTTATGATATTAAGCCAAATTTTCGATAAAATTGTCTTCATATAAAATCTATGTCGCATGATATAGGTAAATTTAGTTTGGGCACCATGAGAAATCACATTGATGATATAGGTAAATTTTGAGAGTTGTTGGCAATTAACATATATATATATTTTTTTTGGGTAATAAATTTTTAATTTTTAATTTTTTTGGTTCAATTGGAGGGATTCAAACTCTTAATCTATCCTAACCCTTTATCTCACTCTAGTGGCTTATTTTTGGCAACATTTTTACTACATGAATATTTTTCCTTATAGGTTAGTGGGTTAAAGTCATACTCGGTCGTTTAATCATTTGGTTGGTTATACTTTGGATGTCCAAGTTAATTCCTAACCGTTTCAACTTTCAACCTTTAATTTTTGTATTAATTCTATGTTTATTGTTACAATTTGGACCCCCTATTTAAAGAGGTCCCTTATAGCCTTTATAACCACATGTAGATCCCACAGCGATGGGCGGAACCAAGAAGGACAGAGTGGGGTTCACTCTTCCATTTTGTGTATGAAACTTCATACTTGAATACATGTTGTAACTTTTAAGTTAATCGACTCCATTGGCTTATTCTGGTGTCCTATTTATATATTTATGTATCTGATACAAGAAAAGGACATCTCTCTCGGCGTGGAACTTCAAATTGAATATTTGTTTGTTGTAAGTTAGCAATCCTATTAGGTTGCGTTTGGTTTGAGGGAATGGAATGGAATGAAAATGGGAATGAGAATGGAATGAGAATAGATATTCCATCCTAATGTTTGGTAAGGGGTGGGAATGGAATGAAAAAGCAAAAGTAGGACCCATTTTTAATGATTTTTACTCATTGAAAGGAGGGAATAGCCATACCAAGAAAAATGATTATTTCCCTCATTGGAGGGAATACACTCCCAAAAATGAATAGCCATTCCATTCCCTTATGCAACCAAACACCCACTTTTTTTTTTTGGAGAATAGAATCACCATTCCATTCCCTCCCCCATTCCGTCATAACAAACATAGTCTTAGAGCTTTTGTAGTCTTTTTTAAAATTTAAAATTTTCTTTTTTTTATACAGGTCAGGTGCAAATGGCACATAAAGTCTCTCTATCTAACATGCATAAGACAATTATAAAACAAAATTCATGAAAATGCTCCCGTAACAAGTGATGAGAGATGAACCCAATATCTCGTACTCGAAAATGGACCCATAATCGTTGGTTGAAAATAAAGATTTTGTCTGTGCAAGTTTCACTACTTTACAAAATTAGTTAAAATATTATAATATAATGAAGTTAACACTAATGGCCGACAAATGGAGTTAAACATAGTAATGCCGGCGGCACACCAGTCTGTCCAGCAGGAGGAGGACACCTCATGGCAAGAAATGTTCGTCTTGAAGCGTTTAAACACCATAAAATATCTCTCTCTCTCTCTCCAAACACCATGTTTATTGACTTTTACATGAACACCCACAATTTTTAAATTTAGTCTTCAAGTATTTTAGTGTGTATTTTCCTCTCTTTTTCTCGTATTGTACGATGTAGCCTACTATCCTTTGTCCCTGACTAAGAGAAGAATTTGTAAACTCACACTCTGTCTCTTTGTACATGTAGTTGACTGTAAAGCTCACAGCACATCAGATGAAGACAGGACCAATAAATTTTGAGACTTGTTGGCGACATTCTCATTTATTTATTATTTTGGCAGCAATTTTACTAATACATGGATATTTTAGTGTGGACTGGGGCCATACCGGCATCCCCATTCCTCCCCTCCCCACAACTTTTGACTATTTTTTTTTGGTAATACAATAATCTACATTGGTATGGGTACCCACTTCATCCAACTCAACAAGAAACGGAAGAAACCCTGAAAGCAAAAATAAATAAAATAAAATAAAATCCAAACCCACATATTGTACACAGCGGGTGAAATTATCGGGTTCGTATCTTCTCCAGTCCTTTACTCTCAAGTTTTCTCCGGTTAACGGCTGTAAATGAGCCACACCATTGTAAGTTATTCCCATGGCTTATAAGAAGCCATGTCATTTACTCATATTGGTTTCCAAAACCGCATTCCAAAAACAGTGCATATATGAGTAGGTTTAAAATGTTATGAAGCTATCAAACTTATTCCCCATAAATGGTTTACCAAATCCACCCATATATACAAGTAAAACAAAAATTATAATGGAAAAGGATGAGACTGCTGAAACCTTCAATGAAACATCGCTTGCCTCCACCAAATCGACCCATATATACAAGCAAAACCAAAATTGTTCTCATAACAGGGATGGAATGAATTTCATATAGATGAACACAACAAAATATGTATGTCATTCTAAAAAAACTCCATTCTCTGTTTCCTTCCAACATCCCTTTAATTCTCCATCCCTTCGGTTTCTAAGAATCTATGATTGGCAGTAGTGAGCCAAATTCATTTGACCCTCTTGCTTTGTAACTCAATCGTACTCTTGATCGATCCTCTCCTTGTGATTAATCAATATGGCCCACCTTCTCTGTAATTCCATCCTCTGGATATGATTTGAATGTTGTCTCCGGTCTGATGATGCATGAAGAGAGAGAATCTATGAGAGATTGGATTCATCCCATTAATGACGAAACACAGTAGGAAGGTTAAAAAAAATTCCATAAATGGGTGGGTGATCTGGCTTGCTGTAAGCCATGGGATCAACTAACAATAACGTGGCTCATTAACAGGCATCAACCGGAGAAAACTTGACGGGAGTGGACTGGAGAGGATCCAATCCCGAAATTATCATCAGATATTAGGGGTGTTAATGGTTCGGTTTGGTTCGGTTTTAGGGGAGATTTCAAACCAAACCATTATACTTCGGTTTTGTTCCTCCCAAACCAAAACCAAACCATATTATAAAAAACCAAACCAAACCAAACCATTATATTTCGGTTTGGTTTGGTTCGGTTTTGGTTTTAACCTATCAAGTAACAACAAATAATTGAATATGAAAAAAATGATGTGCCAAACTCCAAATAAAAACATTTTTAATAAAAGCATTACATTAGCAACTAAAAAAAACAAACATTATATTAAAATAGAAACATATTGACATATATTAATATGTTAATATCACACAACATTAATACACACAACATTAATAGCTAGTTTAATACATGCCAATCTAAAAAAGGGAAAACAATAAGAAACTTAAAATCAACAAAAACAAGCCCATTACCTATTTTACCCTTATTAGAATTGGGAATTTACAAACTTTAAGTTTCTATATATATATATATATATATATATATATATATATTATATTTTTCGGATTTTTCGGTTTTTCGGTTTGGTTCGGTTTTTTAAAACTGAAAACCAAAACCAAACCAATTAAGTTCGGTTTTCTAAAATTAAAACCATAACTGAACCTAATGACAAAAAAACCAAACCAAACCACCCGGTTTGGTTTGGTTCGGCTTGGTTCTCGGTTTTAACCAAAACCATTAACACCCCTATCAGATATGGTCATCCGCGAAGTTTTATGCAACCCTAACCCCCATCCCCTTGGGCCGTTACTCCTGTCCACATACCCAGTAACAAACCCGCATAAGACCTAACTCTCTCTCAATTTTATTTTAGGAAGAAAAAAATTTGATTTTGACGTTACACGTAAGTTCACTTACAACACACCACACCCATACCATTTGCATGAGTTTTTTATTTATTTTTATTTTTATAAATATCTAAAACCTTCCTAAAAAATTAAATCATATCCAAAAACCCTATAAATGTTTCATGTATCATTCTAATTCTAAATAAATAAAATCATATCCAATAACCCCACCAGTTAACTTTTCATCTACTCCTTGTTTTAAAAAAACAATGGATAGACAAAAGTGGCCCTCTAATTAATTAATTTTTTTTTTTTTACTCACGGTAGGAACGAAGCACTATAAAACATTTGATCTTAGCCAAAGGGCTGAGAAAGCTATAAAAACATTAAAACAACAGATGCCTTACTTTATCACTGTGCCACCTCTGATCTCTTTATCTATGCAATAGCAGGTAATATCTCAGCATAAAATGAATTCACACTATCAGGATAGAGAATCAACAAGTCCTGACCTAAATTCCACCATAAAATCAATAAAATGTACAATAAATTCAGAAATTGAGGTTAGAAAAACATGAATGGTGTGAATGATGTGAATGGGGCATATGAATTTAACCCTATGTTTGGTAGGGGGGAAAAAGGGAGGGAAGGAGGGAAAAGGGGATTGAGAGAGAAAGGTAAATGGGTGTGTTTGGTAGAGGGGAAAGGGCAAGGGATGGAAAGCGGAGAGAGGATTAGGAATCTCTCATTTTCACTTTTTCTCTTCCCTCCAATTTTAGGGCCGGGGGATTAAAGTACTCAACTGTTGCTCTACTTGTCTCTATCCATAGAAAACTCACTCGTTTACAAAAAGATGATTTGCTCATATGATAGGGTCTCTCTTCTTATTGGCTTTGTGGGGGTAAGCCTTCTGTTTTTGGTGTGTTTTTGGTTGGGTGTATTCTCAGTTCCATCAATATAATTATCTTTTTGCTGTCCCAAAAAAAAAAAAAAAAAAAAAGTGGGGTTATTAGATATGATTTTATTTTTTTAGGATTAGATTGATAGATAAAATATTTAGTGGGGTTTTTAGATATGATATTATTTTTTAGGGAGATTTTAAAATTTGAACATTGATTATTTATGAGAAATTGAAAACTAAAACTAAGGGGAAAACATCAGGATGACAAACAAAAAAAGTAATCATTTTTTTTTTGTTTTTTTGCCGGTGAAGTAATCAATGAGAAATAAAGTCACTACAACTCACATTATTAACAATGGAGGGTACGGATGATGGTAATACCAAATCACCCCTCTCAATTCTCAACATGTATAGTCAGTCCTTCATCTTCTCTCAATCCCTGGAGATTTTGTCATTGAAAGGAAAATTGTTGCATAAATTAGTACAGAGTCAATTATTAAATAGTTCATTTTCAGAATTTAAAAGAACATCAAGTTTAATTTTGATGGATAATTGAGTTAAAATATATTTAGAAATGTTTATTTTATATCTTTTCTTTTGTTTATATTTTGTTAACACTAAATAGAAGCTAGTTTTATTTTTCGTGTATTAATTTAGTTTTGAATAGTTGAATCTTAGTATATTTCTCATTCTTAAATGGTAAAAAAATAAAAAATAGAAAATTTTCCATGCTTTTGGCCCCCAAAGCTGAAGGCATGTTCCTGTAGAACATCCCCCTACATGTGAAGGAAAAATGCAAGTGAGCTACAAGCCATTGACTGATGCCTTAAAGTGTTCAAATCTCAAAAAGTTGAGTTGTTTAGTCCCATGCCTACTATGTGGAAAATATCTTAGATTCTTAGGGTCCTTTTGGGTGTCTCTTGAAAATTATATGGTCTCATTCAATATATAAATTCATCATCCTGAATGGGAGCATTATAATTACACCCCAAAAATAAAAATGAAAATGGGACCATTACAAAAAATGATTGCTGTCGACACCAATGATATTGACAATTAGGCGTTATTGCATTCCAAAAAAACCTAAAAATTGATTTTATACCATGATTTGTGGAAGTATTGTCCAGTGAACAATAGGAGATGACTTAACCAAAGAAAAAAAAAAAAAAAGAAGTTTTTCTACCGTACCATTTAATTATATCATTGGGCCAGTTGAGGCCCACCGTTAGATAGAATCCAATTACGTTGAAACGCTACAATTTTCTAAATTAGTGTTATATATACCAACACTTTATATGAACTCTTCTATCCCAACCCATATAGTAGTTGTTGTGGCTCGTTGCATCAACCCACTTCATTATTTTTAAGAGTACATTTTCCTCAAGGTACCATGGCCTTGTACGGCTCTCTTTCTAAAATTTCCCCCTTATTTGTATTATTTTTCCTCCTCATTTTTTTTGTTTTCAAAAACAATACAAATGAACGCATTTTGAATGTTTGTACGGGATGCTACATGATATTTTTCTTCTTAGTTTCATAATTTTGGAGCAATCACTGTGTCGATGTGTCCTTATCGTGTCATAACCATATCACTTGTCAGTGTGCGTGCTTCCTAATCTGAAATCAATCTCAATTTTGCCTAAATGGGGCATATGACTCAGCCTGTTCAAATTGATTTACTCGATTATTCGAAAACGCACTGCCTAGAAGGGTCGACCTTAGCCCAGCTAGTTGTTTCTAAAGCCCACTGGTGGATGATTCAAAGCGTTCCAACCCTACAATTGATCCTCCTAAGGTTTAGATAGGACTCAACCAGGTCGATCCATCATATTGGACCATCATCTAGTTGGCCTGCATGCTGACAAATGGGCTTTCAAAGAACTATTAGAGGGAGTAACTTTGATCTCAATCCCATTGAGCCAGCAGAGACTAAAGCCTCCAGCTTTAATAATGGATGATCAATCAGACAGAGACAAAGTTTTGGAAGTCAAGAGAAGACAGAGTGCCATTAACTTTACAATCTTTGGCCTTTGAATGCTCTTTTCCTCTTTTTTCTACAATTACCTATTGTTTTTTCAATCTCCAATTTTGTTATTGTTGTTATAATTATTATTGTTCTCATCTCTTTTTTCTTCAATTGTTTTAGATTCGAGCCACCCCTCCCAAGGGGAATCGCCTTTTGAAATAAGCGGAAAAATTAAGAGGTATTTGATCGCCCAATATCCCATACAATGTTTTAGCTCATGTTCATAAAGGTGTCACTAAAGGTTTTATGCTGGCTATTTACCGACCGCAGCCTTCCTCCCTTCTCCAGGGTTGGGACAGGCTGCGTGAAACATGGAACTCAAGGAAAATCTTAAGATTTTGAAGATAAAATATAAAGAAAATTCATCATTTAATTCCAATGTTAACTGTAACTACAATTGATTTCAAAACCGAAACTTATGATCTTGCAGGAGAAAGGGTCGTGTAAAATAAACCCCCGTCTTAGCAAAGAGTAGCTCTACTTTCTCTACACATCTCTTGAACTTTTAGTTTCTTTTGTCTGCCACTGATTTGGGTGTTATTTGCAGGTGACTTTTGCTTCACCTAATGAAGATGAACTTATTGCCATGGCAAATGCTTCGTCTTGTGGAGAGATGTTTCAACCAATTCAGAGGGATAATAGCAAAACCAAAAGTTCAATAGAATCCTTGTTCCTGATGCTAAAACCAGCAATCTGGGTTTTGCTAGAGAAGGGTATCAAAATAGTGGTTGTGACTCTTGGATCAAATGGGGTATTCTTATGTTCTAAAGGAGGTCTTGGCTGTATGAAAATAGGTTTGAAGAGAACAAAACCTTATGGTTTTGGAAGACAGTTATACGAAACTATGACTTCAAGTTGTCCATCAAATCGGTTTTTTGGCGCTAGAGGTTTTGAGGGAAATCCTTTTGCTGTGCACTTTCCTGCACAGCCTGCATCAGTTGTGAGGCTTACAGGAGCTGGTGATTGCTTGGTTGGTGGGGTACTTGCTTCTATATGTGCCGGTTTAGATGTTTTTCAAAGTGTTGCGGTTGGTATTGCAGCAGCCAAAGCAGCTGTCGAATCAGAGGCCAATGTGCCTAATGAATATAGTTTGGCCAAAATTGCAGGTATGTTTGTGATTTTTATTTGTAATTTGCAGAAATTTATAATATCAACCTCTAGTAAATGGAAATTTTTATAGCGTTTACTAGTCCAACCTTTACCATGGAGTCATTGAAAAAGTTTTGGGTCATCACCATGATAAGATAAATGGTAAATATTGCCATTACTCCTCATCTTAAATATGATCCTCAACGTGACTGGGAATAAAGTAATTCCAAATGCTATGAAAAACAAAATGGGGAGTTTTTTTTTTTTTTTTTTTAATAAACAAAATGGATTCATTTCACACACTGTGAAATACAACAAAAACCATCTCATTTCTAAGGGGCATCTACATGCCCCCTCAGTACAATGAATAGTTGATCTGGACGCAAATTTATTCATTTTAGCGACAATCTTGGACTCTGATTTTACAAGGATGATGGGGATTCTATCATCCAAACAAGGATGAAAGTGGTTGTTAATGTGAATTTCTTTTATGCAGATGAGTCAATCTTTCTCTTATGCTTCCTGTTACTGATATCTTGAGAATAATTAAACAGGAAATGCTAATTGACACGCCTCAAGTAGTTGATCGTATTCTACTTGGATAATATTATTACTTTCTCCATTATTTTTCTGTATATATTTCCTACTGTTTGTATAGTTCCCAATCACAGTACACCCCATCGGAGCGATTAAGAATGTTTATGTCAAGGTAAAATGACAAAAACTATCCTCACCGAGTCATCGTGTTGACAACTTGATTATGGCGGCTTAGTTTGAAATTGATAAAGTATGACAATTACATCGACAATGACATTTTGGCTACCATTTCCTATGGTGATCTGTCTGTTTGTATGGAAAATGACATTTTAGCAAAATGATGTATCATTTGATGTTTTTTTGGTCATGGATGTGCTCTGCATCGAGAGAAATTTGGTCAAGGGGAAGGTCTTTTAATTAATAATACAAAAATTAAAATCATATGTGATTCAAAAAGTCCTTGTCCTGCTTTGCATTTATTTTATTTTATTTTTTTCTGTATAATTCATAACATACATTTCTTTTTAAACTTCTTCCCCTAAACCCAAAAAAACGCGTCTTGAGCCGATGTTATAAACAAATTTGGATCTTTTGTAGGTTTTTTCCTACAAATTTGGATCTTTTGTAATCACTAGATCATTTGGTTTATAACTGAATAGAAAAAGAACAGTTGAATCATCAAACTTTGTAAGAAATGTAAAACCCTGTAATTTCCTTATAAGAAAAGATTTACATAGGATTCAAAGTCTATTAAAAACGATAACTGAGTGCAAAATGGTGCGCTTTGGGCTGGTGCTAGAAACGGTGCGTTTTGCCGAGAGAGAGACACACACAGAAACAACCGCTCCGCATGAATTGTTGAACATAAATTGTCGCGGCCTTCTCGATCCTTTTTCATGATCGCGTATGATGCGTGACGTGGCAAATGAGGGGTCTTCCCACACGACCTTTTTTTGTTTTTGTTTTTAGGGTCCGAATATGCTCCTACGGTCAGGATCAACGAGTAGAAGAAAACCTATTGGAGATTCTAGCTTTTTCTCTGTTCGTTATTTTTAAATATTTTTGAACGGTTCTATATGTGTTGAATCCATTCATCACGTGATGTGATGCTCGATAAAATTGCTGGAGAGTGCTCATATCAGCATAAGAATATGAGCGACAATTCAAATTTGAAATTTATAGTTTCTTAATAAAAATCCAATCCGGAAGACTCTTTCTCTGTCCTCTCGCTTCTCATCTAGCTGAGGTCCATTGTCGATCATCAACCCCCGATGCTCCTATGTCGACTCCCATCCTTTCGCTGGCGATCTCAAGCGCACCATTCTCTTTCTTCTCCTCTCCTTCATGCTCTCTCTCTCTCTCTCTCTCTGTGCCACAATGTCTTTTACATTAATAATTTAAGTCATCTGTTTGATGAAAAACCTCAATGATAATAATGTAAACTTGGTTCTTGCCTATGCTCTGAAATTGTGATGGAATGAATTTCTCTTTTCCCTTTTTTCCCCCCTGTTTTTTCCCTTCATCACATGAAATGAATATTCATTGCTATTTCTCCTCCTCCTGCTGTTCTTGATTTTGTCTGTGCAAGTTTCACTACTTTACAAACAGCGATTATGGGGTCCATTTATAACTGAAGTTATGATCACTCGTCAAGGATTTGTATGCGTAGTTCTGGACGAACAAAGGGAAGTGCCAAGTAGGATGCAGTTTGAGCTTTCATTTAGTTGGGTCCATTTCATTTAGTTGGCAGCATATATGTGAACAACTCATGATGTACCTTATTTTGAGTCAATTGGAACATTTGCAAAAAAATTTGCTGATGCAAGCATACAATTCTTCACAAATCTGCTTCCAGTGCTTTTCTTGCCTGCATGGTGTGTTTATTTGATTCAAGTTAATTTCAAACCCTATTTAAATTGGTCACTGGGGTGTCCTTTTCTTTTCAGTTCCCCCTTCTTTTTTTCTTTTTTTTCTTTTGGGTAAAAATTATGTATTCATCATTGTGTAAACCCTCTATGGCTCTATTCTTCTTGGTTGTCGACAGGTTGTTTAAAGAAAATTAATTGTAAATTTTCCTTGTAATCATTTGGACAAGAACTTGTGAGGTCCCATGTTCAGAACATGAAACGTAAGAGTGATTTTACTTTGTATTTCTTTATGAGTTCCTTTGCATGTCATAATTGTTGTCTACAAAACATATGCAATTTTTATTTTTCAGAATTCCGACTAGAATCTCAATTTCTCAACTTTTAAGTGTTGAGACGGAAAAAAAAAGAGGAAAAAACCAAAGGTGGAGAATCATCATAATCTAAAATGAGATCAAGGAAAGGGAATGTATAATGGTCTTTGCTTGTAGTCAACTAAGTGCTACATTCTCCTATGCTAGGAAGTACGAACACGACTAGAAAAGTGCTGTCGGACACGGACATGCCCCCAACATGGCTTCGACACATGTCAAACACTTCCTATATGTGTCCATTAAATAAAAATAAATTAATTAATTTCGGACAAAGCAAAGACACGGCATAGTCAAGGAAGGGACACGGTGGGGTAAAAAATAGAAATTTAAATTGTTTTAAAAAGGGTAATTTTAGTTAGGGTAAAATACATTTAAACCCCCTGTGTTTACTGACTATTACACTGACACCCCCCATCCTTTCTGAAATTACACTGCCCTCCCCTTGTCAGAACGGCAACCTTAACCTGATTAACGGAAATGTAAAAAGACCAAATTACTCTTCCTTTAAAACAACGTCGTTTTGTGTTTTTGCTCTCTCCCCCCTGCTGCCCATCGCTTTCTTCTTCTTTACTCTCTCTCTCTGTCTCTCTCCTCCCTCTGTTTTCCTTTTCTTTTTCTTTTTTTTCTCCAAACCCTCATACAGTACCTCCCATCGCAGCAAACCCCGCTCGCCTCGCCGCGCCGTCGCCGTCGCCGTTGCGTTTGGCATCGTGGTGCAGAGGGAGGGTGGGTGGGATGGGGGTTTGCTGCTGGAGCACCCTATAACCAGATCTGCTCCATGAAGAGCGTCGGCGAGAGAGCTCGACGAAGGGAGGGCTAAGCTTGATGGAGGGTGGGTCAAAGACTCCATTTTTTCCGGCGAGCGTCAAAGACTCCATTTTTTCCGGCGAGCATTTCTTATCACTCTCCCTCGACACCAAACCCAAACCCATTTTCTGAGAAAAACCAAAGCCTCCCCACACTGTCAGAAGCTCGCCGCGAGCTCCTTCTCGCTCTCGTCTCCCCTCTGCTTTCCTCTCTTTCTTTTTTGGGTCCCTTGGAGATGAACGCCATCACCGACGAACCATCAAACCCAAATCGGGAACCCAGAGCATCCCCTTCACCGACGAGGCTTCGACGCACGGATAAACCCAAAAAATGCTCGCCAGAAAAATGGAGGCTTCGACGTCGGAAAAGACGAGGGTTTGTACCATATCGGAGTCGAGCGCTTGAGTTTCTCTCAGGTTCAGAAGATGGATTGGGAGGTTGTAGAACTGAAAATCAAGAACTGGCTGAAGGCGTTGAAAATCGCCGTAAACATGCTCTTCTACGGGGAGAGAATCCTCTGCGATCATGTTTTTCAGTCATTCGTTTCAATTAGACAATTGTGTTTCGCGGAGATTTCGAGAGAATGAGCAATCGCGCTGTTTGGATTCCCGGAAATGGTGGCAAAATGCAAGAAATCTCCTGAGAAAATGTTCCGCACACTCAACCTCTACGAATCGATCTCCGACCTCTGGCCAGAAATCGAGTCCATCCTTCTCCTTCGAATCAACCTCTGCCGTCCGAACACAAACCATCACCTCCCTCATCAAGCTCGGTGAAGCAACCATGGCGATGGGTTACCTCAACAGAAGCAAAAGAAAAAAAAAAAAAAAAAAAAAAAGAGAGAGAGAGAGAGAGAGAGAGATGAAAGAGAAGATCTAAACAGGGGGCAAAAAATAAAAATAAAAATAAAAAAATGAAAGAGATGAAGGAGAAGAGAAGAAGCAGTAGCAGCAGCAACACTCACTCCGCCGCCGTCCATGGCCATGGCTGCGAGATTGGGTTCTAGGGCTTGAAGGTGAGAGGATCGGCTTCATTCAGATTTGGAGGAGTAGCCTCCACGCCAAACGCAGCGTTTTGTGTCAATAAGGGTAAAATGGGTATTATCAGCCCATTTTTTACATGACGTCAGCAATAGCCGTTAACCCTCTAAACGGCGGGTTGACTGATGGAGGAATGTGTATATTATTTTCTAAAGTAGGGGAGGGCAGTGTAATTTCAGAAAGGACGGGGGGTGTCAGTGTAATAGTCAGTAAACACAGGGGGTGTAAATGTATTTTACCCTTTTAGTTATTATAAACAATCGATGGGTGTTTTTGCAAAAGCTGAAAAATTCTTTATTATAAACAATTTTAAGGACACGGCATTTTTGCCTTAAAGAAAAATGGTTTTGTATAATGAGGTGCATGCCTCTTATGATAGGATGTAATATATATATATATATATATATTATAATTTAAAAATTTTATAAATAATTATAAATATATATTTAATTATTTATTTATTATCGTATCCCTACCGTGTCGTGTCTTAATATTTTTAGAAATTACCGTATCAGAGTGTCTATGTCATGTCGTAACCATATTGTGTGTCCGTGTCTGTGCTTCATAGCTCTTATGTAATGCTTTCTACTCATGGAAGGTTTAGTTATAAACTTATAACCAATTGGAATTATTCGCTCCATAATCCCACCAAATTTATTCAACATCAACCTTATAATGCCTCTTCAAAATGTGGGGCTAACTAGCATTTCCTTTTTCTCAAATTGCTTTCTAATTAGAAACGGCTTGATCTTGGAAGTAATTAACAGCAATCTTAATAATAATTAATAACCTATGTTATAGTGCTGATGTTTTTTTCGGAAGGTCCTAAGTCCGCTCTAGTATCAGGGTGGATTAATTAGGTGCATTTTAAGGTGACTTGTCATGAGTGGATTGCAGACAGGTTGCTATACATGTTCTCTGCAGTTAGGTTTTTTTTTTTTTTTTTTTTAGCTTTGGCCTTGACTAATATTTTGAGCATATGTAATCCTCTGTCCCACACAGGGGGAAGTACCACACCCTTCGGGTCGTGGGGGTAACCCCAAAAGGAATCAACACTTTCGTAGTGTTTCAAACACTCAAAATGATTACGATGAAGGCTAATCAAGTCATTTTGAGGATGTTAATCATCTATTCTTGTGCTATGATTTTGCTTCTTCTATTTGGTAGTGGTTATTTTCAGTTTTTCATATAACTTTGTTGTTACTGGGGATGAGCATTATTGATTTTTGGAATTATATATTGTCTCAAAAATTAAGCTCCCAAGTTTTTAATCTTTTGGGAGTTATAATGGTTTTCAATTAGTATATTTGGCACACTCAGAATTTATTGAATTTTTACGATGTTAAGCCAAATTTTCGATAAAATTGTCTTCATATGAAATCTATGTTGCATGATATAGGTAAATTTAGTTTGGGCACCATGAGAAATCACATTGATGATATAGGTAAATTTTGAGAGTTGTTGGCAATTAACATTCTTTTTATTTATTTTTTATTTTTTACTTTTTGGGTAATAAATTTTTAATTTTTTTTTTAGCTCAATATTGGAGGGGTTCAAACTCCTAATCTATCCTAACCCTTTATCTCACCCTGTGGCATATTTTTGGCAACATTTTTACTACATGGATATTTTTCCTTATAGGTTAGTGATTAAAGTCATACTACTCAGTCGTTTAATTATTTGGTTGGTTACACTTTGGATGTCCAAGTTAATTCCTAACCGTTTCAACTTTCAACCTTCAATTTTTGTCTTAATTCTATGTTTATTGTTACAATTTGGACCCCTATTTAAAGAGGTCCCTTATAGCCTTTATAACCACATGTAGATCCCACAGCGATGGGCGGAACCAAGAAGGACAGGGGGGGGGGGGGGGGGGGGGGTTCTCTCTTCCATTTTGTGTATGAAACTTCGAACTTGAATACATGTTGTAACTCTTAAGTTAAGCGACTCCATTGGCTTATTCTGGTGTCCTATTTATATATTTATGTATCTGATACAAGAAGAGGACATCTCTTTCGGCGTGGAACTTCAAAATTGAATGTTTGTTTGTTGTAAGTTAGCAACCCTCTTAACGCTTTTGCAGTCTTTTTTTTAAATTTAAAATTTTTCTTTTATACAGATCAGGTGCAAATGACACATACAATCTTTCCGTCCAACTTGCACTTAGGGCCGGTTTTGGGGCCAGACAGTCACCTGGGGCCTCACATTTTAGTTCAAAAATGAGGGTCCTATTTTGGGACTAACTCTTGTAGTAGGTTTTATTTTTTTTTATTTTTTTATTTTTTGTCTAAAGA
The DNA here is from genome assembly GCA_039720395.1 of Liquidambar formosana. NCBI lineage: Eukaryota > Viridiplantae > Streptophyta > Magnoliopsida > Saxifragales > Altingiaceae > Liquidambar > Liquidambar formosana. The sequence goes on along the minus strand of CM077823.1, from coordinate 36,784,754 downwards.
GAATGGTTATTGCAACCCCTTAATTTTATTTGAATATCCCACTAATTTTTATTTATCAATATTTTACCACAAATATAAAAAGTTTTTATGAAAATTTGTTACGTAATCCACTAGAAAACATCATTTTGAACAACTTTGTAGGAGAAAGTTTTGTTAAAATTTATCGTTTAAGTGGATTTTGTAATCATTTACCATCTTTGTTAATTTTAAGCCAAAAAGTCAACTTAAATGAAAAATTTTGTAAAACTTTTCTTCTGTAAAGTTGTTCAAAATGATGTTTTCTAGTGGTAGCGTAGTTAATTTTCTTAAAACCTTTTATATTGTTCTAAAATCTTAAGAAATTAAAATCAGTAGGATGTGCGAACAAACTTTATGTTTGTACTAGGAAAAAAAAATTGAGTACAGAGGGTCTCATTTTTAAAAATTTGCCTAGGGCCCCAAAAATCTCAGAACCGGCTCGCATGCACTAGACAATTATAAAACAAAGTCCATGAAGGTGCTCTTATTAAAGAGTGGTGAGAAATGAACCCAAAATCTCTTACTTGAAAATGGACCCATAATCGCTGGTTGAAAATAAAGATTTTGTCTGTGCGAGTTTCACTACTTTACAAAATTAGTTAAAACATTATAACCACTAATGGTCGTCAAATGGAGTTAAATATAGTAATGCCAGTGGCACACCAGTCTGTCAAGCAGGAGGAGGAAACCTCACGGCAAGAAATGTTTGTCTTGAAACGTTCATGTGGTGGAACTCTATTTTTTCAATTAAATTTACAATGAGATCATCCTCTTATATATGTTCATGTGGTGGAACTCTATTTTTTCAACTAAATTTACAATGAGATCATCCTCTCATATATATAATATATATAATTATTCAGACATTACGACACGCATTCTTGAATTTAGAAAAAGGATCGATGTCTCTAAACAATGTGTCACTGTCCAAAGACACCGGACAAGATATAGGTAACGTCTGAATGTATATTGTGTATCTGACCTTTTTTACTTCACATGACTCCATGAAAAATTCTAAAACCATAAAATCTCTATCTCTCTCTCCAAACACCATGTTTATTGACCTTTACAAGACCACCCACAATTTTTAAATCTAGTCTTCAAGTATTTTCTTCTCTTTTTCTCGTATTCTACGATGTGGCCTATTATCCTTTGTCCCTGACTAAGAAAAGAATTTATAAATTCACATCTTACTTAACTCTCATTGATTTATGACATCACATTAGTCGTCTCACAGGTCCATACAAGTTTTTCTTTGTAATGTCGCTAATTTTGATAATTTGGTCTTAAAAACTTTGGAAAAGTCGCCTTACAATATGCCACGTCTGCATGCATTCGTTGATATTCAGCGTCGACTGCCGGGTCCCTTTCTTTTTATCGTGGTGCCGTTGCGCCGGGTCCCTTTCATCCAGTTAATGACTTTTTGGGCCTTAGGGCCCACACAAGAGAAAGGTGAGTTTTGATCCTGAAAGAAATCAAAAGGAATCTTAACAATAATTAATAACCTATGTCATAGTGCTGATGTGTTTTTTTTGGAAGGTTCCAAGTTGGATCTAGTATCACGGTGGATTAATTAAGTGCATTTTAAGATGACTTGTCATGAGTGAATTGCATGCAGGTTGCTCTATATGTTCTCCCGGTATTATTATTATTATTATTATTTTTTTTTTTCCTAATTTAGCATTTGAGGTTTTGGTCTCAACTAATACTTTAAGCATATGTAATCCCGATCCTACACACCGGATCGTAAGGGTAACTCCAAAGGAAATCAATGTTTTCGTAAAGTGTCGAACACTCAAAATAACTATTACAAAAGCTAATCAAGTCATTTTGAGGATGTTAATCATCTGTTCTTGTGTTGTGATCTTACTTCTTCTCTTTGGCAATGGTTACTTTTAGTTTTTCATATAACTTTGCTGCTGCTGAGGATGAGCATTATTAATTTTTGGAATTATATCTTGTCTCAAAAATTAAGCTCCTAAGTTTTTAATCTCTAGCTTGCAGGAGTTATAATGATTTTCAATAAGTATATTCGGCACGCTCAGAATTTATTGAGGTTTAAGAATGTGAAGCCAAATTTTCGATAAAGTTGTATTCATATAAAATCTATGTTGCATGATATAAGTAAATTTAGTTCGGACACCATAAGAAATCACATTGATGATATTTTTGTTCTTCACTCTTTTGGGGTAAAGGGTGTGCCTCAAAAGGCTCTATATATCCATCACACCTGTTCGATGGCATCCCTCTCCCCCTTTTTGGATTAAATTAAATACTAATAATCTTGCCAAAGGCAATCTGAGTCCAACTGCTAACGGTGGGATTTTTCGGGATTGTCGTGGTTTTGTTAAAGGGGATATATTTTGGTGTTAGATTCAATTAGCTTCTTTGCAAAGCTCTTAGCTATTATCATCGGGATTAATTGAACTTGTTTGGTCCAAAGGTTGGAAGTGCCTGTGGTTAGAATGTGATTCTTCTTCGATTATTCAATGCTTAAACAATCCCATCTATATGCTTCCATAGAGCTTGAAAACTCATTGGTTGAACTATCAATTTTAAAGCATATGGATTTCCAATTTAGTCGTATTTTCCGTGAAGGTAATCCGGTGATAAATGTTCAATCTAGGTTTGAGATCTTCTAACTTTAACTTGTGGTAGACGGCTCCTATGGGGGTTTTGTTTATTACTACTAATGATATGTATGGTTTACTTTATTATAATTAAGTTTAGACCTTAGCCGTGTTGTGAGGTGATCTTTGTCACACATTGCTATTTTTCTTTCATTTTTCCGATGTTGATTATTTTCATTTATTTTAATAAAAATTGGGTTAATAATACATGATTTGGGTCTATTAGGGTGCCAACATATGGCTAAGATCCTAGGACGATCTATGACTTGCAGCTCTTTTATTTCTTTAAAAAAAAAAAAAAATGTGGAACTCTATTTTGTCATATTTATATATATATGATTATTCAGACATTACGACTTGCATTGTTGAATTTAGAAAAAGGATCGATGTCTCTAAACAATGTGTCACTGTCCAAAGACACCGAACAAGATGATATAGGTAATGTCTGAATATATATATATATATATATATATTGTATATCCGACTTTTTTTACTTCACATGACTCCATGAAAGATTCTAAAACCATAAAATCAATCTCTCTCTCTCTCTCTCTCTCTCTCTCTCTCTCTCTCTCTCTCTCTCTCCAAACACCATGTTTAGTGACTTACATGACCACCCTCAATTTTTAAATTTAGTCTTCAAGTATTTTAGTGTGTATTTTCTTGTCTTTTTCTCGTATTCTACGATGTAACCTATTATCCTTTGTCCCTGACTAAGGGAAGAATTTGTAAACTCACACTCCTTTGTCTCTTTGTACATGTAGTTGACTGTAAGCTCACAGCACATCAGATGAAGACAGGACCAATAAATTTTGAGACTTGTTGGCAACATTTTCATTTATTTATTATTTTGGCAGCATTATTACTAATACATGGATATTTTAGTGTGGAATGGGGCCATCCCGGCATCCCCACTCCTCCCCTCCCCACAACTTTTGACCTTTTTTTTTTTTCGTAATACAATAATATACATCGGTATGGGTACCCACCTCATCCAACTCAACAAGAAACGGAAGAAACCCCGAAAGAATAAAAAAAAAAAAAAAAACATCCAAACCCACATATTGTACGCGGCAGGTGAAATTATCATCAGATGTGGTCTTTTTTTTTTTGGATAAGTGACATCAGATATGGTCCTCCGCGAAGTTTTATGCAGCCCCAACCGCCATCCCCTTGGGCCATTACTCCTGTCCACCCAGTAGCAAACCCGCGTAAGACCTCTCTCTCTCAATTTTAATTTTAGAAAGAAAAAAAAATTGATTTTGACGTTACACATAAGTTCATAAGTTCATAACACACCACTCCCATACATTTTGCCTGAGTAGTATTTTTTTTATAAAAAAAAAATTAGATCTAAAACCTCCCTAAAAAATTAAATCATATTAAAAAACCCTATAAAACCCTAAAAATGTTTTATGTATCAATCTAATTCTAAATAAATGAAATCATATCCAATAACTCCACCCGTTAACTTTTCGTCCACTCCTTGTTTAAAAAAAAAAATGAATAGACAAAAGTGCCCCTATAATTAATTAATTCTTTTTTTTCTACTCACCATAGGAACAAAACACTATAACATATTTGATCTTAGCCAAAAGGCTGAGAAACGTATAAAACATTAAAACGATAGTTACCTTACTTTATCACTGTGCTGTCTCTGATTTATTTATCTTTGCAATAGCAGGTAATATCTCAACATAAAATGAATTCACACTATCAAGATAGAGAATCAACAAGTCCTGACCTAAATTCCACCATAAAATCAATAAAATGTACAATAAATTGAGAAATTGAGGTTAGAAAAACATGAATGGTGTGAATGATGTGAACGGAGCATATGAATCTAACCCTATGTTTAGCAGGGGGAAAAGGGGAGGGAAGGAAAAAGGGAAGGAAGAAGGTAATTGGGTGTGTTTGATAGAGAGAAAAGCGCGAGAGATGGAAAGGGGAGAGAAGATTAGGAATCCCTCATTTTTACATTTTTTCTTTCCTCCAATTTCCAATTTTGGTGCGGATTAGAGTAGTCAAACTGTTGCTCTACTTGTCTGTATCCATAGAAAACTCACTCATTTACAAAAAGATGATTGCTCATATGACAGGGTCTCTCTTCTTATTGGCTTCGTGGGATAGCCTTCTGTTTTTGGTGTGTTTTTGGTTGGGTGTATTCTCAGTTCCATCTAATATAATTATCATTTTATTGACAAAAAAAAAAGTGGGGTTATTAGATATGATTTTATTTTTTTAGGGTTAGATTGATAGATAAACTATTTAGTGGGATTTTTAAATATGATATTATTTTTTAGGAGATTTTAGATATCCCCACTTTTTTTTTTTTTTTTTTTTTTTTTCTTTTTCATAGAAACATAAAATTTGAACATTGATTATATATGAGAAATTGAAAACTAAAACTAAGAGGGGAAAACATCAGGATGACAAACAAAAGTAATCATTTTTTTTGCCTTTTTTAAAATTTGCGGCGAAGTAATCAATGAGAAATAAAGTCACTACAACTCACATTATCAACAACGGAGGGTACGGATGACGGTAATACCAAATCACCTCTCTCAATTCTCAACATGTATAGCCTTCATCATCTCTCAATCCCTGGAGGTTTTGTCATTGAAGGAAAATTGTTGCATAAATTAGTACCGAGTCAATTATTAAATAGTTGATTTTCGGAATTTAAAAGAACGTCAAGTTTAATTTTGATGGATAATTGAGTTAAAATATATTAAGAAATGTTTATTTTATATCTTTTCTTTTGTTTATATTTTGTAAACACTAAATAGGTGCTAGTTTTATTTTTCATATATTAATTTGGTTTTGAATAGTTGAATCTTAGTATATTTCTTATTCTTAAATGGTAAAAAAAAATAAAAAATAGAAAATTTTCCATGTTTTTGACCCCCAAAGCTGAAGTCATGTTCCTGTAGAACATCCTCCTACATGTGAAGGAAAAATGCAAGTGAGCTACAAGCCAATCATAGTACACCACATCGGAGCGATTAAGAATGATTATGTCAAGGTAAAATGATAATGACTATCCTCACTGCTGACTCATTGTGTTGCAACTTAATCATGGTGGCTTAGTTTGAAATTGATGAAGTACGACAATTACATTGACAATGTAGTAAGCTTGCCTTGTCCTGCTTTGCATTTTTTATTTTTTATTTTTTATTTTACATTTTTTTTATAATTCATAACATACATTTCATTTTAAACTTTTTCCCCTAAACCCAAAAAAGAGTGTCTTACTAGTGTTATAAACAAATTTGAATCCTTTGTAGGCTTTTTTTTTTATTGAGATTTTGTAATATTTTTTATAACCACTACATCGTTTGGTTTGTAAATAAATAAAAAAAATCCGTTAAATTGTCAAACTTCCTAAAAAATGAAAAACCCCACAATATCCTTACAAGAAAAGACTTACATAGAAGTCTGCTAAAAACGAGAACTGCGCAAAATGGTGAGCTTTGGGCTGGCATTCGAAACGGTGCGTTCTGCCGAGGGAAAGACAAACTACCGCTCCGTACGACGTAAATTGTCGTGACCTTCTAGATCTTTTCTCATGGGTCGCGTATGATGTGTCTTTTCTCATCGTCGCGCATGATATGTGACGTGGCAACTGAGTCGTCTAGCCACACCACCCTTTTTTAAAAAACATTTTCGAACAGTTTTATACTTCTATATCTATTGAATCCTTTCATCACGTGATGTGATACTTGCGTAATTTTTACTACTTCACCTTCTCTTTAAGCGGTTATTTTTTTATTTTGAGATATTTTAAAATAATTGTCACATTTAAAAGGTTAAATACGCTTTTTTTTCTTAGATTTTCTAAATTACCCTAAAAAAATCTATTTTCTTTTTTTAATGTTTTGTACATTTGAAAGTTTTCTAATATTTTATACATTTGAGAGTAAAATTAGAATTTTAAAATTTTAAAATTTTAAAAATAATTTTAAAACATTTAATAAAGTTATCTAAACAAAAATGTGTTTTTACAAAAGGGATAGTCAAATTAAAACAGAGGGAGTAAAATAAAATGAGCTTTTATTTATTTATTTATTAATTACGACTTCGTCATCGAGAAATCAGCCGGTAAAACAAAACCCTAACCCAAAACAGTAAAACCATCCTTAACTTATATTCTTGAGCTTCGAACCAGCAGTCATCTTGAGTCTTGACTCCAGGTTATATGTCATGATTTTTAGTTAAAAAAACATTAATTTTATAATTTACATAAAGTTTATTAAATAAATAGTTTTAATTTTTCAATCTGAATCAGTTCCCTTTTGCATATGTACCTTGGCCCCTCGAATAAAATCTGAGTTCATTACTTCTTTACAATTTATATCCTTTTTTTTTCTTTTTTTTTTTTAATGGCAATTCAACTAATTCTTATATTGGAGATAATTTCGGAAAGAAAATGCGATGACACTAATTCTCCTCTTCCCTTTATAATAAGATTTGAGGTTGCCGTCTAAGTTTCGCAGCTTTCAAGAGATTCAATAACTTTGTTATTGATGAAGCATTCTTCTCATGACGACAGTGTGTGAACAATTCATCTATTTTCCTATTTTTAGTGTTTTTCAATGTCCCCATTTGAAATATTTATAGCAGAGTCACATGTTAATGTATCAAGTTTTTAACAATGTACAGGACATTAATGCCTGGGTTCTTGCCTATGACTCAAGAAGAAAGATTATTTAGCAAAAAAAAAAAAAAAAAAAAAAAAGTGGCAACAACTTGAGTTAAAAGAGCGGTAGATCAGATTGTCAAATTTGAAATTACTTTGTGAAAGGTGCATACATTTATAGAAAATGCTATTTCACCTATGTTTTAGCAGCCATTTTTACCACCCATCTTACATGTTAAAAGTGTATAGGTGAAAGCAAACATGTGAAATTCAGTATGAAATAAAGAGAAACTATCACATATGAATGAGTGAGAGAATGTGGGTGAAATAGTATAATCTTATTTTTTATAAACCTGTGAAATGTGTAGACATATGTAGATGTAATAGGTTCTTTAGTTTTCATGTTTTGTCATTGCGTCCAGTCAATGATAGCATAATCCTCGGCCCAAATTCAAGATTTAATAGTATGTTATACTGCTTCAATATTATTACCATGTCACTAGTGACGAAGTTGCCAGCTCACCATGGCCTTAATCATGTATCGATTGTTAATTTTTAATATATTTTTTAAAAAACCTCTTCTCCTTAATTGTATTCTTGCATGTAACTTTGCATCAATAATTTAATTGATGTAATGAAACCATATATGATTATAACTTATAAGAAATATATCTAAAACATTTATATAAAATAAAACTAGCACGTGTGCACTAACTAATATGTGTGTATATACGCATTTTTTTTTCTTTTGAATTTAAAATTTTATATTTTACAAAAAAATATGAAATAGTTGTGTATTTATTTATTTTTATTTTATATATAACTAATATTTTTTAAAAAGACTCACGTGCAATGCATGTGAGTTATACATAAATACGCTATGAAATTATATGAAAGGAGGAAACCATAATATATTGAATCTTGAGCACAAGACTTTTGACAAAAGGAAAAGGATGGCATGAAACTACAAGAATCAGCAATACAACTTATGGTACATTTGTTTGAATAGAATTAGGGAAATCAAAATATCGATCAAATCTTATTTCATTTTATTCTAATTCTGACCAATACAACTAAAAGTGAATAACAATACAAGTTCAACAAAAACGTAAACAGAATCAATCTTATCAGATCCCAAACAACAATTGCATCTCCTCAAGAGTTCTACCTTGGGTTTCCGGTAGTAGCTTGTAAAAGAAAATCCATGCCACCAATGCGATTCCCGCGTGACAAAAGAAGGCCCCGCCAATGGTGATCGCCTTGCAGAGGGGTATGAAGGTCATTAAGAGGACCCCACTAGCAACGGTGTTCACCAACAATCCCATACTCGAAGCCTGCGCGCGTAGCCTCAACGGGAAGATCTCAGAGCTGTAGATTCGCGTGATGGGACCCATCCCAATCGAGAAGAACGCGACATACGATAATACGGTGGATATGCAGATCGCGGTGGCCCACGTTGGTTTCTCATCCGTCCGATCGATGATGGTCAACCCAAGTCCTAATCCCACAAGGGATAAGATCATGCCCGCGAAGCTTCCGAGGAGCAAAGGGCGCCGTCCGATCTTGTCAATTCCAAGAGCAGCAACAGCCGCGAAGGCAGTCTTGACGAATCCAACGACCACGATGGCGAGTAGCTTTTGGTTTTCATTCTTGATCCCTGCCTTTTCGAAGATAGTTGGACCATACAAAACGACGGCGCCTATGCCGGTTGACTGTTGGAAGAGGTTTATACCAACGGCTACGATCAACATATGACGAATGGACGGTGTTGGATGCAGGATTAACTCTTTCCAGGGAGCAACACCGTGGGGACGTTGTTGTACTTGAACGACGCCGTCTTTATTATGCTCGGTTATCCCGAGTTCCGTTTTTATATCAGCAAGGCGTGAGCGAGCCTCAGCTTCAGAATCCGAAATTTTGAAAAGAACTCGCTCAGCATCGCCGAGTCGACCCTGCATGATAAGCCAACGGGGTGACTCGGGCATGGCTTTGATTACAACAGCAGCTAAGAACACTGATGGGATGGCTCCGAAACCAAGCATGAATCGCCAACCCAGATGAATGGGGAGTTTAGAAAATGAGTAGTTGGATACATAGCCGAGTAATATGCCGGCGTTGATGAACACTTCGGCGAATGAGGTGAGGAATGCTTGTGTCGAGGCTGGAGAAACTTCAGCGGTGTAGGCGGGGGCAATGATGAGGACGTAGCCGACGCCGATGGCGGTGACGAAGCGGCCCACCATGAGTAGGGCGTGGTTGGTAGCGAAACCCATGAGCAGTGGGCCAATTAAGAAGGCAGCAGAGGCGCAGACCATTGCGTTGCGACGGCCGAGCCAGTCGGAGGTCAAGCCGACGAAGGTGTTCAAGACCACCGTGCTAGCCATGAGGATTTTGAATTCTAAGCCGGTGATTTTGAGGTTGAGTTTGACGAAGATGGCTCCTGCACTCATTACGCCAGTATCTGATCGAAGCACCAAAGTAGTTGAAGAAAAATCAATACGTAAAAAGGGAAACATAAAATATATACATATATATATATATGCTTCACTACATAGTAGCCAAAAAGTCTGTTGAAGATAACTCACTGTAACCGGCCAAGGTTGAACTTATAGACGCAAAGATTGCGCAGGCAAACGCAAACGCAAACGCTTTCTTTGGAGGTTCAAAACCTTGAACAGGGTTCTGAAGTCGGCCTGCGCTGGCATCACTGTCCTCATTCTGGTCAGCCATCTCTGGTATATATATATATATAGAGAGAGAGAGAGAGAGAGATTAGTGTCTGTTGGTCTATTGGTCTACGTACTTTCTTTCTTTCTTTCTTTCTCTTTTTTTTTTTTTTTTTTTTTTTTTTTCTTCTGGTTATAGACGGAACCACAGAGAGAGAGAGAGAGAGAGAGAGAGAGGGGGGGTTGAGGGAAAGAGAGAGGGTTGGGGGGGGGTATATATATATATATAGAGTGAGAGATTAGTGTTTGATGGTCTATCGGTCTACGTACTTTTTTTTTTTTTCTTTTTTTGGTTATAGGCGGAACGCGAGAGAGAGAGAGAGAGAGATTAGTGTTTGATGGTCTATTGGTCGACGTACACGCTGGCACTTTATCTCTTCCTCACATCCCCCTCAAATTTTTAATAAAATTATTTTAAGTTTGATTTTTATACGGGAGGGAGGGGGGGAAGGAATACACGCTGGTATGGTGCATTATCTCTTCCCCACACATCCCCTCAAATTTTTAATAAAATGATTTAAAGTTGGATTTTTATATGGGCGGAGAGCTTCCCATTTTCAGTTCAGATGCCAGTGCCACCTTGTCATCCAACTGGATGGGATTTACTTTATAATACGGTATCCATATAATACCCTCAACTTAATCCCCTTCACTGCCTTATTTTTTATTTTTCATTTTGGCATTATGACCAAAATACCATTGGCCTTAGAAGGAAACTTATCCCCACCGACTTTGTACCATTCAACCCCAAATCATGGTGGAGAAAACATTTTGCATAAATTAAAAGCCATGAATATCTTGCCTTTCTTTGGTGTAATGAGAGGGATTTGAATTCCTAATCTATTTTACTATTATCTTTTATCCCACTCTTCCTCATAATTAGGCTTGCTCCAGTTACTTAACAATGAATATCTTGTCATTCTTGTGCAATATTGATACACCGAGTGATATAATTATGCTGGGTGGATGATTTGGAAAATTCGATTGTAGGTGGCCAGTGGTGATGAGCAGATGATTGAAAAAGAAGAGAGTGAGATAACAATTGATATATATATCTATACTTATACTTACTTATAAAAAGATGAAGGTGAGAAAAACTTTTAATTGACTAATATAACCTTATTTTAATTTTTAAATACACAATTTCCCTTTTGCATATATAGGAAATATAAGAATGTAAAATACAGACGTAAATAGGAATTCTAAGGAAACTATAATTCGTATAGTAAATAAATAAAACTTTTGATTAACTATTACACCCTTATTTTAAATTTTAAATATTTATTTGCCCTTAATCCGATAATGCCTTTCAAACCCTACGGCTCCCAATTGAGTCCCAACATCCTCTGACTTCTCTTCTCTTTATCTTCTCCCAACACCACCTTTTTTAGTTTATTTTCTTTCCCTCTTCTTCAAGTTATGTTCTTAATTACAAGAAATCATTTATGAGGATTTTTAAACAAACAAAACATAGTCGTGTCAAAGCATGAAAATCTTCAATTGGCAAATCCAATTAAAGTTTAAATCATATACCTATACTAAAACAAAAACTTAAAATTTTTAGAGGTTGTCTTCAAATCTTTTTCCTTTTATTATTGTTAATTTATTTTTTTCTTTTTATTAGTATAGGGAATTTACAGTATATGTAAAATACCTATACTAAACATGTTGTTGGTATTTAGCGTAACTATTATCAAGTGTAGGATATAATCTTCAATGTGAATGTTTTTATAGTGATGTGGATGATTTCATATTTTTAAAAGGACAATGCCTAGCTCTTCACAGTGGAGGAGCAACTCCTCCTCCCTCCCACTCATATTACGCCACGTGTAATAGTTAATTTTTAAACATATGGATATGTTGATATAAATACATGGACAGGTGAATACAAATATATAAACATATAATCATATTTATTTGGACACATAAACATATATATATGGATACATAGATGCATGTCTATAATAACATAACATAGAAATACATGTACATAATTAATTCTTATTTGTTTGTTATACACATGGCATAATATGAGTGGGAGGGAAGACTAATTAATTGCTCCTCCACTGTGAGGAGCCAAGTATTATCCTTATTAAAATTTTCATTAGCATAATTATATTTGTATTTATCTTTCTTAATTAATATTATTTAAAACTGTTCACATGCAACGCACGTGTGCTATAAGTAGTATATATATATATAACTCTATATGTGACTCATTTTTGTGAAATCCACTATTTGATTAGATAATTTAGAAAAAATGAAATTGATCTGAGATTAAAAGCTACTTTATCCATTTACGTGAAATTTAATTTTATTAATTAGAAATGTATGTTTTTGGAATGGGTTGCAATTACTTTCAAATTAATTTGACATGCATAACTTAAATGAGAAGACTATCTGATTAAACAGTAGATTTCACAAAATGTGATTCACAAACTAAATTATAAAAACTTGTGTCCCATCCTATATATATATATATATATAAAATAGACACACACACAAAAAAAAAAAAACAAAAACAAAAACAAAATGATTACATGCGATGAGGCAATTCCAAGGACCAAAAATCCTTCAAGAAACCGAGGGAAAAACCCACTTCATGCACAGAAGAAGCTCCTCTTGCCTTTAGGCCAAGCAAAAATATCTAAAGGACAAATTAAAGTTCTCAAGAAAAAAGAAAAAAAAAACAAAAAGAATGAAAAGGTCAAAAATATGTGACTAAATTATAGGTCATGCCAATGGCAAGTTAGTCTAGTGTAATTTTTCTCTCTTATTAAGTGAATGATTTTGGATTCAAATTTATAAAAAAACATTAATATCTATTTATTAGTATTAAGGGATTAAAGGTGCGGGAAGCTTTTATCAATTGTTCAAATAAGAAAAAAAATTTATAGATCTAAAATTTTTTGTAAAGAAATTCTTTTAAAGTCAGCCGAATTCTCTAGGACCTTACTGCCTCCACCCTTGGTGAATTGCAAAGATACATAGTTACGAAGCCGAATTCTTTAGGACCTTACTGCCTCCACGCTTGGTGAGTTGCAAAGATACATAGTTACGAGAAATGGCAATAGAGAGCATCTCCAGCGGTGAGCTATAATTTGTGTTATTGCTATATTATAGCATTTAGTACAAGTTGGCCGAGTTGCTCTAATGGTGTGCTAAAAATAGTAATAACTCATCCTTAGGGCATCTCCAGCCATGTGAGCTAGATTAGGTGTGCTATTGCTATTTTAGCACATATTACAATACCCAATGCTATAATTTAATTAGCACAATGTGCTCCAGTGATGCAAATAAACATAGTGTGCTATTTTTTACCACAACTTTAACTCTTTCCACAGATTTAAGATCTCGTAAGATAATGAATAAAGTATATCGTGGATCAAATGTAATGTTACTTGAGTGGGATGAATGAGTTAAAAAAAAGGGTATGTTTTCTTTCTTTTTCTTTTTTTTTTTTGAATTTTTTTTGAATTTTATATATATAATATTTCAATATTATTTTTGAAAATATTGTATTTATTTATGGGCTGTTTGGTTATTGAGAAAATTTTAGAAGAAAAATAGAAAAAAAAGAAATTACTGGTGTGTTTGGTTGTTGGGAAATGAAGGAAAAGCTGACAGGGCAAATATAGTAATAGCTCACCCTTGTATTATATTACTCTTGTGCCAAATATAACACAAGGGTGAGCTATTGCTATATTTAATACATGCATTTAGCACACCATTGGAGCATCCCAACTTGTGCTAAATGCTATAATATTTTTAAAAATAATACTAAAATCTTATATATATATATATATATAAAACAGAGAACATACCCTTTAATTTTTAACTTTTATGATTATTATTATTATTATTATTATTATTTTATTGGAAAAATGGAGGTTGGAAGACAGTAGTTGGTAGTTGAAAGTTTATTAAAAAAAATGGAAAAAATTAAGGTTGTCGCAAAAATAACATACTATATCATTTACACCATTAGAACACTTTATACTAAATTATAACATATGATACTGTAGCATATGTTAAGATAGCAATAATATGAATAATTTAGCTCACATTGCTGGACATGCTTTTATGTCCATTGTGCTATTGTAGTGTGTACTTCACGCTACTTTCGATAATCTGAAGGGTTGTGGGGTGTAGGGGTAATTTGGTCTTAAAACATTTTTTTAGGAAGAAGGGCGGTAATATATTGTCTAGGCATTTTTCTGTACCGCTTTGGAAAAGTCGCCTTACAATATTGATGTTCAGGGCTGCCGGTTCCCCTTCTATTTCTTCGGTGGTTTTTTTTTTTTTTGGGGGGGGGGGGGGGGTTTTGGTTTGTCATTCAGTTATCGTATTATTATAAGTAAAAGACAAAAAAACGTACCATCGATCACGATTATTTTATATCCAGTTTACCAAAAAAAGAAAAAAAAAAAATCACGTTTAGACAAGTGAGCTTAGTCCTTAGGGCCCACACGAGAGAAAGGTCAGCTTTGACCCTGAAAGTAATCAACAGCATTCTTGATACTCCAATAATTAATAACCCATTTTATATTGATGATGTTTTTTTGGGAATGCCTCAGGTCGGTTCAAGCATCCGGGTGGATGAATTAGGTGGATTTTAAGATACTTGGCAAAAAATAAAAAAAGGTGGATTTTAAGATGGAGCGGGGGCCAGGGTCAGTTGAATTGACCTTCGCCTACAGCCCACCTCTCTATAATGCTGCCACCTGGATTCTACTATAACCAATATACAAAGGAACAAGAAGAAAATCAGGAGAGAGTATACAAGCCAACTGGTCATGATAGAAATACTAGAAGACAAATAAAGAGTGAGTTTCTAGAAGACAAATAGGGTTTATGTTTTATTTAATGAAATATGTAGATATAATGAAGTATTTAGTGATTTGATAGGTATTATAGATAAGATTCTAACTAAAGATAAAAAAAAAAATGTGTAGGTACTTTTGTTGGAAAGCTCTATTTTTTGGGTGGGTGAAATTGAATTTTGATAGCTTTAGGAATTATTCCAAAAAATCTGCAACAAGTGATTTTGTGATCAAGAATGATAAAGGAAAACTTATTATGGCTTCAACATTTAACTTGTTTAATGCCTCGATTTTAGTTGCAGAATGTACAGTTTTTCGGAATAGCTTGTATCAAGTTTGGCAAAAAGGATTTAGTAAGGTTCAAGTTGAAGGTAATTTGCATATTATCATATGGATTTATCAAAAAAATTATCAATATCCTTAAAGTTTACAAACACTCATTCAAGATATTTGGAACATAACAAAGAACTTCAACGAGATTAAGTTTAGACATGTATTTAGCCAAACAAATAGAGTAGCTGATTATATGGCAAGTTTAAGATACTTTCGTGATTCACGTCATGTTTGGAATAATAAATTTTTTAAAACTCTTTAAAATATTTATGTGGAAGATAGATATAGTATATCTTTTTCTCATCATACTCGTTTATTTAATCAATAATATTTTTTTTTTCTATAAAAAAAATAAGAAGTGAGTACATAAGGAGTGAGTTTCTAGAAGACAAATAAGAAGAGAGTATACAACGGAACGAAGGAAACCGGTTATGATAGAAATAACTAGAAGACAAGATAAGGAGAGAGTAAGATAACTAGAGTAAGATAACTAGTCATGAGTGGATTCCATACAGGTTGCTTTCTGAGGTTGCCTTCTGCAGTAGCTTTCTTCCTCTTTCTTTTTTTTTTCTCTTTTATTTTTTTGGTTTTTGAGGCTTGGTCCTGACTAATACTTTGAGCATCTGTAATCTTCCATCCCATACACCGGGTAGTACCAAGCACTTCGAATCATATTGATGACTTTAAAGAGAATTAACGCTTTCATAGAGTTTTGAACATTCAAAATGACTCCTATGAAAGCTAATCAAATCATTTTGAGGGTGTTATAGTAGTCATGTTAAGGATGTTAATCATCTGTTATTGTGCTGTGATTTTGCTTTTTCTCTTTGGCAGTGGTTATTTTCAGTTTTCACATAACTTTGCTATTGCTGGGATGAGCATTATTGATTTTTGGAATTATATCTTCACTCAAAAATAAAGCTCCCAAGCTTTTAATCTCTAGCTAGGTTTTCAATTATAATATTTGGCACGCTAAGAATTTATTGAGATTTGAGGATGTTAAGCCAAATTTTAGATAAAGTTGTCTTCATATAAAATCTATGTTGCATGATATAGGTAAATTTAGTTCGGGCACCATGAGAAATCACACTTATATTGATGATATTTTTGTTCTTCACTCTTTTGGGGTAAAGGATGTGCCTCAAAAGGCTCCAGCCATCACACCTGTTCGATGGTATCCTTCTTCCCTTTTTTGGATTAAATTAAATACAAATATCCTTACCAAAGGTAATCCGAGTCTAGCTTCTAACAGTGGGCTTTTTCGGAATTGTTGTGATTTTGTTTAAGGGGATTTTGGTGTTAGTATTGGGATTCAATCAACTTTCTTTGCAAAACTTTTTGTTATCATAAGGATTAAACTTGCTTGATCCAAAGGTTGGAAGTGCCTGTGATTAGAATGTAATTTTTCTTTGATTATTCAATACTTGAACAATTCCATCTATACGCCTCCGTGGGGTGTTTGTCATTCAGTTATTGTATTACTATAAATAAAAGACAAAAAAAATACCATCGATCACGTTTATTTTATATCCAGTTTACCAAAAAAAAAAGAAAAAAAAAATAACGTTTAGATAAGTGAGCTTAGTCCATAGGGCCCACACGAGAGAAAGGTGAGCTTTGACCCTGAAAGTAATCAACAGCAATCTTAGTACTCCAATAATTAATAACCATTTTATATTGATGATGTTTTTTTGGGAATGTCTGAGGTCGGTTCTAGCATCAGGGTGGATGAATTAGGTGGATTTTAAGATGGAGGCGAGGCGAGGCGAGGCTAGGGTCAGTTGAATTGACCTTCGCCTACAGCCCATCTCTCTATAATGCTGCCATCTGGATTTTACTATAACCAATATACAAAGCAACTTGAAGAAAATAAGGAGAGAGTATACAAGCCAACCGCTTATAATAGAAATAACTGGAAGACAAAAAAAGAGTGACTTTCTAGAAGACAAATAGAGCTTATGTTTTATTTAATGAAATCTGTAGACATAATGAAGTATTTGGTGACTTGATAGGTATTACAGATTAGGTTCTAACTAAAGATAAAATAAAATATGCAGGTACTTTTGTTGGAAAGCTCCACCTTTGGGGTGGGTGAAATTGAATTTTGACGGTTCAAGGAACTATTCCAAAAAATCTGCAGCAAGTGGTTTTGTGATCAAGAATGAGGAAGGCAAACTTATTATGGCTTCAACATTTAACTTGTTTAATGCCTCGGTTTTAGTCGCAGAATGTACAGCTCTTCGGAATGGCTTGTATCAAGCTTGGCGGAAAGGATTTAACAAAGTTCAAGTTGAAGGTGATTTGCAAATTATCATACGGATTTATCAAAAGAATTATCAATATCCTTAGAGTTTGCAGACACTCATTCAAGATATTTGGAACATAGCAAAGAACTTCGATGAGATTAAGTTTAGACATGTATTTAGACAAGCAAATAGAGCAGCTGATTATATGGCAAATTTAGGACACTTTCGTAATTCATGTCATGTTTGGAATACTAGATTTCTTAGAACTCTTAGAAATATTTATATAGAAGATAGATATGGTGTAACTTTTTCTCGTTGTACTCATTTATTTAATCAATAATATTTATTTTTCTATAAAAAAGGAGTGAATTTCTAGAAGACAAATAAGGAGAGAGTATGCAAGGGAACCGGTTATGATAGAAATAACTAGAAGACAAATAAGGAGAGAGTAAGATAACTAGCCATGAGTGGATTCCATACAGGTTGCTATATATGCTTTCTGCAGTAGCTTTCTTCTTCATTTTTTTTTCCCTTTTATTTTTATTTTTTTATTTTTTTATTTTTGGTATTTGAGGCTTGGTCCTGACTAATACTTTGAGCATATGCAATCTTCCATCCCATACATGGGGTAGTACCAGGCATTTCGAATCGTAGAGATAACCTTAAAAAGAATCAACGCTTTCGTAGAGTTTCGAACGTTCAAAATGACTCCTATGAAGGCTAATCAAATCATTTTGAGGATGTTATAGTAGTCATTTTAAGGATGTTAATCATCTGTTCTTGTGCTGTGATTTTGCTTTTTCTCTTTGGCAGTGGTTATTTTCAGTTTTTCACATAACTTTGCTATTGCTGGGATGAGCATTATTGATTTTTGGAATTATATCTTCTCTCCAAAATGAAGCTCCCAAGTTTTTAATCTCTAGCTTGGTTTTCAATTATAATATTTGGCACGCTAAGAATTTATTGAGATTTGAGGATGTTAAGCCAAATTTTAGATAAAGTTGTCTTCATATAAAATCTATGATGCATGATATAGGTAAATTTAGTTCGGGCACCATGAGAAATCACACTTATATTGATGATATTTTTGTTCTTCACTCTTTTGGGGTAAAGGATGTGCCTCAAAAGGCTCCAGCCATCACACCTGTTCGATGGCATCCCTCTTCCCCTTTTTGGATTAAATTAAATACAAATACACTTGCCAAAGGCAATCCAAGTCTGGCTTCTAACAGTGGGATTTTTCGGAATTGTTGTGATTTTGTTTAAGGGGATTTTGGTGTTAATATTGGGATTCAATCAACTTTCTTTGCAAAGCTCTTAGTTTTTTTTTTTAATAAATTAATGAACCTCTAGCATCCCAACTAGGTTGGCAACCTAGAAGACCATCAATCATATGCTCGAGACCCAAATATATTAATTGAATAAAAGAAAAGAAAAGTTACAAGAAGAAGGAAAACCTGGTCATGGTGACTCATAGAACGTCACGATCCAGTTCACAACCAAAATAAATTAAATCGTAAACCTATAATTAGGAAGGTTATACATGTCATGAAAAACCAAAGGAAGCACCTCAGCCGGAGCAGTCCACCACCACTTCATCCCAAAATGTTGCAAACCAAGATTTACTACTCCATCTGCTAGAGAATTACCTTCCCGAAAAATATGAGAACAATGAAAATCCATAGACTTTAGATAGAGTTTGCAATTGTGCCAACGAGACCTTAATTTCCAAGGAGGAAAATATGAAGAATCCAGCAAACATTGAACAATTGACTGAGAATCACATTCTAGCCATAACTTTTTCCAACCTAGTGACCAAGCTTTCTCAATACCAATAATGACTGCTAACAATTCTGCATAAAAGGCAATTTGCACACCAATGTTAAAAGCAAAAGCACCCTTAACAAATCCTCTATGATTCCAGAAAACACCCCCCGCAACAGCTGGGCCTGGATTACCTTTAGCAAGACCGTCTGTATTAAGCTTAATCCACAATGGAAGAGGACACTGCCAAGTAACAGATACAATTGAAGGAGCTTTCCTTGGGATCCCACGAACACCAAAAGAATGAAGAATCTATAAATCTGATATAGAATTACTTATATGACCAGCACTCAACCTACTAACATCAAAAAGTAGGGATTGAATATGAAGGCAAATTCGTTGAACATTAGGTTGCTTATCTTTTATAGACACCCCATTTTCACCCCCATGAGTTCATGATATCATTTGGTTAGGTTTAGAAGCATCTAGGAGTCCCTAAGCATTAAAGGACACTTTTGCCCTTTTAAGCCTTAGGAGAATAGGTCATCATTGCATGCATATTTTTGTCTCTTTGTTGAGTCCCATCACTTGCATGTAGTTTCTAGGATCATTTTGGATATGTGTGTCAAATTTGGTTCAATTTCAGATAGGTTTGGATAGTTAATTAGAAATTTTGCGACTTGAAGGGCAATTTCATCTTTTACTTCGTATATTTTCCAATTGACATCCAAATTTGTTGCAGAGTATTCCATTGACCTTAGAATGATGAAATGAGTCTAATTGAAGTGCCAATTTAATTTATTGATAGGTTTTGGATTGGTTCACCACATTACCCCATGGTTAATTGACCTTTTTTCGGGTAATCGCTTCATGAAAACCCAGCCACCTGACCGTGGTCAGGAATTTTTGGTTCGAGAATATTCTAGGCTTATTCTATATTGAATCCTTGAAATTTTGGCTTTTGAATCACTCAAATTGGAGTTAAAATGAAGAAGTTAAGCCGTTTGAAGTTAGGAGTCCAAACCGGGTCAGGAATCCTCAAAACCGAGGAAACCTGACTTCACTCTCGGGTGACCAGTTCACCCAACCGGTCACCCGAGCATTTCGTCCTGATTTATCTCTTTTTGAATTTTTGATGGAATGGGACTCTACCACTCCGAATTTCAGCCTTCTAAAGGACTTCTAAGCCTATTGGGAGGTGGTTTTGAGTTGTTTAACATCCATGGGATTTAATTACAGCCCTAGATTGGTTTTATGGTGAATTAATCTCAACCATTGGTTCATATGGTTAGTTGGTTACAAATAGAGACTCATTCATCAGCATAAGGGACTTTTGGACTTTTAGTTGGACTTTTGGGACTTTTGACACTTCATATTCATAAGAGAGCTAGGGAGAACGAATTTGCACACACCCATATCACTTGGAGTAGGCTTTCTA
Source organism: Liquidambar formosana (assembly GCA_039720395.1). Lineage (NCBI taxonomy): Eukaryota > Viridiplantae > Streptophyta > Magnoliopsida > Saxifragales > Altingiaceae > Liquidambar > Liquidambar formosana. The sequence continues at coordinate 36,764,137 of CM077823.1, read as the reverse complement.
CTGCAATTTTGAAGAGGAACTAGAAGACAATCAAGCCAAAGAAAAGGAAGAACGCAGCGAAGACCTTTGCTTTGTTGTAAGTTTCTTTTGGATCCTTTTATGATTCCTTCTTCTTCTACTCTATTCTCTGCATAGTTATGGCTTAGAATTGATTTAAGAATCATATATACTCTATATTTTAGAGTGTATATGATTCAAATATGATGTGAAAGTATGCTAGTGGAATAGGATTGCGAATTGCTTGCTGTTAGGATAGTTTCTCTCTTAAGGATAGAGGTACGTTTTGCACAGAAAATTGGTTGATGTGTTTAGGCCATTTTCTCTTCATGGTTCAATTATATGCATGATTTTAAGCATCTTTTGTATAGGACACTTGCTGTGTAAGTCTCATCTTCATAGGTGTATGGATGATTATTCTTTTCGAGGATAATTATTGTTTTTAGAGGGTGAGGTTGTGCATAGGTGCTTTCTAGAGTGTATTTAAATGTGCTGTGAGTTTCTTTACACTCTTAGGTATATATTTTACATAGGATATGTGAAGAAATCATTCATGCGGAGTGATTTTTACGAAAAATTATCTCCGGATAGTTTTACTTAAGAAAGCTCGCCGTAAGGATGATTATTTCACATTCTTACATAAAATACTTATCTAAGGCATCATGTTAGATTTTATTTTCATGTTTTGAATCGTAATATGATATTTTCATCATGGTAATTCATATTTAGCATGTTTTTGATAGTTTTGTGCTTGTTAGGGTGTTTAGAGCATATAAGAGCATATTAGGTTTGTGTTTTTCTTTTGATTTTTGTTATTTGCATGAGTATTAGGTCATTATATGCATGTTTAGTATTCTGTCCAGATTTGATTTAAGTCTTCTAATGATTATTTGAGCATGAATATGAATGGTTTGAGCTTAATAATTGCCCTATAGAATACATAGGGTGATTAATTGGTGTTTTCTCGATGTTTCGGGATAATTTGCATATGGTAAGTGGTTCATGGTAAGTTTGTTTTGATTTGTTTCCTTCTCCCCCTCTTTGGGTTATTCTTTTTACTTTGGACTGTAATTCTTAAGTTTCCATGTTTTCTAAAACTCTCTTTTTGAATAAGAGTTCTATCTCTTTTAGAACTCTACTTTCGTTAAAATTCTGTTTTATCTAGAGTTCTATCCCTTTTAAAATTCTACTTTTCTCAAACTCTTTTTTGAATTAGAGTTCTATCTCTTTTAGAATTATACTTTTCTCAAACTTCTTTTTGGATAAGAGTTCTATTTTTTTTTTTTTTTCAAATTCTATCCCTTCTCAAATTCTTTTTTTTTGAAAATTTTCTTTTTTTAAAAATGCTTCTTTTCTTTTAATGGAAACTTAGGGTTTATAGTTCATTGTAAAGGGAGTAACCCCTTCTTAATCGAACTACATGGACTTTGATCCTTACATCTTTGTATGTAAGGTACGTAGGCGCTCATTTGCTGTTCAAATCATCCCCTAGGATATTAAGTATCCTAGGTGTACGGGGTAAAATCTGTTCCTCGAGACCTGATGTTGATGAAGGAGTTTGTCCTCGCGCTTGGACCTGCACTTACAAACTTAGAAACAGAGTCAGAGGGTAGGCCAAAGTGGGTTTTGGCCAAGCCCTCTCCAAAACTTAAGTCAGAAGCTGTTTATGGAGAAAGAGGCAAGGAAGAAGATGAATTTCAGAGGATTAAGGTACTGTAGTTTACCTCATTTGGCTGTATCGTATTCTTTTTATACCCACCTATACGGACTGACCATGTGAGGTCAGGTAAGTGCCTTGGTTAGGTCAGATCTGACCATGGTTAGCCAGTAACCGTCTGATCATGGTTTGTTGATTGTGGTTAGGCAAGGAACCATGGTTTCTTGTAACTGCTGTGTTAGGAATTACAGCTGCTGCAACAGTTTTGGACTGTAGTAAGATTTGGATTGTAGTGTGAGTGATAGGACAGGTGCCCCGAGCTGAATGTGAGGTCCCGAGCTGGGAGATCATATGCGCTGTAACGAGCCTAGTTGAATTGCCTTTGCCACATGTCAGTATTTTTGGTTTGAGCTCTCTATCCTGAGTTGGATCCTCGGTTCAGAGATATTCCCACACAATTTGCCCCAATTATGACATTCTCGAGTTGGGACTTGTCATAATTTTACACTTGCTGAGTGTTTCACCCTGTGCCCCTATGCCGTTTGGCTTTCTAGGGCTTAGCTGGCAGAGAACGGTTACGCCCTTCCATATTTCAAGGCGTTGACGTCATGTGCCTTGGGGCTGTCCCATCCGCCGTATATAGCATTTAATGCTCCAGAAGCATTATGTCTTTGGGGAGAAAACTAATCACTGTTTACTTTACCTTTTGCATTCTCTCTCTCTCTACTTTCTCTGTTCTTTGCCTTCTCTGCTCTTTGCATCTTGCCTCCACTAAAACGCACCGTACACACCATTCTTCTTGTTGGAATCCACTGCCGTTCCCATTTGTTCACTGAAGAAGATATTCGTTAGTTCCTTTCACCGTTTGAAGATTTGTTCTGCCACCGTTGGCCTGTTCTTGAGCATTGTCCTTGCTTCTTTGTCGTTTCAAAAGCCATTCTTTGGAGATTCTCACCATTGCGCGCTCGTATCCTTCTAGCGGATTCACTTTCCAGCATTCTTTCTGAGATTTGCGACGGTATAACTCTTTCCTTGTCTTTATTTTTTGATTCGCTCAATGTTATTTTCTCTGCCTGGGGCTGTTGGTGTGGTTCTTAGGGTTTGTTTCGCGATCCTAGGGTTTCCCTCTGGTTTTTGAGGCAAATCACCAAGATACTAATTTTCCCGCCTTTTAGAGTTTGAAAACTCCATCTCGGGGTAAATTTAAGATGGGGACCATTGGTCTCCTCTTTCTGTCTTTTTCCAATACCGGGTTAGGTGACTCCCGAGCTGACACTTAGAATAATTTCGGAGTTTGTCAAGGCAGGGTTAACATACCTGTCAGGACTTTACTCTCGGGGTTCAAGTCAGGGCATGTGAGGAGAGACAGTTGGTCTTGGATTTAACCTTCCCACTTTCAAACTTGGCAGATGTCATCTTTCTTTGACATTAAGAGCAATCCTGCAAGAATAGCAGAATTCAAGGCCTTGTACGGCTTTGAAGATGGGAAGTTCAGCTTCTGGTTTGCTGAGTCTGGAGAGGATATCTATAAATCAGATGCTCAGGGTGGCATTCCCGTGCCCATTGCTGTATTCATGGAGGGCGGAGTTCGCGTCCCTTTTCCTGACCTTCTTAATGACTTCCTTCTTTACTGTAACATTGTTCCAACCCAGCTAGGGCTAAACTCCTATAGGATTGTCTTGGGGGTCCATGTCCTTAACCAGATCCTAGGGACCTCTGTTGGAGTGCGGGAGATACTCCACCACTACAAAATCTGCGCTCTGAAAAATAAGCCCGACCACTATCTTTCTGTCAAGCCCAAGAGGAAACCTTTTGTTACACATATCCCGGATTCCAATCCTGGAGCTCATGACCACACCATCTTTCTGTATGGGCCCGTGGATGGGACTCTACCACCAGATGACCTCGTCATCCCTCGTGAGAAAGGCTCTTACTGTAAGCACTTAGCGGGATTCATCATTGTTATGCTTTCTTATATTGCTCCCGAAGTGAATGGTGAACTGTATGTTGATGTTTGTGTCCCATTTCTTTCTAGTAGCTCCACACGCTAACGAGCCTACGGACAAGTTAAAGAAGGGGGATATCCAGAAGCTGTTGGGCTACCAAGTGAGCCAACACTGTAGGGCAGCTCACATCTTGCTCAATTACCACGCAAGGTACTAGACCTATGGCAAAGCAAGTCTTCCTCATTAGGAACAGCTTGATGATGACTTGACCCGTCTGGTAGAGCAAGAAGAAGAAAGACAAGCAGAAGAAGAAGAAGGAGGAGGGATCTGGCTTCAGGCTGAAGGAAAGGGTGCTGAAGAAATCAGAGCCATGGATAAAGCTGGTCGCCCCGCTCCTCTGGTGATTGAAAGCTCCAGTTCTGAGGAGACTATTTCTTAAGCCATGGAGAGGAAAAACTCCAATCCTCCACCCCCCGAAAGGCAAAGGACTGATTCTGGGAATCAGAAGTTTAAAAAGGATGATGGGCTAGACCTGTGAGCCCTCGTAGCTGAGAGGAGAGCTACTGAGAGGGCTGCTACTGACAAGAAGGTCGCCCAGCAGAAGTCAACTCAGCAGAGGCAGCCACAACGATTATTTTAATTAAACTATTTTATTTATTTTTGTCTATATCTTTTTAATTTAATTGATATATTATATTAACAAATATATTTTACTATTTTAGAGAATAAGTGTTCTATTAAAATTTTAATTTGCTAATAATATTATTTTTTATAAATTAATCCGTGCATCACACGGGTTCTAAAGCTAGTAATGATAAATAAAATCAAGGCAGGAGTCATTGGTTCATAATACTTCTCACTAGACTTAAAGATTTTATAAATACAAAACCACTTTAACAAGCTCAAGACAAGCTCAAAATCGAGTCCGAATCGAGTTTGAGCTTGAGTATAAGCTTTTCTACAATCTTTTAAGCTGAGTTCAATCATAATAATTTATGCACGTTAAGTTCGATTAGATGATAAACAAATTCTTTTCAACCAATCAAGTTTGAATACAATATTTTAGACTTGTTAAAAGTTGGGCTTGATATTAAACGACTAAACTTTTTAATGAACCAAAATCGAACATTACAAAGCTCAGCTCAGCTCAATTTGTTTGTAGCCAAATTATGACCAAAGTACCATTGGCTTTAGAAAGAAACTCTCTCCATTGTCTTCAAACCAGTCAACTCCATCTCAGGCGCAAACATCCGCACTCCAAATCGTGGTGGACGCCATTCATGAATACCAGTAACTCCCTTTAGTGATGTAGTCATAACCTAAAAAGATGCAAATTCGTTGTTTTTTTTTTTTTTTTTTTTTTTTTTTTGGAGCATTGGCATATTTAGGAATTTTGGCATGAAAATGAATAAATAAATAAAGGAACATTTTCCTGCAACATTTCAACGCCGGAGAAACCATTTTGCATATCTTGTGCATTGATACGCCAAGTGATAGTGAGCGGGGTGGAAGATTTGGAAAAATTCGATTGGATGTGGTGGTGATGATGAGTAGATCGATTGTTGCTAGAGAAGAGGGAGATATTGCAGTAGGGACTGGCTGTCGGGTCCTTTTCTGTTTGTTTGTTTGTATTTTTTTTATTTTAATTTTGGTATTATATTATCATTAAAAAATACCATCGATTACGATAAGGAAAGTCAGCTTAGGGCCCCACACGAGAGAACTATGAGCTGCGGCACGAAAATAGGATCTCAAATTTTAAAAGCTTCCTTCTAAGATATGGTTTGATCTTTGGATACATTCAAATGGCAATCTTTTTTATTAACTACTAGTTGGTGCACACATACATTGCACGTCTCGATATTAAATGTATAAATAATAATCGTTTTAAACTTGTAAAAGTGCCAAAACATCTAAAAACTGTCATTAAATTAGGTAAACATATGTTTGTAAGGGAATTCTAATATGAAAGAAATAATATAAGTCCCCTATCTCTGAATCTAATTTTTTTTTTCTGCCTCTTTGATTTTATGTTATCTTCACTTCCTTCTTACTCTTCATCCGGTATTTCTTTAATTTCTTCAACAATGTAACTATTTTTTGCTCGAATGAAGTCATCAATTTCCTTTAATTTTATGATGAACCTAAATTTCCGGCCAGACAAATCAGTTTCATGTAGAACTTGGAGTTTGTATTATTCTGCCATAAAACGTAAACAAAGTTAGTAACATTGTGATTATTTGGCATATAATTAATTTTTGGCATATAATTATTTTATTTTATTTTTTCAATTTTTTTTTTCACCGATCTATGTGTTTGGATCGAAATAATGAGTTTGTTTTGTATTTTTTTTTATTTTTTTCTCCACTGATTTTTCTAGGTTTTTTCTCTCAGTTTTCTTTCAGTTTTTTAGATTTCTATTTTTTTTATTCAATGATATAAGTATTTGGATATGAGTTTTTTTTTTTTTTAGATATATTGTCTTTTAGTTTTAATCTCTTTTAGTTTCAGTTTTTTTTTTTTTCAAATCTATTCTCTCTCTCTCTCTCACTCTCTCTACCTCATCTCCTTTCTCTCAGTCTCTCTTTGTTTCTCAGTTTTTATCGTCTCAATTTTTTTTCACCAATCTATGTACGTTTGCATCGAAATAATGAGTTTGTTTTCTATTTTTTTTCTTTTTTTTCTCCACTTATTTCTCTAGGTTTTTTCTCTTAGTTTTCTTTCAGTTTTTTAGATTTTTATTTTTTTTTATTCACTGATATAAGTATTTGGATATGAGTTTTTTTTTTTTTCAAATCTATTGTCTTTTAGTTTTTATTCTCTTTTAGTTTCAAATTTTTTTTTTTTTTCACAGTATAAATTGGCCAAGTATTGTTGGGAACGATTATATGGTGAATTTTATTTTTTCTTCACTGCAAGTTTGCAAGCAATTGTTCTAAATGGAGACAAAGGTCTAACCAAGTATAGTACATATCCAAGACAATGTTTAAATTTTTTTTTCAGATCTATTCTCTCTCTCTCTCTACCTCAACTCCTTTCTCTCCGTCTCTCTTTGTTCTCAGTTTTAGTTTCTATTTTTTTTCACTAATCTATGTATTTTTGTTTCTCAGTTTTCATTTCGAATGATTTTTCTTTCTTTAATTACAGTACCTATTATGATTATAAATTCATCTATCTAACTTATAAATTCATCAAAAATCAATCTTCTTCTCTAATAGTACCATATATATATATATATATATATATTATAATTTGCAGTTCTCTAACAGTACCGTATAATATATATTATAATTTTCAAAGCAAAATTTACCAGAGAAGGGAGAAGTCGCTGTTAACCAAAGAAGGGAAAAGTCACTGTTAATGGAAAAGGTGGAGAGAAGGTTGAAACTACTCTTGATGGAGAAAGTGGAATTTACAATCTATCTGTTTATTTATTATATAGGAATTATAGTTTCTGTTTCCTTTAAATTCCTATTTGTGTTTTATATATTAAGGTATGTGTTCCGGTTGTTTATTTATTATATAGGAATTATAGTTTTCGTTTTAATGAAGTTTCAATTATTTTTTTGAGCAAATTGTGGAATTGTTATTGAGCTAAGCCAAATAACACATCATCATGTCTTATATTCTTAAAGGACCGTATTTAGTCTTCCTTTTTTATTTTTTTTATTTTTTGGCTATATAGGGTGGAGGAGTCTAGACCTTTGGCCTCCATTAATCCCCGATATCATGCAAAGCTATCACCCACTTGAACAATTAAACATTTGAGAAAACTGGGTGATTGATTCTTTGAATTCCTATTTTATATATTAAGGTATGTGTTTTAGAATATATTAAAGTATGTGTTTTAGAATTATAGTTTCCATAATCCTATATATTTCTATTTATTATATAGGAATTATAGTTTCCATTTCCTTTGAATTTCTATTTTTATTTGTGTTTTATATATTAAGGTATGTGTTTTAGAATTATAGTTTCCATATTGATATATTTCCTATATATGCAGAAGGGTGGGTACTTGTGTATTTAAAAATTAAAATAAGGGTATATTAGTCAATTAAAAGTTTTTCTTACATTCATCTTTTTATAGGTAGTATAGATTAGGGGTATTTTAGATCTTACTTTTATTGATATTTCGGTCTAGATTATTCCTTTAACGGCCTGTGTGAGATGTCCTATACCCACACAAGTAGCGATCTTTGTGAGAAGTTGAAACGATGACCTCTGAGGAGCACACCTAGAACCTGACCGCTCAACAAACCTCACAAGGGCAATCTTAAAAGAATAAAAACCTATGTTTTTTTTTTTGTTTTTTTTTTCTTTCGTGGCATTAAAACAAACCCCGAGTTTTGTACTCTCATTCTTATGATGATACATAATTTGGCTAGGCAAGCCACCTACATAACTACATTGGGTAATAAGTAGGACCACCTAATGCATGGATTGGTTTTTCTAAATTCGTTAAAATATTGTAACTTAATGTTGTTAACGCTAATGCTTATAAAACAGAGTTAAATATATATAGAATATAGGCATATGAGTCTGTCCAACAGAAGGAAACCTCACACGCGCGCCAAGATACGTGTCTTAAAAAAATAGAAGAAACGTGTCTAAACATATATATATAGGCAAGGGAATATGATAGCCCACTGTATTACTAAGCATGCTTGTAATACAAATTCTATTTCTATCTGATTGGAGGAGGTTCTTGAGATTATATGGGACTAAGTCCAACATGACATCAGCTTTATGCATTCTCAATGAATTTTCCTTTATCAAAAAAAAAAAAAAGAAAGAAAAAAAAAAGAAATGTGTCTTAAAACTTCATAGGTTGCACTCTATTTTTGAACTAAATTTACAATGAGATGGTCATCCCTCTCATATAAATAATTATTCAGACATTAAGACATGCATCCTGGATTATCAGGGGGAGAAAAAAAAAAAACCCCTCCTTGTTGTGAAATTAAAGAAAAATAAGAACTAAACAATAACAATTGTATAGAGGTAAGCTTCTCATCCGTGTCTTATTCATGTATCAAAAGCCTCCTTTTATAGGCTTACATCCATAAAGAACGAGAAGTAAACCGATGCATTCAATTGGAAATTAAGGAATACCGGTTTAAAGAAAGTGGTGTCATCCACCATTAACTCCTTCATTTACAACACTCCCCCTTGGATGTCCACCACGTTAAGATAATGTTCCTCATTAAAACCTTACTAGAAAAACCCAGTGGGAAAAAAACTAGTGAAGGAAAAAGAGTACAACGTTTTTGTAAATCTTAGAGTGGTGTTGGACACACTAAAGAAACTGCTTCATTAAAACCTTTCCATGAAAACCCAGTGGGACAAAACCTAGGCGAAGGAAAAAGAGTACAGCGTGCATATGTCCAAAAATGAATACTCCCCCTGATAAGAAGATAAGTATCAACTTAACTGATCGCAAACCCGACGCATTCCAATGTCATATACCAATTTCTTGAATGTTGACGATGGTAAGGCCTTGGTGAATAAATCCGCAAGATTATCATTAGAACGTATTTGCTTCACATCAATTTCATGCCTCTGCTGGAGTTCATGAGTGTAGAAGAACCTTAGTGAAATGTGTTTGGTTCTATCACCTTTGATGCATCCTCCTTGAATTTGTGCAATACATGCAACATTATCTTCATAAATTGTTGTTGGCATACTTTTAATCAGAGGTAACCCACATGTATCTCGGATGTGATGGACTACCGATCTTAACCATACACATTCACGACTTACTTGATGGAGTGCAAGTATCTCAGAGTGATTAGAAGATGTAGCAATTAAAGTCTACTTTGTAAATCGCCAAGAGATCACTGTATCGCCACATGTAAATACATATCCTGTTTGTGAGCGGGCTTTGTGAGGATCAGAAAGGTATCCAGAACCTGCATATCCTTCTAAACATAGACCATGGGCTAATTCCTTTGAGTAAAACAAACCCATGTTTGTAGTTCCACGAAGGTAGCGTAAAATATGTTTAATACCATTCCAGTGTCGTCGAGTTAGGGTAGAACTGAATCTTGCTAACAAGTTGACTGAAAATGCTATATCAGGCCTAGTGCACTGTGCTAAATATAACAAAGCACCTATTACACTAAGATATGGTAGTAGTTCAGGACCAAGTAGCATCTCATTATCTTCTTTAGGGCGAAATGGATCTTTCTTAATATCAAGAGACCGAACCACGATGGGAGAACTTAGTGGATGTGCTTTATCCATATTAAAACGTTTCAATACCTTTTCAGTATAAGCTGATTGATGGATAAGAATTCCGTTTGATTTATGCTCGATTTGCAGGCCTAGACAATATTTTGTTCTCCCTAAATCTTTCATCTCAAATTCTTTTTTCAAATATTCAGCAGCTTTCATGAGCTCTTCAAGAGTCCCAATTAAATTTATATCATTAACATAGACTGCAATGATGACAAATCCAGATTCTGATTTCTTTATAAATACACAAGGGCATATAGGATTGTTAACATATCATTCTATAATTAAGTACTCACTGAGATGATTATACCACATTCTTCTAGATTGTTTTAATCCATACAAGGATCGTCTCAGTTTAATTGAGTACATATTTCGTGGTTGTGATGTATTTGCTTCAAGCAATTTGAATCCTTTAGGGACCTTCATATATATATATCTGCATCTAACATTCCATATAAATATGTAGTAACTACGTCCATAAGATGCATGTCAAGTCCTTCTGAGACTGACAAACTAATTAAATATCGAAATGTAATGGCATCCATTACAGGTGAATATGTTTCTTTATAATTAATCCCAGGTCTCTGTAGGAAACCTTGTGCTACTAAATGAGCTTTATATCTGACGATCTCATTTTTATCATTACACTTTCTTACAAACACCCATTTGTAATTGTACGGGGTAAAATATGTTCCCGAGACCTGATGTTGATGAAGGAGCTTGTCCTCGCACTTGGACCTGCACTTACAAACTTAGAAACAGAGTCAGAGGGTAGGCCAAGGTGGGTTTTGGCCAAGCCCACTCCAAAGCTTAAGTCAGAAGCTGTTTATGGAGAAAGAGGCAAGGAAGACGATGAATTTCAGAGGATTAGGGTACTGTAGCTTACCTCATTTGGTTGTATCATATTCTTTTTATACCCACATGTACGGACTGACCATGTGAGGTCAGGTAATTGCCTTGGTTAGGTCAGATCTGACCATAGTTAGCCAATAACCGTCTGGTCATGGTTTGTTGATCGTGGTTAGGCAAGGAACCATGGTTTCTTGTAACCGCTGTGTCAGGAATTAAGCTACTGCAATAGTTTTGGACTGTAGTAAGATTTGGATTGTAATGTGAATCATAGGAAAGGTGCCCCAAACTGAATGTGAGGCCCCGAGTTGGGAGCTCATATGCGCTGTAACGAGCCTGGTTGAATTGCCTTTGCCACGTGTCAGTATTTTTGGTTTGAGCTCTCTATCCCGAGTTGGATCCTCGATTCAGAGATATTCCCACACAATTTGCCCCAATTATGACATTCCCGAGTTGGGACTTGTCATAATTTTACACTTGCTGAGTGTTTCACCCTGTGCCCCTATGCCATTTGGCTTTCTAGGGCTTAGCTAGCAGAGAGCAACTACGCCCTTCCGTATTTTAAGGCGCTGATGTCATGTGCCTTGCGGCTGTCCCATCCGCCATATATAGCATTTAATGCTCCAGAAGCATTATGTCTTTGGGGGGAAAACTAATCACTGTTTACTTTACCTTTTGCATTCTCTCTCTCTCTACTTTCTCTGTTCCTTGCTTTCTCTGCTCTTTGCATCTTACTTCCACCTGTTGACACCCAATTTTGTACCGCCTGACATTTTGGACCACCTTTAAGCCCAATGATGAAAGGTAACAGCAAATAAACTACCACAAGTGAGCCCGAAGGACCCGTGCAGGCACAACACAACTTTTTGATACCTTTTGATACCCTATGATCGTATGAGCATGGTTCATGCACGTACGTGCATCTTCCATGCACGTATGATCATGCCCTTTATTTTCCAACACAGCTTTTTGATACCCATGATCGTATGAGCATGGTTCATGCACGTATGTGCATCTTCCATGCACGTACGATCATGCCCTTCGAATTTCAAATTTCCAGCATTTCCCCCCAAATCGTTTCTTACCTTATGAAGCCCCAGTGCTTATAGCTACTTGATGGCGGCTGGGAAACCCTAATGGACTCCGAAATAAACCCTAATCACCATCTATAAATACCCTTCTTTTATTCAAGAGAAGGGACCGATTTTTCTTAAGCCCACACCCCCCAAAGGATCCAACTTTAGCACCCAGCCTCCACCCGAAAGATCCGAAAACTCATAGTTGTGACTGCGAGAAGTCCGAAAGGCGAGTTCGTGGAGTAATCGCTGTTACCCGTACCTAAGGGTAATGATTTTCAATCCTTTATTCCATTTTCTTGTGATTTAGCACGTACTTGAAGCATATAGGCTAGCCAAGGATAGCGTATTTTTATTTGTTCACCACTTTTCTGGATATAGGCATGATTATGCTACGTGGTTGAATTAATCCATCAATTTCGGCATTTATTTCATATAATCAATCCATGATTTCTTGACATCTAGATCTAGGATATTATTATTGTTTCTAAAGTATGTTTAGGTAGTTTTTAGCATGATATAATCACTTGTAGGTTTGCATAAACATGGTGGTAGCATTATAAGTTCGAATCTACATCTTTTTCATACACTGATTTTAGAGCATGTACGTACGAGCATGTGTGATGCACGTACGTGCTTATCACATGCATGTACGTGCATGACATGTTCTGGGAAATTAATCTTTGTTTTGCAGGCAATGTAAGTTCGATCTGAGTTCCCTAGTGCCTCTGTTTTCTAATACATACTCATTTATCATGTTTTGTCTTGATTCTTTATTTCCTTCATCATTGTGTACCAACATTTGAATTAAATCATTGAATTGCTTGAATACGGTTGAATCCAATTAAGTCTCTTTTTAATTAAAGCCAATAAATACATGTGGGGGCCGGCTTCAGCCGGGCGTAGATGGGTGCCTAACACCTTCCCATCCGCGTACCCTAGCTCCGATCCCGAACAATCTCTGGTTATGGTAAGTTAGACCCTTCCTAGGGTCAATTGGTTCCCGAAGCCAAATCGGGTGGCGACTCCCTTTTCGCCCTAATCATCCGTGGTTAGTGGCGTAGTACTCTCGAGCCAGGGCGTGGTTCAGGACACGGCACTCACAATGGCGACTCCACTGGGGATAGAGAGCTAAACTCCAAGGTATTTATTGGCTTTAATTAATTAGGAGACTTAATTGGGCAAAACCAAAATTGCACACACGCGCACAATTTTGGCATTTATTATCCCTCGATGGCAGTCTGATTAGAGACCCGAGTTCCATTTAGTTCCTATGGGCAACTCGATTCAGCACCATCAACTCACGGCCTATGCCACTAGCCTGTAATAAGCTAGTGAGTACGTTGACGGGTTGCTCTTTGAGTACCCTAGCCTGGGTGACCCTTGAAGGAGAAGTACCCTAATTGACCAACCACACTAATGTCCCCCACAGATCATTGCATAGCCTTGATTAAATGTGTGTCATTATGCATGTCATGTTGCATTTGCACTTAGGCCTATGATGTCTAGGTTAGGGGGCAAAGCCCATCATTGTCTATTATCTTTTCAAGTCTAGGCCCAATCGAGAGGTGAGGTGTGTGATCATGTAATTGGACCCAAGCCAAAAAAAAAATAAAATAAAATAAAAAAAAAATAAAAAAAATTCCAAAAAAAAATTCCAAAAAAAAATTCAAAAAAAATATGGGCTTGGATCCAAATGAGAGTGAAAGATTGTGTGAATATTGTAATGGGCCTAGGTGCAAAAAAGGATGGACTTTGGTCGGTTAAACCCAATGCGATACTTTAACTTCATGTGTCGTTAATGTGATTCTATGGGGTTATAGATCCATTATCATCTCATCTTCCTAGGGGCATCACATTGATTGTAGTCATCTTATTCATTAGGGGTCTTAGGTTCTTTGTATCTCCTTTGATGTGTGGTCTTTTAGTTGGTCCATTTTAGGGGCATTAGGCCCATTCATTTTGAGTTTACATCTTTTCCTTTTTGGTTTTGTATATTGTTATCATATCTCTTGTCTAGGTCTTTAGTTGTCATTTTAGGAGTCTAGGTCCATTTGCATCCTCCATATTAGGTCATTGTCATTTGTTCATCTCATTCTAAGTGTGTCTAAGTTCTCCCTTTGGTTCAACCCCTTTAGTCTTTGTTCGTCTTCATCTTATTCCAGGGGCATGTTTGGATGGAAATTGATATGGAATCATTATGAATAATCAAAGTAAATAGCTTTTATAAGGATAAACACATTCCTTGCAGGGGTAACCAATCATTGCTTGGGTTAGTAATTCATTTGGAAGGTTAGAAAGAGCAGAAACATTACAAACCACTGAAATGGATGCTGAACAAGATTTGGTGAAGAAACTGGAAGAAATGATGGCAAAGATGATGGAAAGATCAATGGCTCCTATCTTGAAAAGACTCCAGAAGATTGAAGTTAACCAGGGTAAACAGACAGTTGAGACTGGGGAAGAAGATGAAGATTTTATTTTTGATGAAAAAAACCATGAGGACTACCTTAAGAAGAAGGAAACCGAGGCTAAGAAGAAGGAAGCTGAAGCTAAGAAGGAATCTGAAGCCAAGAAGAAAGCTAAAAAGAGAGAGGTGCAAGACATTTCTGATGAGGTAGAAAAAATGAAGACTATTTTGAGGAAATCCCAAGGTGTTGAAGAGTACATGCTAGACATGGATGAGTTATGCCCATTCCTGAACGTCCAATTACCCCCAAAATTCAAGATGCCAAAGATGGATGTGTTTGATGGGACTGGTAATCCTCGCAATCACTTGAAACAGTACATTCTAGCAATGAAACCTATGGGACTTTCTGAAGAGCAAATTGTGCATTGTTTCCCTAGAACTCTTAATGGCGATGCTATGAACTGGTACCTTTCCTTGAACAATGCGAAGACCCGAGACTGGAAGGAGCTGGCTATGGAGTTTGTGCACCATTATAACTATAATGTCCAACTTGATGTCACTTTACGAGATTTAGAGACCACTAAGCAGAAGAGTAATGAGACATTCTCTAAGTTCTTGACAAGGTGGAGGGCTAAAGCCGTTAAAATACCCAATCATCCAACTGAGAAGGATCAAGTGCGCATGATTGTGAAGAATCTTCTGCCAATTTTCGGAAGACCATTGATGCCGATACCATTGAAGACTTTTGAGGATTTGTATGATGCTGGTATACAAGTTGAAGATGGCATGGATAGTGGGTTGATTGACAAAAATGATGGGAAGAAGCGTGCATATGGATTTGGAAGCTCGAGTGCAAGTAATGGTAGTAAACCGAATGAAGTGAATGCTATTAATTCGCATAATGGACCTAGGGAATTCTTTCCACTTGGTGTGTCCCTATCTACAGCCCTTCGGAATTTGGTGAAAAGAGGAAAGCTGAAGCCACTAGATCCTACTCCTATCAATAAATCAGCACCTAACTACAATGAGACCGAGTACTGTGATTTTCACCAGAGTCATGGCCATCACACTGATAAATGCGGTCGTCTTCGCCATACCATTCAGGACATGATTGATTCAGGGAAGCTTCCTAAACCAGGATCACCTAATATATCGACGAATCCACTTCCAGACTATCATACCATGCCACCTCTAAATGGGGTTGGGGCACAGTGGATTTGAAAAATATTGCAGCCGTGGATGGTTTCTTTATCTTAGTTTCCTTGGTTCAAATTTTGATACAATCTTCGAATAATTGGTCATTTTGGTTGGATTTTTATGGTTTGGAACAATTATTTGAGATAATAATTTTGGTATCAATGATTGGCATTAATTTATTGCTTGCTTTCTTTAAATTTGATGTGGTTTGCCTTTCTAGCACATGAGTTAATATGCTTGCCCTTTTAATGCTTGAATTGCGAACAATGGAAATCAAAATGAAGAGAGGCCATCATTTCTGCTATCCTTCAAAAGAAAAGAAAAATCCCTTGCTAACCCTCTTGAGCCTGAATAATTTCTTTTCTGATACCCTTGTCAAGGATTACCCCTTACACTAGTAGGAAACTTTAAAGAGGTGTTTGTCTGAAAGAAGGGGTAGTATATATATTGAAAGAAAAAAAATTTGATTGAAGAAAATTGAGAAAAAGAGAAAGAAAGAAAGGAAAAAAGAAAAAAATGGTGCTAGAATGAAATAGCGAATTGATTACCAAGCTGGGAAATGAAGTGAAGGAACATCATTGAGGTAATCCTTGACAGATAGGAACCCATGGAAATAAATTTTGAGCCTTTATTATCTTTTCTGTCTTGAGCCTAGAACCCTGAGCCTACATTATAGTCCAGATATAATCCTCTCTGATTGATTGAAGTTGTGAACTACGTAAGGCTTGATCCCTTCTTGGGTACGTAGGCAACCTTTAGAGGTGCAGCCACATCATTATTCATGCAAGGGGCATGTGCCAAAAGACTCATGTGTTGGAAGATTGAACCATTGATAATTCAAAAGGAAGATTGGGATTTTATTAATGTTTTCCATGCCATGGAAAAAGGTCTCAAGCAGTTCAATGTGATGGTGAAAATAATTCTTTGAAGGTGCTGATGGGTTGATTATGGGAATATTAAGGAGAAGAAAGCCCGCTAGGTTGAAAACCCGAAAGGGTGGCCTAGGCAAAAGTTAGGGCATGAGGAAAATGAAAAGATGAAAAAGGAAAAATATATATAAGAAAAAATAATAAAATAAAGAAAATGATGAAGGAAGGATTTCAAGCAAGGGGCAAGGTGAACCTTGTGAGGGATGTGTCCCAAAATAAAAGAATATTTCAAAGATTATCCATGTTGGTCTCATGAATCAATTTCCTCCTTAGTGTGTCTTGGGAGTCTTCTCATCTAAGGGCTTTTGTTTTATAAGTCATTCTTTTGTTATCCATCCCTTAGACTAGGGTCTGTTTTTGTCATTATTCCTTGAAATAGGGTCTGCATTCATGTAACTTCATATTTTTGTGCATCCCCTAAGGAAGGGATGAGATTTGTTTGCTTGTGCATTCTCAGGGAAAGGAATTGCATTTCTTTTTTATCCACAGGGGCAGGGATAAAATTTCTATGCTTGTTTATGATCCACAGGGACAGGGATCGTGCATTTATCCACAGGATAGGGATAAAATTTCTATGTTTGTTTATGATCCACAGGGAAAGGGATCGTGCTTTTATCCATAGGGACATGGATAAAATTTCTATGCTTGTTTATGATCCACAGGGACAGGGATCGTGCTTTTATCCACAGGGACAGGGATAAAATTTCTATGCTTATTTATGATTCACAAGGAAAGGGATCATGCTTTTATCCACAGGGACATGGATAAAATTTCTATGCTTGTTTATGATCCACAGGGACAAGGATTGTGCTTTTATCCATAGGGACATGGATAAAATTTCTATATTTGTTTATAATCCACAGGGACAGGGATCGTGCTTTTATCCACAGGGACAGGGATAAAATTTCTATGTTTGTTTATGATCTATAGGGAAAGGGATCATGCTTTTATTCCCCGGGAAAGGAATAAAGATATCTTTGGCATCTTCATTGCTATGTTACTCTTCGCAGTTAGTAGTTTCGAGAAATTACTTACTGAGTGCCCCATTGTCTTGCATGAACTACGATAGGTCTGATCTACATAGAGTACGTAGGAAGTTAGGCGAAGCCTAATCCGACCCTCATGCATGCATTTTCATTTATTACATGTGCATTTTTGTTTCAGGAAAGTCAGTCGGTTCAAAATGGTTTGTCTTCTGGTCTTCCGATTCCAATCACTTTGTGAATGAAACCGAAAGAAGGGGCAATTGTTGACACCCAATTTTGTACCGCCTGACATTTTGGACCACCTTTAAGCCCAATGATGAAGGGCAACAGCAAATAAACTACCACAAGCGAGCCCGAAGGACCCGTGCAGGCACAACACAACTTTTTGATACCTTTTGATACCCTATGATCGTATGAGTATGGTTCATGCACGTACGTGCATCTTCCATGCATGTATGATCATGCCCTTTATTTTCCAACACAGCTTTTTGATACCCATGATCGTATGAGCATGGTTCATGCACGTACGTGCATCTTCCATGCACGTACGATCATGCCCTTCGAATTTCAAATTTCCAGCATTTCCCCCCAAATCGTTTCTTACCTTATGAAACCCCTATGCTTATAGCTACTTGATGGCGACTGGGAAACCCTAATGGACTCCGAAATAAACCCTAATCACCATCTATAAATACCCTTCTTTTATTCAAGAGAAGGGACCGATTTTTCTTAAGCCCACACCCCCCAAAGGATCTAACTTTGGCACCCAGCCTCCACCCCGAAAGATCTGAAAACTCATAGTTGTGACTGCGAGAAGTCCGAAAGGCGAGTTCGTGGAGTAATCGCTGTTGCCCGTACCTGAGGGTAATGATTTTCAATCCTTTATTCCATTTCCTTGTGATTTAGCACGTACTTGAAGCATATAGGCTAGCCAAGGATAGCGTATTTTTATTTGTTCACCACTTTTTTGGATATAGGCATGATTATGCTACGTGGTTGAATTAATCCATCAATTTCGGCATTTATTTCATATAATCAATCCATGATTTCTTGATATCTAGATCTAGGATATTATTATTGTTTCTAAAGTATGTTTAGGTAGTTTTTAGCATGATATAATCACTTGTAGGTTTGCATAAACATGGTGGTAGCATTATAAGTTCGAATCTACATCTTTTTCATACACTGATTTTAGAGCATGTACGTACGAGCATGTGTGATGCACGTACGTGCTTATCACATGCACGTACGTGCATAACATGTTCTGGGAAATTAATCTCTGTTTTGCAGGCAATGTAAGTGCGATCTGAGTTCCCTAGTGCCTCTATTTTCTAATACATACTCATTTATCATGTTTTGTCTTGATTCTTTATTTCCTTCATCATTGTGTGCCAACATTTGAATTAAATCATTGAATTGCTTGAATACGGTTGAATCCAATTAAGTCTCTTTTTAATTAAAGCCAATAAATACATGTGGGGGCCGGCTTCAGTCAGGCGTAGATGGGTGCCTAACACCTTCCCATCCGCGTACCCTAGCTCCGATCCCGAACAATCTCTGGTTATGGTAAGTTAGACCCTTTCTAGGGTCAATTGGTTCCCGAAGCCAAATCAGGTGGCGACTCCCTTTCTGCCCTAATCATCCGTGGTTAGTGGCATAGTACTCTCAAGCCCGGGCGTGGTTCAGGACACGGCACTCACACCACCAAAATGCACCGTGCACACCGTTCTTCTTGCCAGAATCCACTGCCGTTCCCATTTGTTCACTGAAGAAGATCTTCGTTAGTTCCTTTCACCGTTTGAAGATTTGCTCTGCCACCGTTAGCCTGTTCTTGAGCATTGTCCTTGCTTCTTTGTCGTTTCAAAAGCCATCCTTTGGAGATTCTCACTGTTGCGCACTCGTATCCTTTCGGCGGATTTACTTTCCAGCATTCTTTCTGAGATTTGCGATGGTATAACTCTTTCCTTGTCTTTATTTTTTGATCCACTCAATGTTATTTTCTCTGCCTAGGGCTATTGGTGTCGTTCTTGGGGTTTGTTTCGCGATCCTAGGGTTTCCCTCTGGTTTTTGAGGTAAATCGCCAAGATACCAATTTTCTCGGCTTTTAGGGTTTGAAAACTCCATCTCGGGGTAAATTTAAGACGGGGACCATTGGTCTCCTCTTTCTGTCTTTTTCTAATACCGAGTTAGGTGACTCCCGAACTGACACTTAGAATAATTTTGGAGTTTGTCAAGGCAGGGTTAACATACCTGTCAGGACTTTACTCTAGGGTTCAGGTCGGGGCATGTGAGGAGAGACAATTGGTCTTTAGATTTAACCTTTCCACTTTCAAACTTGGCAGATGTCATCTTTCTTTGACATTAAGAGCAATCCTGCAAGAATAGCAGAATTCAAGGCCTTGTACGGCTTTGAAGATGGGAAGTTCAGCTTCCGGTTTGCTGAGTCTAGAGAGGATATCTATAAATCAGATGCTCAGGGTGGCATTCCAGTGCCCATTGCTGCATTCATGGAGGGCGGAGTTTGCGTCCCTTTTCCCGACCTCCTTAATGACTTCCTTCTTTACTATAACATTGTTCCAACCCAGCTAGGGCTAGACTCCTATAGGATTGTCTTAGGGGTCCATGTCCTTAACCAGATCCTAGGGACCTTTGTTGGAGTGTAGGAGATACTCCACCACTACAAAATTTGCGCCCTGAAAAATAAGCCCAACCACTATCTTTCTGTCAAGCCCAAGAGGAAACCTTTTGTTACACATATCCCGGATTCCAATCCTAGAGCTCACGACCACACCATCTTCGTGTACGAGCCCATGGATGGGACTCTACCACCAGATGACCCCGTCATCCCTCGTGAGAAAGGCTCTTGCTGTAAGCACTTAGCGGGATTCATCATTGTTATGCTTTCTTATATTGCTCCTGAAGTGAATGGTGAACTGTATGTTGATGTTTGTGTCCCATTTCTTTCTAGCAGCTCCACAAGCTAACGAGCCTGCGGATAAGTTGAAGAAGGGGGATATCTAGAAGTTGCTAGGCTACCAAGTAAGCCAACACTGTAGGGCAGCTCACATCTTGCTCAATTACCACGCAAAGTACCAGACCTACGGCAAGGCAAGTCTTCCTCATTGAGAACAGCCTGATGATGACTTGACCCGTCTGGTAGAGCAAGAAGAAGAAAGAGAAGAAGAAAAAGAAAGAGGAGGGATCCGGCTTCGGGCTGAAGGAGAGGGTGCTGAAGAATTCAGAGCCCTGGATACAGCCTGTCGCCCCGCTCCTCTGGTGATTGAAAGCTCCAACTTTGAGGAGACTGTATCTCAAGCCATGGAGAAGAGAAGCTCTAATCCTCCACCCCCCAAAAGGCAAAGGACTGATTCTGGGAATCAGAAGTCTAAAAAGGATAATGGGCTAGACCTGCGAGCCCTCGTAACTAAGAGGAGAGCTGCTGAGAGGGCTGCTGCTGACAAGAAGGTCGTTCAGCAGAGGTCAACTCAACAGAGGCAGCCACAATAGAAGCAGCCCCAGCAGAAGGCTAGCCAGACAGCCCTTGCCAAGAACGCTGGGTAAGGTGCTGGCCAAAAGCCCACTGATCCTAACAATGGTAAACTCATGGCTTCTGCCATGAGGGGACAGGATGTGGGTAGGCCCGAGTTGTCTGAAGTTTCCAGGAAGGGGAAAGCTCCCCTGGTCGTTCCCCCAAAAAATAAAAGACCCACCACGGACTCCAAGCAGCTGCCCGCTATGCAAAAGTCCAGGTAAGGAGGTGTGAACCCTAAAAAAGTGGCCCACAAAGGTTGAAAAAGGAATAGGTTTAAAAATGAAAAGGAGTCGCCACCTTATTTTTTAAAGGAAACAAGGAAAACCCTAAAAACCAATTTTGTTTTAAGAAAACAAAAAAATGACTCCATGTTTAAAAAGGAAAGGCAAAAACAGTCTTTTAGAAACCAAAGAAATCGGGGATTCGGAGGCTAAGTTATGACGTGGGAAGGTTCTAGGCATAGCTTATAGGCACCCATGTCACCCTTTCGGTCTCTTAGTTTATTTGGGCTAAATTAAGATCTTACCATACAAAAATCAGCAAGATATCATCACAAGAATTGCATGCATATCATATATCCATCCATAACAAACAAACAAAACAAAGAAAAACAAAACAAAACTAGGATACTTAGATCCTAGGGCGGACTTGAACCTCAAAGCGCCTACGTACCATGTAGCGAAATACATGGATCAAAGACCACGTAGTTCGAAAGGGAATAGGGTTATAACCTAATAAAGGCTTATGGTAAACCCTAAGTTTCCTTTCATAGATAAGAGAGTTTCCAAAGATAAATGATTCTCAAAAGATCTTTTTAGAAGATATGGAATTTCAATAAAGATAGAAACTTTGATTTAAAAGGGATTTCTTTATGAATGGAAACTATAGGAATTACCATGTTCCTCTATTAGGAAATAACCCTAAGAGGGAGAAAGAGAAAGTTTTAAGGAAGGAAATGTGAATTAGGGCACCTTCATACCCAATTTACCTTAAGCAAAAGCAACCTGTCAAAATAACCACCCTATTGCATAAAGTAATTACTTTATTGGCAAGATTTCATCTTGAATAGCCAAAATAATCACCCCACATTGGTGGGGTAATTGTACCTGTCAAGCACCTACAATTTGCATGCAAAACACACCAAAAACACCAACAAACCATCCTAGTTTCTAACCAAGAAATTATCATGCTTAAAAATAGGCTAACATATGCTCAAAATATCATATTAAGGACAAATAACAGATCTGGACAGAATTGAAATAAGGCTTAAAATCACCCATAAGTCATGTAAACAACAAGAATCATGAATTAACTAAAACCCTAATTCAACCCTATATGCAATAACATGCAAAAACCCTAAAATCCACTACCAAGGATGCTCAAAATCATCATAATTATCTAATATGCAGCAATTATACAGCAACTATGAAGCAAAATCAAAGAAAATCCCTAAGCTACCATACTATGTGCAACTTTCCTAAAATAAGGATGAATGAAACCCTAAAATCACAATTGTGCATAAAATCACATGAAATAACTCTAAATTATGCAAAATCGATTATGAACAACATTCTAATCATGCATATTAACCAATAGAATGATCAACACATGATAAAAACATAGGCTTGCACATGAAATATAGCTATTCTAAACAAAAACTCAATTTCAGCACAAGAGAAACCCTAGAATCCCAACTATACATAAATCACATAAAATAACCCTCTAGTATGCAAAACAGCCCATGAACATCATCCTAATCATGCATATTAGCTAATAGAAGTAACAAAACATGATAAAAATGCAAGCTTGAGCATGAAATATGGCTATTCTAAGCAAAAACCCTATTTTAGCACAATAGCAACCCTAAAATCCTAACCATGCATTAAATCACATGAAATAATCCAATTACATGCATAACCCATCATGAATAACATTCAAACCATGTATATTAACTATTAGAAGCATCAATACATGTTGAAAATACTAACTTGAACATGCAAAGGAATTATTCTAAGTGAAACCCTAATTTCAATAGCAAAGGAATAGAGGTATACCTATGGTGCAGCCTTCTTGCTGCTGTAGAACATCTCTTCTCCTCTTGTGAACAAGTTGAAAGGCTCTCTTTCAAGCATCCAAGCAAAGCTCCAGCTCTCCTTGAAACTCTCTCTCTCTATCCCTCACTCAGAAATTAGGTTAGAATGCCTTAAGAATGGCTGTGATTGCCTCTAGATCCCTCCTCTAATGCTGGAGCATAGTGGGGTATTTATAGGGTTTAAGGGGAATCAACCAATGGTTGGGATTAAAACCCTAAATATCAATCCAAGGGTCATTCGAGACTTCCTTGGGGCTTAAGTAGGTCAAATAGGGCTGAAAATAAAGAGGAATGGCGGCTGGAGGCGGAAAAATACGTCAAAATAGGAAGGAGTATCAAAAAACCCTAAAAATGACGAAGTCCCTCGGCTGACTACCTAGGGTTGGGAGGCTAACCACCTAGCCTTGGGCGGCTGACCACCTGGGTTGGGTGGTTAGCCGCCAAGCCCCAGGTGGTCACCCGAGCGCGCCGTCAGCAATTGCCTTATTTGAGCCCTTTCAGCTTCCAAATGTGTTTCGGGGGTCAAACGGAGTCCGATTTTGACGAAACAAAAGCCAAAACGACCGTGCTTCAATGAGAAATGTAATTTGAGACATTTTAGGGCAAAAATCCCTAGCCATGGCTGCATGGTTGGGTTTTACAAAGGCGGTTAACCGCTATGCACTACCGTTGCTAAGCTTAGGTATGCACACAGGGTCGCACCGAATGCTTTCCAATTCAAAATTCAACCTCCCAAAACATCTTTAGGAATGAAATTAAGACTAATTAAAATCAAATAGGTGGGAATTGAGTGAAAATCATGAGCCAATTTGAGCCAACCCGAAATGGGTCTCTTAACCAACTTGAACCGTATTGAGCCATTTTAATGCCGAACCATCAATTCATCAAATTGAACCCACAAATACCTCAAATACATCCATATGAACTCCAATTGACAATTTGAAGATCATTTCAAGGTTAAATGGAAAGTTTGTGACCTAAAAGACGGTTATACGCCCTCAAGTCACAAAAGTTCTTATTAACCCTCAAGATCAACTCCAAATTGAACCAAAATTCATATCCAATGTCTTTGTGATTCTAGAAAACTAATGCAAGTAACTAGACTAAAAAAACAAAACAAAAACATGCATGGAATGACAAACCCTAGTAAGATGGTGCAAAAATGGGGTGTGATAGGGGGTACCAATGCTACTGCTGCCGGAAGGGGGAGTGCTCTTTCCCGAAATGAGATTATAGCCAAATTCCCTGAGGTAAGAGTTTATTTTTGCAAATTTATGTTTGCCCCATACTCAAAAGCTCTGTTGTGAACTCTGACTAACTCCATCTCCTCTCACATGCATGTAGTTCCCTGTACCCACAGACGAGACTATTACCAGTTCTTTCTCTGCGGAGTACAACTTTAAGCAGCTGGGGAACCCCATGAGGCTCCTTGCGGACATGGAGCATTTCAGAAAGAAGTCCGCCCCCAAGCTACTTCGCTTCGGGTTCACTAGCCTTTACAGGGTAAGCCTTGTCAGTTTCTGATTTTTGTTATTGCTACTCAATCTGATCTCTGACTTGATGATATTTGTGTAGGGTGTGAACCCCAAAAAGCAGCCCATGTGGGTTGAAGAGAAAATAGGTTGTGAAAAAGAAAAAGGAATCGCCACCTTATTTTTTTAAAGGAAACAAGGAAAACCCTAAAAATAGTTTTGTTTTAAGAAAACAATTTGAATGACTCCATATTTAAAAAGGAAAGGCAAAAACAGTCTTTTTGGAAACCAAAGAAAACTGGGGATTCGGAGGCTAAGTTATGACATGGGAAGGTTCTAGGCAAAGCCTATAGGCACCCATGTCACCCTTTCGGTCTCTCGGTTTATTTGGGCTAAATTAAAGTTTTTTCAACACACAAAATCAATGTATATCATCACAAGACAGCATGTTATATATTTCATCCAATCATCCATGCATAATAAGCAAATAAAAATAAAACAGAAAATAAAATAAAAAAACCTAGGATACTTGGATCCTAGAACGGATTTGAGCCTCACGAAGAACGCCTATGTACCATGCAACGAAATACATGGATCAAAGTCCACGTAGTTCGAATAGAAATAGGATTAAATCCTAATATAAACCTATAGTAAAAACCCTAGGTTTCCTTATTTGAAAGAGAATTGAATAAACCAAGTTTGAATTTAGAAAGAATTCCACAAAATAGAAACTTTGAGAAAAAGGCAACTTTATTTTAACAAGGAAACCTGTAGTAATTTACCATAAATTCATATTAAGAAGTAACCTTAAAAAGGGAGAAGGGAAAAGTTAAGGAAGAAAGAAGTGAATTGGAGCACTTCCACACCCTACTTACCTTAGGCAATTACTCCAAGCAAATAGCAAGCTTAAGCAATAGTAACCCTATTTGCAATGAGGCAATTATTGCACCTATTTGCACCCTTACACGTGCTCAAAACAAAACAAAAAGAAGAACAAAGAAATCTGGATAGAATAGTATTAAGGCCTAAATTTATCCACTAAACATGCTAACAGCACAAACAGCGAATAATAATAAGCTCTAATGCAATCCTAATACCATATCATGCATAAAAACCCTAGAATAAACAATATGAATGCAAGAAATATCATAGTTATGCTATATGTAAAACATATACAGCAACTATGAAGAAAAATAAGTAAAAAAAAGCTGAAACTAACATGCTATATAAAACTAACCTAAAACAAGGACACTAAAAACCCTAAACTCACAAACATGCTTGAAAACACACAAAACAAACTCTAAACATGCTAAACTCATATTAAACAGAACTTAAATCATACATATTAACTAACTAAAGCAATAGAACATGATAAAAATCCTATCTTTAACATGCACTAACACTATTCCAAAACAAAGACAATAGAAGCACTAGAATCACAACTACGCTTTAAATCCTATGAAACAGTCCTAAAGCATGCTAAACCCATCATAAACAGCAAGTATTTTATGTATATTAACTAGCTAAAGTATTAATACATGATAAAAAAAGCTATCTTTAACATGTAATAAGCCTATTCTACATGAAACCCTAGTTTAAGCTTGAATAGAAGGGAAGAATACCTTAGGAAAGCTTCCTTGCTGCAGTAGAGACTCTCCTCTTGACTTGTGGATGACTTGAATCAATGTTCTCCAAAGCTATAGCAGGACCTCTAACTCTCCTTCAAGTCTCTCTCTCTTATTCTCTCTCAAACACTCAGGTTTTAATGCATAAAGTGTCTCCCAATTGCCTCCAATTGCCCCTTTTAGGCTGAAGCATAGGGGGTATTTATAGAGTTTCATTAGGATAAACCAATGGCTAGGATTAAAACCCTAGAAATTAATCCAAGGGCTATTAGAGACCCCTTTGGGGCTTAAGTAACTCAGGAGTTACCAAAAATTAGAAGGAAACTCGTCCAAAAGAGCCCAAATACTTCAAAATAGGAAGAAGTCCGCTTCAGCAAGGAGTTAGAGAGCAAATAGGAAAGTGCTCTCGGGTGACCACCAGGGCCTGGGCGGCTAGCCACCTAAGCCCAGGCGGCTAGCCGCCCAGGGCTGGGTGGTCACCCGAGCCCACTTCGGATTTTTGCCCTATTTTGACTCCTTTCCCTTCTAGGAGTGTTTCATGGGTCAAATTAAGTCCAATTTTGATGAAACAAAAGCCAAAACAACTGTGTTTCGATGAGGAATACATTTTTGAACATTTTAGGGTGAAAACCACTAACCATGGGGGCATGGTTAGGTTTGACAAAGGCGGTTAACCGCTATGCTCTACCTTTGCTAAGCATAGGCATACACATAGGATCAAACCAGATGCTTTCCAAACCAAAATTAAACTTTCTAAAACACTTTTTGGGGATAAAATGATGACTAATTAAAGTCAATTTGAAAAGATTTGATTGGCAATTGTGAGTCAATTTAAGCTAACCCAAAGAAGGGTCAATTAACCAACTTGAACTACTGTAGACCCCGGAAAATTAAGGCCCACGCGAGTTTGAAAAAAAGGGGAAAGGGAGTCGCCACCTTATTTTTTAAAGGAAACAAGGAAAACCCTAAAATGTTTTATTTTCTAAAACAAATGACTTCATGTTTAAAATGGTAAGGCAAAAGATCTTTTGGAAATCAAGGATTGTGGATTTGGAGGCTAAGTTACGATATGGGAAGGTTCTAGGCATAGCCTATTGTGAGCGCCGTCTCCTTTCACCACGCCGGCTCGAGAGTACGCCACTAACCGCGGACGATTAGGGCGGAGAGGGAGTCGCCACCCGATTTTGGCCTCGGGAACCGATTGACCCCTAGCAAAGGCCCAACTCGTCATTACCAAAAGAATCAAGGTTCGGAGCTAGGGTACGCGGACGAGAAGGTGTTAGGCACCCGTCCGCGCCCGGCTAAAATCCGGTCTCACATACACTTATTGGCTTTAATTAAAGAGGGTTTAATCAAACTTGACCACTATGTAGACAACTAGGTAGAAATCAAATAAAGGCATGCAATGATGAAAGATAAAAAGGATTTAAAGAGAAATATTTGAGCATATACACACATATAAGAGAAAGGGGGTGCAGTCAACGAAGAACTTACACTGCCTATACTGCCTGTAAAAGAGAAAAGAGGATTAATCTGAAAAAATCAGGTCATGCACGTACGTGCATATTAGAGGCACGTACGTGCATATGCAAGGCACGTACGTGCATACCCTAAATGAAATCCATGCGAAAATGCTAATCTAAACCTATTGTGCAATTATCATACCTGTGTGACACTATGAATGATCAGGGTATGTACAGAAACCATCTAAGCATGCTTTGAAAGCATAAGAAAAACAATCTAGGTCTAAATGTCGAGATACGACGTATACAAAAGAAATGCCAGAGAACCTATTTTAGATCTATGAACGCAGAAATGAATTTATGTTGAGTCTAAATGCATCATGTATTCAGGCAATAAATGAAAAGATGCATAAGATGTACATTTCATGCAATATCCTAAATAATCTCATCAAATCATTGAAGGAAAACGAAATTGAGGGTTAAGAACCGTTACCCTCAGGGCGGGCAGCAACAGCGGTTCCTTCGTCAATCCTACTCTCCGGACTTCCCGTAGACACAGCCGCCAATTTCGGGTTTTTTAGAGTGGTTGTTCGGTAGCCAAAAATCGGATCCCCTCTCTTGAATGAAAGCGGGGTATTTATAGGCGGGGATTAGGGTTTGATTCGGGGGTTTCTAGGGTTTCCCAGCCGCCACTGAGCAGCTGTCAGCGTGGGGGCTGTATAAGGTAAGAAGCAATTTCAGAGGGAAGCGATGGAATTCAAAAAAAAGGGTCATGATCGTACGTGCTTGGTATATGCACGTACGTGCATATCCCATGCACGTACGTGCATAGGGTATCAAATTGTCATCCCAGGCCTGCTGTGTCCTCGTGAGTCCTTCGGGTGTGCTTGCGATGGTCCGTTGGCTACTGCCCTTCATCATCGGATCTCAGAAAGTGACTTAAGGTGTCAAGTGGTACAAAATGGGGTGTTAACACCTATAGGCACCCATATCGCCCTAAATGGTCTCTTAATTTAATTGGGCTAAATCAAAGTCTTAAACACATACAAAATATCAATTATCATCACAAGACAGCATGCATATCATCCATTCATTCATCCACATCAGCAAATAAATCAAAGAAAAATAGAAAAGAGAAAAAGGAGAAAGAAAACTTAGGATACTTAGTATCCTAGGGCGGACTTGAACCTCACGAAGAGCACCTACGTACCATGTATGGAAATACATGGATCAAAGTCCACATAGTTTGAAAGGGAATAGGGTTATAACCTAATAAAGGCCTATGGTAAACCCTAAGTTTCCTTTCATAGATAAAAGAGTTTCCAAAGATAGATGATTCTCAAAAGTTCTTTAGAAAATATGGAATTTCAATAAAGATAGAAACTTTGATTTAAAAAAGGGAATTCTTTGTGAAGGAAAATATAGAGGTATACCATGTTCTCCTATTAGGAAACAACCCTAAGAGGGAGAAAGGGAAAGTTTCAAGGAAAAGAAAGAAAGGTGAATTAGGGCACCTTCATACCCAACTTACCTTTAAGCAAAAGCAACCTGTCAAAATCACCACCCTATTGCATAGGATAATTACTTTATTTGCAAGATTTCATCTCGTAACAGCCAAAATAACCACCCCACATTGGTGGGGTAATTGCACCTGTTGTACCTATCAAGCACCTGCAATTTCCATGCAAAACATACCGAAAATACCAACCAACCAAACTAGTTTCTAATCAAGCAATTATCATGCTTAAACATAGGCTATCACATGCTCAAAATATGGCAATAAGAACAATTGACAAATCTGGACAGAATTGAAATAAGGCTTAAAATCAACCATAAATCATGTAAACAACATGAATCATAAGCTAACTAAACCCTAATTCAGCCCTATATGCAATGACATGCAAAAAAACCCTAAAATCAACTATATGAAGGCAAAAAATCATCATAGTGTCACACCCCATTTTTGTCAGCTTAGCTAGGACATATCATTTCATGTAGGATTTTGAGTCCTTTTTGAGTCTAATCTTTTGCATTGAGTTTCTATGGCATTGAATATCATGTGTATGAATTTTGAAGTGATTTGGAGTTCATCTCGATGGTCAATAAGAACTTTTGCGACTTAAAGGGCATAATCGTCTTTTAAGCCGTATATTTTCCATTTGACTTTGGAATGAATCCCGAGTCATCCCATCAAGTTCATATGGTTATATAGAGTCTATATATAGGTTCAATTTCATGAATTAATGGTTTAAGATCAATTCGGCTCATAATGGTTCGAGTTGGCTAAAAGACCCTTTCTTGGTTTGCTCAAATTGACTCATAAGACCCAATCAATTTTCTCTCATTTAACTTCAATTGGGCTTTATTTATGTCCTAAACATGTTTAGAAAGATCAATTTTCGATTGGGAAAGCATTCGGTTCGACCTCGTGTACAAACCCAGCTTAGCGACGGTGAAGCACCATGGTTAACCACCTTTGTAAAACCTAACCATGCACCCATGGTTGAGGATTTTTGTCCTAAAATGCCTAAAAATGTGTTCCCCTTCGAAACACGGTCGTTTTGGCTTTTATTTCGTCAAAATCGGACTTAATTTGAAGATTTTAGGACTTCTGAAGCAAGTAGAAGTTAAAACCGAAGCGGACTGAAGAGAGCCCTCGGGTAACCGTTCGGGGCTGGACGGTCAGCCGTCCAAGCCCAGACAGCTAACCGTCCGGGGCAAGTTGGTCACCCGAGGACTCCGTCCTCAACTCGAACTCTGACTCTATCTTCCCTCTTTTGACGATTTCCTCCGCCAAAACAACTTGTCTGAGCTTAGGAGTGTGTAGGTTTGAGTTGTTTGAGCACCAAGAGAGTCTCTAATGGCCCTAGGATCATTATTTAATGAATTAATCCTAGCCATTGGTTTAGGGGGTCAGTTCTCTATATAAAAGACATGATATTCAGCACATAGGGGGAGGTTAATTGCACTTTACACTTAGAGAGAGAGGGAGCTACGAGTTTGGAGAGCTAGAAGGACTTCAAGAGGAGGCTCTTCAACCCCAAGCAAGCAAGGAAACAAGAGGTTTGAAGACAAGGAAGAGTCTACAAGAGGTAAGCATGTCTTTTTAATGCTGAACATGAATTTCCTACTTCTCTTTCTTCTCTTTCTTCTTCTTCTTTTAAGATAGTTATGGTGCATGAGATTGTTCTTCTTATGGATGGAATTCAATATTTATGTGATGTTATATGAATGATTTTAGGATAGTTCGTGACTTTATATGCTTGATAATCCCTGGTTTACCAAGGATTTGATAGCCTTATTCGTTCTATCTTCTTAAATCATGCATAGTTCACATGTTTAGGTTACTGTGATTGTTATCATGAGTTGATGCTCCTGTTAGTTAATATATGTTATATGAATGATATTCATGATAATTTGAGCATGTCTTAGAGTCGTCTCATAGGTTTTAATGCATAGTTGTGAGATTAGGGTTTCGATAACCCTGAAATCGCATAGGTCTTATACAGCATGCTTAGCTTAGCTTTTTGAGTTGTTGCTCATCATAGTCATTCTATATATGCTGCATATAGTTGAATCATGCTAGGATTGCATTCATATAGTATATTTTAGGGTTTTTGGAGACATTATCCTTTTTTGAGGATAATTATCCTTTTCGTTGAGTGAGGTTTTGTATGAGAGTCTTCTGTGATGTGTTTAAGCATGAAATCTCTTCTATTGTGTTCCAGGGTATATATTTTACGTAGGATATGCTGATTGCACCTCCCTATAACGACTTTTTTACGTGAAATTATCTTAGGATAGTTTTGCTTAAGAAAGCTCGCCGTAGGGAGGCCTATTTTCATGTTTTACATAAAATAACATCCTTTTGGTTAGAATTGGCTTAGTTATCATGTTTATTGATATTATTGGAGTCTCTTATGCTTGTTAGTATGTCTTTGGTAGGTTTTTATGCATGTTAGTCGAGTCAATGCGTGTAGGATTGAGTTAGAGTCCTTAGTTATTCATTATTCTTGTTGTTTGCATGATAAATGGATAATTTTAAGCCTTGTCATGGTTCTGTCCAGATTAGTATTTTGATTTCTTTGTATGATTGTGTGCACTTGTAAGGGTGCAAACAGGTACAATGCTTGTCCTATTGCAAATAGGGCTGCTATGGTCTGAAATGGCTAATGCTAGGAGCTTGTGCGCTCAGGTAAGTAGGGTTTGAAGGTGCCCCAATTCACCTTTCTTTTTCTTTCTTTTCTCTTCTCCCTCCTAGGGTTACTTCTTAATACAAGTCTATGGTTTTAATCAAAGGTTTCCTTCAATAATAAATTCTGGTTTTCTATCAAAGTTTTCCTCTTGTGGAAGTTTTCAGTTTTAGACTAAATCGATACATTTTCAAATAAGGAAACCTAGGGTTTTTACCATAGGTTTGTATTAGGTTGTAACCCTATTCTTTTCGAACTACGTGGACTTTGATCCATGTATTTCGCTGCATGGTACGTAGGCGCTCTTCGTGAGGCTCAAGTCCGTTCTAGGATCCAAGTATCCTAGTGTGTGGAAATATCTCTGAACCGAGGTTGCAGCTCGGGATGGAAGGTTTGGACCTGAAACACTGACACGTGGCGAAGACTAATCAATCAGGCTAACCACAACGTACGTGATTCACCTCCCACGATTCAGCTCGGGCCAAGGAGTTAAATCACGTCATTTGACACGTGGTTAATACCACAAGGTAGGACCTGCTGCAAAGGACGTGATATCTCATCTCGGGACCTGACTTTCACCTCAGGACAACTGTCCTATGACCCACACTACAATCCAAATCCTACTACAATCCAAAACTGTCACAGCAGCTGTAATTCCTGACACAGCGGTTACTAGAAACCCTGATTCTATGACCAACCATGATCAACAAACCATGGTCAGACGGTTATGGGTGCACCATGGTCAGATCTGACCTAACCAAGGCAGTTACCTGACCTCACATTGTCAGTCCGTACAGGTGGGTATAAAAAGAATACGATACAGCCTAATTTGGTAAGCTACAGTACCCTAATTCTCTGAGATTCATCTTCTTCCTTGCCTCATTCTCCCCAGTACAGCTTTCTGACTTAAGCTTTGGAGAGGGCACGGCCAAAACCCACCTTGGCCTACCCTCTGACCCATTTTCCAGGCTTGTGATTGCAGGTCCAGGCGAGGGAGCAAGCTCCACCATCAACACGTAGTTCGGGGAGCAGATTTTACCCCGTACACCTAGGCTTTTCTTTTCTTTTCTTCTTTTTTTTGTTTTGTTTTATTTGAGTGATTGTGCATGAGATGATTGGATGAAATATATGATATGCATGCTGCCTTGTGATGATATATGATGATATTTGAGTGAAAAAGATCTTAAGTTAGCCCAATTAAATTAAGAGACCAACTCGGGCGATGTGGGTGCCTATGGGCTTTTGCCTAGAACCTTCCCACGTCGTAACTTAGCCCCCGAATCCAATTTTCTGGTTTCAAAGACTTTGCTTTTCCTTTAATGGAGTCATGTGGTTTTGAAAATAAAACACTTTTGTGGTTTTCCTCTTTTCCCTAAAAAATGAGGTAGCGATTCCTTTTTTGTTTGTTGTCTGTCACACCTATCATTTTGCCAAACCCTTGTGGGCCGTTTTCTGGGGTTCACACATAGTTATCTAATATGCAGCACATATACAGCAACTATGAAGAAGAGACAAAGAAAAACCCTAAGCTATCATGCTATATGCACCTTTCCTAACACAAGGATGAATGAAACCCTAGAATCACAATTATGCATAAAATCACATAAAATAACTCTAAATCATGCAAAACACATTATAGACATCATTCTAATCATGCATATTAACCAATGGAAGCATCAACACATGATAAAAATGCAAGCTTGCACATGAAATATAACTATTCTTAGCAAGAACCTAATTTCAGCACAAGAGAAACCTTAGAATTGTAAGCATGCATTAAATCACATTAAACAGCCCTCTAGCATGTGAAAATGACCATAAACAAGATCATAATCATGCATATTAACTTATGAAAGTATCAACATGTGATAAAAGCATAAGCTTGAACATGAAATCATAGTTATTCAATGCAAAACCCTAGAAAAGACTCTAGAAACCCTAAAAACACAACTACTCATAAAATCACATGAAATAACATTATATCATGCAAATCCAGCTGTAAACATTATTCTAATCATGTATTTTAAGCATTAGAAGCATCAACACATGATAAAAACATAAGCTTAAACATGAAATAATGCTATTCTTATGCAAAAACCCTAATTTCAAAGAAAAGAGAAAGAGGGAAAGGTATACCTATAGTTGTTGCTGTAGAACTCCTCTTCTCCTCTTATGAACAAGTTGAAAAGTCCTCCTTCAAGCCTCCAAACAAAACTTCAGCCCTCCTTCAAGCTCTCTCCCTCACTCTCTCACTTAGAATTTAGGTTAAACTACCCTAAGGATGGCTGTCATGGCCTCCAAGTCTCAAAAATGCCTCACAAAGTCCCTCCCTTAGTGCTGAAATATAAGGAGGTATTTATAGGGTTTGAGGGAAAATCCTCAATGGTTGGGATTAAAACCCTAGGTATTGATCCAAGGGCTCTTAGAGACTCCCTTGGGGCTCAAGTAGGTCAAATAGGGTTGAAAATAGGGTTAAATGGCGGCTGGAGGCAGACAAATCCGAGGAAATAGGAAGGGATCCGCTTCAGCACTCAAAAAAGGAAAGTGGCTCGGGTGACCACCTGGGGCTGAGCGGCTAGCCACCTGGGCCCAGGCGGCTAGCCGCCCAGGCCTAGGTGGTCACCCGAGGCCTCGTCAGCTTATGCCTATTTTTTACCCTTTCGACTTCCAAATGTGTTTCAGGGCCCAAATCAACTCCGATTTTGACGAAACAAAAGCCAAAACGACCGTGTTTCGAAGGGGAATGTAATTTAAGTCACTTGAGGGCAAGAAACCCTAACCATGGCTGCATGGTTAGGTCCTACAAAGGCAATTAACCGCTATGCCCCACCATCGCTTAGCTATGCCCCACCATCGCTTAGCTTGGGTATGCACATAGGGTTGCACCGAATGCTTTCCAATTCGAAATTCAACCTCCCTAAACACATTTGGGGATGAAATTAAGACTAATCAAAGTCAAATGAATAGTCATGGAGTGAATATCATGAGCCAATTCGAGCTAACCCGAAATAGGTCTCTTAACTAACCTAAGCCATATTGAGCCATTCTAATCCCGAACCATCAATTCATCGAATTGAACTCATAAATACCTCAAATGCATCTATATGAACTCCAATTGGCAACTTGGAGATCACTTCAAGGTCAAATGGAAAGTTTGTGACCTAAAAGACGATTATGCCCCTCAAGTCACAAAAGTTCTTATTAACCCTTAAGATCAACTCCAAATTGAACCAAAATTCATACACATCATCCTCAAGACTTTGGAAACTCAATGCAAAAGACTAGACTCAAAAAGGAAACAAAAAGACACATAAAATGACAAGCCCTAGCTAAGGTGGCAAAAATGGGGTGTGACAACTACATCGAGTCATTTTAATCCTGAGCCATTGATTCATCAAATTGAACCTAGAAATACCTCATATGCATCCATATGAACTCCAATTGATAATTTGGAGATCATTTCAAGGTCAAATGAAAAGTTTGGGACTTAAAAGACAATTATGCCCCTTAAGTCACAAAAGTTCTTATTATCCCTCAATATCAACTCCAAATTGAACCAAAATTCATATCCATTGTCCTTGTGACTCTAGAAAACTAATGCAAGTGACTAGAATCAAAAACAAAACAAAAACATGCATGAAATGATGAGCCCTAGTAAGGTGGTGCAAAATGGGGTGTAACAGAAGCCCCTCATTGGCGAACAAGTTACACTTGTGAACCAATGATAAAGAACAACCCATTTTTGCCAAAAACCTGGAGAAATTACACACTGTAACCAATAATGATAGGAGGTTGAAAACTTGGGATTGAAATAAGGAAGTGCACTAAAGTCATGAGTATACTTAAACCACTGGGGGTTGAGAATTGATAAGAGAAGCATATTCAAGCCACTACGAATGAACATACTTTTGAAATGGAAATATATATTCTAGTCACGAATATATTTAACCAAGTGATTGAAAAAAGACTGAGAAGTATACTCAAGTGATGAATATACTTTTGAAATGGAGAAATATATTCAGGTCACGAATATATTTAACAAAGTAATTGACAAAGATTGAGAAGTATATTCAAATGATGAGTATACCTTTGAAATGGAGAAATATATTCAGGCGATGAATATATTTACCCAAGTGATTGAAAAAGGCTGAGAAGTATACTCAAGTGATGAGTATACTTTTGAAATGGAGAAATATATTCAGGTCACCAAGTGATTGAAAAAGACTGAGAAGTATACTCAAGTGATGAGTATACCTTTGAAATGGAGAAATATATTTAGGTCACGAATATATTTAACCAAGTAACTGAAAAAGACTGAGAAGTATACTCAAGTGATGAGTATACCTTTGAAATGGAGAAATATATTCAGGTCACGAATATATTTAACCAAGTAATTGAAAAAGATTGAGAAGTACACTCAAGTGATGAGTATACTTTTGAAATAGAAAAATATATTCAGGTCACGAATATATAAATCAAGTATGTGACAATGAGCTGAGAAGTATGATTAAGAATGAGGATTTGAAACTGGGAAGCATATTCAAAAGGTGAATATACTTTTGAAATGGAAGAATATATCTAAGTGACGAATATATTCAACCAAGTGGGATGGAAAATCAAGATTTGAAATGAGAATGTATAATCAATTTATCAAGATTGAACAAGCATGGTGCAAGGGGAAAGTGCCTTAACACATTGTCACTTGAGTTGGCATGGCACAGGGGAAATATCAACCCTTTTGAACATAAAATCAATTCAAGTAATTGATTTCAAGATGAAATATGTTTGATTTTAAGCTCAAAAAGTGTTGAACATCTCATTTGGAAGGAGGTTTGATTGCGCGCTAAGGCGAGACAAAGCAAGGAACACAACCAAAACATGCTGGCTTGGGTGACCACCAAGCCTCAGGAGGCTAGCCACCCAAGCCCAGGTGGCTAGCCGCCCAGGCCTGGGTGGTCACCCGAGCCCGAAGCGGAAATCCTACTTCAAATAGGAAACTTCCTATTTTAATGGGTTTTCTCCTTCTAGAACTCGGATTTGTGACATTTTCCCTATAAAAACACATCCAAGGCGTTCCTAAACCTACTTGTATTCATTCATTAGAAATTATGGAGGCACTAGACAAATTTTTAGGAGAGTTTTTGAGAGTTATGAGTGTTGAAGCAAAATATGAGTTCAAGTGCTTTGGCTTGGATCCATTGCTTTCCTTGAGGCATGTAAAGCTTGAAACGAACCTCCTAACTACTATTACATATTTTTGGGACCCCCAAATTCATGTGTTCCGCTTCAATTATGAAGAACCGTGCCCAACCATAGAGGAATTCTGCGCGTTGTATGGTGTTTCACCGGTAGGTCCTTTCATTCTCCCTACTCCTCGCCCAAGCTTTCTTACTTCTTTCTCCAATTTTCTTGGGATTCGCCAACAATATGCCTCTATATTTGTAAAAGACCACCTAGTAGATTTTATGAAATTGGCAACCTTTTTTTTGGCCTATGATAGCAAAGGTATTTTGAAATTTACCTTTCCTATTAAGTATGCACTTGCCTTTTGCCTTATTGGTCGTTTCCTTATTTCCACTGGTACTCCACATGTTCCCATACAAATCTGTGAGTTGATTTCTTTCCTTATCAAGGGCCATAACTTGATTCCCATGGTACTAGCTGAAACCTTGAATAGCTTGGATAAAACTCACAAGGACCCAAAAGTTCCTTTAGGAGGTAGCCCCATTCTGCTGCAGATGTGGTTGCTTGAAAGACTGAAATTTTTGTCACCTATTGCCATTGCACCATATAAGCCCCAGCATTACTGTCTTCGCCGCATTGAACTACCTGGAAAATTTTCATTGAGGGATTGGCTAGGTTACTTCCAAACTCTTTCATGGAAGAATATCAAGTGGTTTATCTTCATATGGGGTTGCAATGAATAGGTGCTTCTGCGCATTTTTGGATGTGCCATGGTGAGATTCATAGGACTGAGGTCTACTTCCTTTAATTGGCCTTTAAGGGTTCTTCGTCAAATGGGTGCCATGCAAACCATACCCACTTCCTTGAAAGGTGACTATCCTATGGTGCTTACAAGTCTTTCTATAGTGACTTAGGCGAGGGATCGATGGCCTAGCAAGCTGACACTAATCCAAGTTATGAATACTGATGGTCCATACATGATAAGCCTCGAGTACAAGGAATGGCTGAAGAATAATTTGGGCGAGAGAGAGACTACTCGAAGAGAAAAGATTTTTAGACTTATCAAGAATAACGAACTTGGATCTTGCAGAGAAGATATTATGGAAGCAGTGACAGTAGCTTATGAACATGACTTGAGGAAGAAAAGAAGACTCGAAAGAGAAAAGAAAAAAAGCTGAAGAACGGGCTGCAAAGAAACCCAAGAAAAATTGAAGACTCAATAGAATAAGATATTTATGGCATATTTATAGTTCTTTTACTTAATATCAATAAATTGCTATGTCAATCACTTTTAGTTTTAAATAAATTGCTAAATATAAATTAAATTTGGGATTTTGTTGTTTGATTTAGACCGCACCCAAAGTGACTTTATGGGTTGCCTACGTATCTCCATGATCGTTTTTTTTTTTTTTTGCCTTTTTTTTTGTTTTTGTTTTTTTGTTTTTTTG
The DNA here is from genome assembly GCA_039720395.1 of Liquidambar formosana. Classification (NCBI taxonomy): domain Eukaryota; kingdom Viridiplantae; phylum Streptophyta; class Magnoliopsida; order Saxifragales; family Altingiaceae; genus Liquidambar; species Liquidambar formosana. Next base: position 36,725,844 of record CM077823.1, on the reverse strand, counting down.
TTTTTTTTTTTTTGTTTTTTTTTTCGAATGGAGAATCAGGTCTTACGTAGTTCTTATGCCTTAAATTTTGCCTAGGCTGCCCTTACGGGTTTTCAACCTAGCAGGCTTCCAACATGCTATTTCTTCAATTGATCCAAATTAGTTGGACAAGCGAACTCAATTCCATCTAAATCCATGAGGTGAACAGCCCCTGCTGGTAATATTTCTTTGATAATGTATGGTCCACCCCAACTTGGCTTGAATTTCCCTTGCGGATCGAACACTGGAGCTCTGATTTCCTTCAACACTACATCCTCTTTCTTTAAACCTCGATCTTTGACATGCTTGTTGAATGCTCTGGTGACTCTCCGCTGATACCCCTACACATGATACAGCGCCCTTAACCGCCTTTTATCTAGTAATGCTAACTCGTCATAACGGCCCTTAACCCAGTCCACTTCTGTTATCTAACTCTCCACGGCAACCCTCAGTGAAGGAATTTCTAGTTCAACTAGCAACACGGCTTCCATTCCATAGACTAGAGAGTAAGGGGTAGCTCCTGTTGATGACCTTATTGACATTCTGTAACCCCATAGAGCCAATGGTAACTTCTCATGCCAGTCTGTGTGCGTATCTGCAGTCTTTTGTAGTATCTTCTTGATATTCTTGTTAGCTGCTTCCATTGCTCCGTTAGTCTGACGACGATATGGTGACGACAAATGGTGAACTATGCTGTACCTCTGTAAGAGCTCATAAGTTTCTTTCTGAAAGTGCTGGCCCTTGTCTGAGATAACTTCATGCGGTACCCCATATCGATAGATAATGCTGTGCTGTATGAACTGTGCTACCTTCTTGGAATTTAAGGTCTTGAAGTCCACCCACTTAGTGAAACAGTCGATAGCAACCAGGATGAATTCATGCCCATTTAATGCCTTTGGCTTGATCTGTCCAATGATATCTATCTCCTATACTACGAATGGCCATGGTGACGACATACTTGTTAAAGGCATAGAAGGCAAATGTTGTCCACTGGCGAACAGTTGGCACTTATGGCACTTCTTAACATGCGCGTGGCAATCTCTTTCCATGGTAGACCAATAATAGCCTAGCCTTATGATTTCCTTAGCCAACATATAGCCATTCATGTGTGGAGCCCCTATTCTTTCATGGATTTCTTTAATCAGATGCTCGGCTTCTTCCCCGGTGACACACAACAGGTGGATCCCGTCGTATGATCTCCGATATAGCTTTCCTCCACAAAGTACATAGTGACTTGCCAACCGTCTTAAGGTTTTTCTGTCGATACGAGATGCTCCTTCTGGGTATTCCCTCTCTTCAATGAATTTCTTTATGTCATGGAACCATGGATAGCCATCATTCACGTCCCTTCCTCGAATTGCACAACAGTACACGGGCTTGTCTCGGTATTCTATCACCAACGGCTTCACATTTCCCCCTTCAGGTATCTCCACCATGGATGCTAGGGTTGCCAAGGCATCGGCGAACTAGTTCTTGTTTCTTGATAGGTAATTGAACTCTATCTCTGAGAACTCCTTAGTTAGAGCTTCCAAATAAACATGGTATGGCAATAGCTTCTCATCCCGAGTTTTCTATTCCCCTTTTATCTAACAAATGATTAGCGCCGAATCACCAAACACTTCCAAATCTTTGATCCCCAACTCGAGTGCAACTTCCAATGCCAGAATACAAGCCTCATACTCAGCAATGTTGTTGGTAGCTTCGAACCCCAACTTAACCGCCAACGGTGTAAATGCCTCTTTAGGTGAAACCAGTAGGACTCCTATCCCATAACCTTTCTTATTGGCTGCCCCATCGAAGTATACTCTCCAAGTTTTCCTTCCAATTTCTAGCACGTCCTTGTCTGGGAACTAATCGCTGAATGGAGCGAATGATGACACAGGACAGTTGGCTAGGTAATCTGCGATGATACTCCCTTTGATAAACTTTTGATTTACATACTTAATGTCAAATTCGTTGAAGAGAATTGACCATCGAGCAGTTCTATATGACAACACTGGCCTCTCTATAAAGTATTTCAATGGATCCATGCGACTTATCAAGAACACTTCGAAGGACATCATGTAGTGTCAGAGTTTTTGCGTCGCCCATACTAGTGCCACACAAGCCTTTTCAATTGCATTGTGTTTCACTTCATGGTCTGTTATTTTCTTGCTTAAGTAGTAAATGGCATTTTCCTTTGTCGACCCTTCAAGATATTGAGCTAACATAGCTCCCGTCACGGTTTTGGTGACCGTCAAGTATAACAAAAGTAGTGCACCTTGCCGTGGGGGAACTAAGATTGGAGGATTGCTCAAATATCTCTTAATGGTCTCAAAGGCCTCTTAGAATTCTTCGTTCCATACTTTTGGCACACCTTTCTTAAGCAATTTGAAGATTGGTTTACAAACCAGGGTCAAGTTGGCAATGAATCGACTTATGTATTGAACTCTTCCCAGAAAAGCCCGGATCTGCTTCTCGGTGCTAGGCGACTCCATCTCCACAATGGTTTTTATCTTCCCTGGGTCCACTTCGATACCCCTCTGAGTGAATATAAACCCTAATAGCTTGCCTACGGTGACACCGAAAGCGCACTTCTGTGGGTTTAAATAGAGGTTGTACTTCTTTGCTCGCTCTAAAAATTTCTCTAGCGCCTTGAAATGCCCTTCCCTATCCATGGACTTCACAATCATATCATCGACATAAACCTCAACTTCCTTATGGATCATATCATGCAATAAGGTCGTAGCTGTTCTTTGGTAAGTAGCCCCAGCGTTTCTTAAGCCAAAAGGCATTACTTTGTAAGAGTACGTTCCCCATTGCGTGATAAAGGTTGTTTTCTCCATGTCTTGAGGCGCCATCTTTATCTAGTTATACCCGGAGAAGCTGTCCATGAAGGAAAGGAGTGCATGTCCCACTGTACTATCCACCAACACGTCGATATGGGGTAAAGGAAAGTCGTCCTTAGGGCTCGCAGCATTGAGATCTCGGAAATCGACACACATCCTCACTTTCTCATCTTTTTTAGGCACAGGCACTATATTCGACAACCACTCGGGATACTCCACAACTTGGAGGAAATCTGCGTCTAGTTATTTAGTTACCTCTTCTTTTACTTTTAGAACCCATTCTGGTTTTAATCTTCTAAGTTTCTGCTTTACCAGTTTCTTTAGGGAATTAGTGGAGGTATAGTGTTGCACAATATCGAGGTCAATGCCAGGCATGTCTTTATAAAACCATGCAAAAGCCATGATGTTGGCTTTTAAGAAGAAGATCATTCTTTTTTGTTCAACAGGGGAGAGGGTTTTCCTAATTTTAACTATTCTTGGCAATTCATTCGTCCCTAAGTTGATTGATTCCAATTCATCCATATTAGGTTCGGTGACGCCCCTTTTCCTTTGCTCAACGAGCTCCGGGGGGACATCGTTCCTGGGATCTATATTCATGCCATAAATATCCATAGAAGAGAGAAAAGAGACACTGCATATATAGAGAAAGAAAACACACTTTATTGACTAGGAAGAGTAGGAATGCCACACAAAAGAAAAAAGAAAACAAACAAATCTGTATCACCACTATGACTCCACAAAGTGAGTTAAGTAGATACATCTTATTGAATTGGGGAAATATTACTAAACTAAGACACCTACAAACTGCTATCAGGTAGGCCAAGGTCTTCTTCATCATGGATCTCTGCAATGACACCACTTTCAAGGTACCAATTGAGAAATGGCATGGTAGCATGGCTAATGGACGAACCCTGGAGTTCTTCAATGATCGAGTCTTCCAAGGTGAGGATCATGTCTTGGAACATTTCATTCATAGCCCCTGCATCAAGGTTCTCTGCCCAGTCCTCCTCTTTCTTTTCCCAGAACTCATCATTGATGGCTTCATCATCCATCATTTCAGTTGTGATTGGATACCATTCGATGAAGAAGATTTCAAATCCCAGAACTCTGGTCTTGGTAGCTCAGTCAAAGGTGGGTTCTGGAAACCCGCAATATATAAAATCATCCCCTTATTTAATGAAGTAACCATTCAAAGTGGGCCGATACGGCGAGATCCTCAGGTCTGGCACCCTTCCCTCAGCTTTGGCTCTTACTTTCTCTTTATTCGTCTTCAGCATTTCCGCATGATCATTTCTGGAGGGCTCATATCCTAGCCCAAAATTGTATGAGGTGACACAGCTCTGAATAGACTTAGGGATCCCTTTTTGGCGACGCCCTAGTCCCATACCTAAAAAGAAACTCATTCTTCTCATAATTTCACCGACGTGCAAATTGCCATGGGAGCAAAAGTCCAAGGGTATTAACTCACCCTTTTCAAGTTCTTTCTTGATGCATTGAACATAGTCAAACCTGGATAATGGTATTGCTGCTGATTCTAGTTATATTTCACATATAGGCACCCCTGCGAGCTTCAACTTATAGTCCCCTTGGGGTGTTACTATAACTCCTTCATAAGGAAACTTCACCTTTTGATGGAGTGAAGATGGCACAGCCCCAGCAGGATGGATCCAAGGTTAGCCCAATAGCAAGTTGAAACATGACGGCACATCCAACACTTGGAATTCCACCCTAAATTCAGTGGGTCCCATCGATGAACACAATAGTTGAGTTCTTAGGAGTTGGATTCACCAAATGTACCAGTCCCTCGGGGGATGTATCAACGGGCACTTGTATCTGATTCAACAGTTTCAGCATGGTCTGTTTGTGCTTATGTGAGGCCATGAGCAAGCCCCAAATAGTGATGTTAGCATTGGTCTTCTTCAGCTACCTAAGCACCTCATCCTCTTCTTTTTGCAAGCCAGGACACCTCTGCCCTTCCAAATCTTCCAATGGATTCTCAAATTCTAAGTGTCAAGGCTTGAAATAACAACCCCCTCTGGTTATATAGTCCAACTCATCATCACTAGCCCATATGTCATGGACTTCCTCGGAGTCATTCATTAAGTCATCCCATTCTATCAGGTCAATGCTCTCCATTTCCATTGGTAAGTCATCCCAACCTATAGGGACTATCGGCTTATCTAATATTGGACTCGGGCTTAAGTATAGCACATAGTAATCAAATTTCCCCGATGATTCACCCAATAGGCCAACCTGAGGATCCCCTACTTCATATCTTTCTTTCAACTCTTGTTGGATTGACTTCTTTGGCAACGACAAAACTTTTTGGTCAATGAGGTCTTGAATGATCTTTTAAAGCATAGAACAAACCTCGGTGTCATGGCTGGGTGCACGATGGTATTGGCAATATTGGTGAGGGGTTGATGGCCTTGGCTTTGGTGGGAGTGGCATGATAAGGCTGTTATTGCGGCACAGGGTGAAAAGACGAGTCAAGGTCATAGGGAGTGGAGTGTATTGTCTTATGGGCCGGGAGGGTGAGATGATTCAACCCCAATGGCATTTATGGTGTTAGGTGGGGGTATGTTATTGTGTGATGGGAGAAGATTACGGGTGACATTTGGACGAGTTGGTGGTGAGATGACTTGCTTGTCAATGAGGTTTTGGACTTGGTGGCGAAGGCGAATACAACAGTTGGTGGCATGGCCTTTGGATTGGTGGTACTTGCAGTACTCATTCTCATGATAATTCTTGGGTAAAGGATTTGGTGGGGGTCTTGGGTCGAGTGACTTCAATAGGTCACGGCTTACGAGCTTTTCAAGGACTCTTTCGAGCGGCATGAATAGATTAGTGAATTGGCGAGGTGGTTGACATCATTGAGAGAGAAGGGTTGAATGGGTTGAGTTATGGTGTTGACCTCGACATTGTTTTTCCTAGTAAAGTCTGTCTTGCGATTCCTCACTTCCTCGGTTTTGATTGTCCCATCATTGATAGCATCCTCAACTTCCGTACCAGACCCAATGAGAGCTTTAAAATTCGAGAAATAGTGGGCAAATAGATGCTTGTGATACACTGGCAGCAAGTTCTTAACCACCAACTGAATTTGGTCTTCCTCATTTGGCCTATCCATCATTCTCGAAGCCTTTTGTCTCCACCTTGTAATATAAGCGGAGAAAGTTTCATAAGTCCCTTGCTTTGTAGTTTCCAGGTCTCTCCGAGTAACATCCACCTCTGTATTGTACTTGTAGTGCTCCAAGAACTCATTGCATATGTCTTCCCAAGTCCGAGTCCTGTTCTCATCCAAGGATAAAAACCATTTCAAAGCAGAAGTGGCCAAGGTTTCATGGAATATTTGAGCTAAAAGCTCGTCAGTGGCCCCTCGAGGGTGCATAGCTCGCACATACATCTTCAAATGAGTCTTAGAACAACCCGTCCTATCGAATTTCTCCAACTCCGGCATCTTGAATTGCAATGGAATACGAGCCGTTGGAAACAGAGATAAAGTCCGCACATCGACCATGTCATCGGCCCTACGAATCCCTTTTATAGTTCTCTTTAATGCTTCTACCTTGCTAGCTAACATGGAATCACTACTAGAACATTTCCCTTTAATTTCCCCTTCTAGGTTGATGACCACAGGTTTCGAACTACTTTCCCCCCTTGTCTTAGTGTTCTCATTGGATTGAGGTCCTTCTTCGGTGCCAGCCCCATGAGGTACACTGGAGGAATGGGCCTTAGAACCGTTTTGTTCGAGATCCGCCATCTTCTGTTGGTTCTCTTGAGCCATTTTCAATGCTGTATCGGAGGTCTCGGCGGTGTGGTCAAGCTTGGCCATGATGGCTTTCAGGCAAGCCTCAAAGTCAAAGTGCCCCTCATTAGTTCTTTCGTCAGCCATGTCTGTCTGATAGGTAGATTCAACACTCACTGGACGCTCTTGCGGATTGCGGATCCAAGCCAGCACGTCTATGGATAGAAAAGTTTTAACCTTTAGCCTAAGGACTTATCCTAAACCTCCATATTTTCCTTAATGAATTCGGTCTTTACACCATATTCAATTAAATCATTCCTTATATCCAATTACCTTCACAAAGGCCATGGACTAAGGGTATGTTTAAAAGAATAGGGTATAGAGTCCTTCAATTAGGTTTAATTAATTCCCCATGGATTAGCACATCACAAACATAACTTAACATCCTACTTCCTTAACTTATTCTTCCTAACCCATGGCCTTAACAAAGGTTAGGGTTTAAAGGTATATGTTAAGGGCATAAGATATAAAGCCTCACACCACAAACACGGCATAGCATCATTACAAACAATTGTGGGTGCATAATGGTGAAACCATAGTGCCCTACAAGGCCCACTACATAAACTAAGAGAAGGTAGGCTAGGGTCCTTCACTTGCTTGAACCAATCTTTATACCTAACCACATGTGGCATCAGGAACGCCGCATGGGTCCAGCAGTACGTAATTGATTCATTTAATATACCCAAGGGTACTAGGCAAGAGAGGTTGATAGCGTTCGCCCCAACATTTGGAATTAAGAAAACCAAGGTTGAAACTAGGCCCATCATTGGCAAGGATACATCGAGGGACAATCGAACCTATCATGCAATAATTTGCGCACACAATGCAATAAATGAAAGCACACAATCAAGCAGATGCATGTGATTGATTTTAATTAACATAAGAAATTAACTTAGCCCAATTAAACTTTATAGACTCTAGCCCACAAATCCCCAGTGGAGTCGCCAAACTGTGAACCCCAAAAAGCGGCCCACGTGGGTTAAAGAGAAAATTAGTTGTGAAAAAGAAAAAGGAGTCACCACCTTATTTTTTAAAGGAAACAAGAAAAACCCTAAAAATAGTTTTGTTTTAAGAAAACAATTTGAATGACTCCATCTTTAAAAAGGAAAGGCAAAAACAGTCTTTTTGGAAACCAAAGAAAACTGGGGATTCGGAGGCTAAGTTATGACATGGGAAGGTTCTAGGCAAAGCCCATAGGCACCCATGTCACCCTTTTGGTCTCTCGGTTTATTTGGGCTAAATTAAAGTCTTTTCAACACACAAAATCAATGTATATCATCACAAGACAGCATGCATATTATATATTCCATCCAATCATCCATGCATAATAAGCAAATAAAACAGAAAACAGAAAACAGAAAATAAAATACAAAAACCTAAGATACTTAGATCCTAGAACGGACTTGAGCCTCACGAAGAGCGCCTACGTACCATGCAACGAAATACATGGATCAAAATTCACGTAGTTCGAATAGAAATAGGGTTAAATCCTAATATAAACCTGTAGTAAAAACCCTAGGTTTCCTTATTTGAAAGAGAATTAAATAAACCAAGTTTGAATTTAGAAAGAATTCCACAAAATGGAAACTTTGAGAAAAAGGCAACTTTATTTTAACAAGGAAACCTCTAGTAATTCACCATGGATTCATGTTAAGAAGTAACCCTAAAAAGGGAGAAGGGAAAAGTTAAGGAAGAAAGAAGTGAATTGGGGCACTTCCACACCCTACTTACCTTAGGTAATTACTCTAAGCAAATAGTAAGCTTAAGCAATAATAACCCTATTTGCAATCAGGCAATTATCGCACCTGTTTGCACCCTTAAACGTGCTCAAAACAAGACAAAAAGAAGATCAAAGAAATCTGGACAGAATAGTATTAAGGCCTAAATTTATCCACTAAACATGCTAACAGTACAAACAGCGAATAATAATAAGCTCTAATGCAATCCTAATACTATATCATGCATAAAAACCCTAGAATAAACTATATGAATGCAAGAAATATCATAGCTATGCTATATGTAAAACATATACAGCAACTATGAAGAAAAATAAGTAAAAAAAGCTTAAACTAACATGCTGTATGAAACTAACCTAAAACAAGGACACTAAAAACCCTAAACTCACAAACATGCTTGAAAACACACAAAACAAACTCTAAACATGCTAAACTCATATTAAACAGAACTTAAATCATGCATATTAACTAACTAAAGCAATAGAACATGATAAAAATCCTAGCTTTAACATGCACTAACACTATTCTAAAACAAGGACAACGGAAGCACTAGCATCACAACTACGCTTTAAATCCTATGAAACAGTCCTAAAGCAAGCTAAACCCATCATAAACAGCAAGTATTTCATGTATATTAACTAGCTAAAGTACTAATACATGATAATAAAAAAAAAAAAGCTATCTTTAACATGCAATAAGCCTATTCTACATGAAACCCTAGTTTAAGCTTGAATAGAAGGGAAGAATATATACCTTAGGAAAGCTTCCTTGCTGCAGTAGAGACTCTCCTCTTGACTTGTGGATGACTTGAATCAATGTTCTCCAAAGCTACAACAGGACCTCTAACTCTCCTTTAAATCTCTCTCTCTTATTCTCTCACAAGCACTCAGGTTTTAATGCATAAAGTGGCTCCCAATTGCCTCCAATTGCCTCCAATTGCCCCCCTTGTGCTGAAACATAGGGGGTATTTATAGAGTTTCATTAGGATAAACAAATGGCTAGGATTAAAATCTTAGAAATTAATCCAAGGGCTATTAGAGACCCCCTTGGGGCTTAAGTAACTCAGGAGTTACCAAAAATTAGAAGGAAACTCGTCCAAAAGAGCCCAAATACGTCAAAATAGGAAGAAGTCCGCTTCAGCAAGGAGTTAGAGAGCAAATAGGAAAGTGCTCTCGGGTGACCACCAAAGCCTGGGCGGCTAGCCACCTAGGCCCAGGCGGCTAGCCGCTTGGGCCGGGTGGTCACCCGAGCCCACTTCGGATTTTTGCCCTATTTTGACTCCTTTCCACCCGAGCCCACTTCGGATTTTTGCCCTATTTTGAGTCCTTTCCCTTCTAGGAGTGTTTCAGGGGTCAAATTAAGTCCGATTTTGATGAAACAAAAGCCAAAATAACCGTGTTTCAATGAGGAATACATTTTTGAATATTTTAGGGTGAAAATCACTAACCATGGGGGCATGGTTAGGTTTGACAAAGGCGATTAACCGCTATGCTCTACCTTTGCTAAGCATAGGCATGCACATAGGATCAAACCAAATGCTTTCTAAACCAAAATTAAACTTTCTAAAACACTTTTTAGGGATAAAATGATGACTAATTAAAGTCAATTTTAAAAAATTTGATTGGCAATTGTGAGTCAATTTAAGCTAACCCAAAGAAGGGTCAATTAACCAACTTGAACTACATCGAGCCATTTTAATCCTAAGCCATTGATTCATTAAATTGAACCTAAAACTACCTCATATGCATCCATATGAACTCCAATTGACAATTTGGAAATCATTTCAAGGTCAAATGAAAAGTTTGGAACTTAAAAGACGATTATGCCCCTCAAGTCACAAAAGCTCTTATTATCCCTCAAGATCAACTCCAAATTGAACCAAAATTCATATCCATTGTCCTTGTGACTCTAGAAAACTAATGCAAGTGACTAGACTCAAAAACAAAACAAAAACATGCACAAAATGATGAGCCCTAGTAAGGTGGTGCAAAAATAGGGTGTGACATAAGGCTGCCAACAAATTCTGCTTGCAAGTGACCTCCTCAAGGAAGAGGACAATAAACTGGCAATCGAGGTCACCAAAGTCCGAAGTGAGGATAACAAGAAGTTGCAAGAGGCTGAGGCAAATTGCTATGCGGCTATGTCCCAGTTTTAGAAAGTGAAGTCTAAATGCGAGACATTTAAATCCACTACCGAGAGCACCATCAGCAAATTAGAACTCACGAGGAAGGACTACGCAGATTTGGAGGCTGAGCTGAGGAAGATAAAGGACTCCAATGACGAATTAGCTCAGGAGAAGCGTGACTTGGCAAGGAAAGTTCGGGCCCTTGAGGCTGAGGTAGAAAAAGAGAAGGCTTCTGCTGAGAAGGCGGTGGAGGAGGAGAGGAAGAGAGTCAGGGATGCTCTCATTAAGCAGCTGGCTGACGAGCTCGAGGATACCTTCCAACTCGCGTAGGATACCTTGGCTGAGTTGGCCTCTGCCTAATTCCCTGGGATAGCTGACATCCCCTTTGAAAGGAGGGAATTACCCCCGGTGGGTAACCCCGCGGGTGGCGATGTTGGGGAAGCTGACGCTGAGGCTGCAAGTGAAGATGTGCCTGGGGTTAATGATCCCGAGGTTACGTCCCAACTTGAGGCTGGGGCGAAAGTCGAGAGGGTCACTAGTTCCTCCAATGAACTTCCCGTTACTGCCAACGGGGATCAATCCGTCGCAGCAACAGAAAACACCGTAGAGGTAGTCTCTGATCTACCTCAGGCTCCCGTGGCCCCTCCTACCTCTGCCGCTCCTGTCCAGGTGCCCGATTCTACTGATCCAGCTGCTGGGAACTCGGGACAGAAGTGATTGCCTCTCCAAGGCTTTGTTTTCTTTTCTCTTTCTTTTTTTTTGCTGTTTTGGCCAAATGCCCCAATTTGTATAGACATTTGTAAAATTTTCTTGGAATAAGACATGTCTTTTTTCTTTGTTATGTACACATATTCTTTATTTCTGTATTAATTGTATGTCTAATTGTGAGGTCGGGATGAGTCCCTTGTTGTCACATGGCTATTGCTTTATCAGTAGGCTCACCCGATTTAGTTCTAAATTTTAACTCGGATAGTGATAGACTTGATTCTTTTTCCAGACATAGTTTGTTTGTACCCTTTCCTGGACAAGACTTTAAAGCAAAGCCCTTTCTTAGGCTGATTGTGCTTGGACCCTTTCTTGGGCAAGACTTGGAAGCGAAGCCCATTCTTAGGCGAATTTTGCTTGGACCCGTTCTTGGGCAAGACTTTAAAGCAAATCCCTTTTTTAGGTTGATTGTGCTTGGACCCTTTTTTGGGCAAGACTTGGAATTGAGCCCATTCTTAGGCAAATAGTCGACCTGGACCCAACCCTGGGCAAGTTCCTTTTCTAACCCATTCTTAGGTTTATAATGCTCGAACCTTTTCTTAGGCGAGACTTGTGCCTATTCTTAGGCATTTTGTGACTTAGACCCATTCTTGGGCAAGTGCTTTTAGTTCAAAACGATAAATAAGCAATAATCTTTCTGAATAACATCTGCATTTGTATTAAATAACCTTTGCGTGTAATTACAACTTTCTTTACCGGTAAAATAATCTCAAATTAGCTATATTAACTGATCTCGGGAGTTCCTGTCCAGTCTCTAAGCTCTTTAACCTGTAAGAACCTGTGCCCCCGACGTGGATGACCTTGTAGGGCCCTTCCTATGTTGCCTCGAGTTTCCCTTCTGTAGGGTTTCTAGTTCTAGAGTTTACTTGTCTGAGCACTAACTCTCCAACTTTAAACTCCCTTAACTTGACCCTTCGGTTGTAGTATTTTTTTAACTCTTGCTGGTAAGATACCATTTTAATTCAAGCTCTTTCCCTTCTTTCCTCTGCTAGATCCAGATCTCGAGACAATACTTGATCGTTTGTTGCTGCATCATACAGTTCTGTCCTGAGACCCGATAAACCCAGTTCCGTTGGTATAACTGCTTCCATCCCATAAGTCATTGAGAACGGAGTTTCTCCTGTGGACCTCCTTAGTGTAGTTCGGTATGCCCATAATACGGAGTGCAGCTCATCAGGCCAAGGTTCTTTAGCATTATCCAGCCTTCTCTTTATCCATGCGACTATGATCTTATTCATTGCCTTTGCTTGGCTATTGCACTGTAGGTAGCTCGGGTTAGAGTACCACCACTGGATCCTTTATCCCGCGCTGAATTCCCTGGTTCTTTTACTATCGAACTGAGTTCTATTATCTGACACAAAAGCTCTAGGGACCCCAAAGCGTGTAATAATATTTTCCCAAAGGAATTTGATAATGTCTGAATCCTTAATTGATTCAAGCGCAATGGCTTCCACCCATTTGGTGAAGTAGTTAGTTGCAATAAACAAGTATTTCCTATTTCCCGAGGCTGCAGGTAATGAACCTACAAGATCTAACCCTCACTGTGCAAAGGGCCACGGGCTAGATATTGGTTATAGCTCTTGAGCTGGTTGATGTATCTTGTCAGCAAATATTTGACACTTCGGACATTTCCTCACGTATCTGATAGCATCTTTCTGCATATATGGCCACCAATATCCTTGGGAGTTCGCCCTGTGGGCTAATGATCTTCCTCCTATGTGACCCCCACATGATCCCTCGTGGAGCTCAGTCAAAAGGTTTAGCACCTGATCAGGATGAACACACTTCAAGTATGGCCCTGTGTAAGATCTTTTGTAGAGATTGCCCGAAGGAGATAACCAGAATCTTGCTGCTTTAACTCAAACTCGATGACCCTAGTTCCTGCTCTCAGGTAGTTCATCTCTCTGTAAATAAGTAATTATCTCGTCCATCCAGTTCGGTGATGAGTCCTGAATGTCCGAGACGACATCTTCTATCCCGATGCTAGGTTCTGATAGGACCTCAACGCTTATGGTTCGAGGAGTATCTGTTTCCAATGCTATAGCCAAAGCAGCCAACCCATCTGCATGTCTGTTTTGATCCCTCACGAAACACCTAAACTTGACGGTTTTGAAATTTGCAGCCAATTCCCAGACCTTATGCATGTACGCAATCATTCTTTCATCTTTGCTTCATATTCTTTGTTCAGCTGATTAACCACGAGTCTAGAGTCACTGTATACCAATAATTCTTTTACTCCCACTGCTCGGGCAACCCCCAGTCCGGCCACAACTGCCTCATACTCTACTTCATTGTTTGAGGCTGGGAACATAAGCCTAATTGCCTGCTCAATGATCTCTCCCTTGGGATTTGTCAGCACAATTCCCAGACCTGTTTCTTTCCCATTTGATGCCCCATCCACTTTGAGCTCCCATCTCTTCTTCTTTTCACTGTCTATCTTATTTCCCCCCTCCCAGTTCAGGCAGGGAGGATTTTAATTCTGTCTGGTTTGAATTGGAGTTAGGATCTGTGAATTTTGCAATAAAATCTGCCAACACTTGGCCCTTAATGGCAGGTCGAGGCTTAAAGTGGATGTCGTAAGCGTTGAGTTCTACCCCCCACTTTGAGACTCGTCCTGATAGGTCAACTCACCTTAAGACATCTTTTAGTGGTAGTTGGTGAGTACGGTGATAGGATGAGACTGGAAGTAGTGTTGGAGTTTTCGAGAGGCTATGTTGACACCCAATTTTGTACTGCCTAATGTTTCAGACCACCTTTAAGCCCAATGATGAAGGGTAACAACAAATGAACTACCACAAGCGAGCTCGAAGGACCCATGCAGGCACAACGTGGCTTTTTGATAGTTTTTGATACCCCATAATCGTATGAGCATGGTTCATGCATGTACATGCGTCTTCCATGCACGTATGATCATGCAACCTGGTTTTTTGATACCCCATGATCGTATAAGCATGGATCATGCACGTACGTGCATCTTCCATGCACGTACGATCATGACCTTTATTTTCAAAATTTTCAGCTTTTCCCCCAAAATTGTTTCTTTCCTTGTGAAATCCCTGTGCTGATAGCTGCTTGATGGCAGCTGAGAAACCCTAATGAACTCCGAAATAAACCCTAATACCTCCCTATATATACCCCACTTTCAACCAAGAGAAGGGATCCAACTTTTGCACCCAGCCTCCATCCCGAAAGATCCGAAAACTCATAGTTGTGACTGCGAGAAGTCTGGAAGGCGAGTTCGTGGAGTAATCACTGTTGCCCATACCTGAAGGTAATGATTTTCAATCCTTTATTCCATTTCATTGTGATTTAGCACATACTTGAAGCATATAGGCTAGCCAGGGATAGCATATTTTTATTTGTTCATCACTTTTTCTGGATATAGGCATGATTATGCTGCGTGGCTAAATTAATCCATCAATTTCGGCATTTATTTCATAGAATCAATCCATGATTTCTTGACATCTAGATCTAGGATATTATTATTGTTTCTAAAGTATGTTTAGGTAGTTTTTAGCATGATATAATCACTTGTAGGTTTGCATAAACATGGTGGTAGCATTATAAGTTCGAATCTACATCTTTTTTATACACTGATTTTAGAGCATGTACGTACGAGCATGTGTGATGCACGTACATGCTTATCACATGCACGTACGTGCATGACATGTTCTGGGAAATTAATCTCTGTTTTGCAGGCAGTGTAAGTTCGATCTGAGTTCCCTAGTGCCTCTGTTTTCTAATATATACTCATTTATCATGTTTTGTCTTGATTCTTTATTTCCTTTATCATTGTGTGCCAACATTTGAATTAAATCATTGAATTGCTTGAATACGGTTGAATATAATTAAGTCTCTTCTTAATTAAAGCCAATAAGTACATGTGGGGGCCGGCCTCAACCGGGCGTAGATGGGTGCCTAACACCTTCCCATCCACGTACCCTTGCTCCAAACCCGAACGATCTCTGGTTATGGTAGGTTAGACCCTTCCTAAGGGTCAATTGGTTCCCGAAGCCAAATCGGGTGGCGACTCCTTTTTCGCCCTAATTATTCGTGGTTAGTGGCGTACTACTCCCTGAGCCTGGCGTGGTTTAGGACACAGTGCTCACAATGGCGACTCTGCTGGGGAAAGAAAGCTAAACTCCAAGGTATTTATTGGCTTTAATTAATTAGGAGACTTAATTGGGCAAAACCAAAATTGCACACACGAGCACAATTTTGGCATTTATTATCCCTCGATTGCAGTCTGATTAGAGACCCGGGTTTCATTTAGTTCCTATGGGCAACTCGATTCAACACCATTAACCCACGGCCTGTGCCACTAGCCTGTAATAAGCTAGTGAGTACGTTAACGGGTTGCTCTTTGAGCACCCTAGCCTGGGTGACCCTTGAAGGAGAAGTACCCTAATTGACCGACCACACTAATGTCCCCCACAGACCATTGCATAGCCTTGATTGAATGTGTGTCATTATGCATGTCATGTTGCATTTGCACTTAGGCCTATGATGTTTAGGTTAGGGAGCAAAGCCCATCATTGTCTATTATCTTTTCAAGTCTAGGCCCAATTAAGAGGTGAGGTGTGTAATCATGTAATTGGACGCAAGCCCAAAAAAAAAAAAAATCCAAAAAAAAAATTTCAAAAAAAAAGTATGGGCTTGGATCCAAATGAGAGTGAAAGAGTGTGTGAATATTGTAATGGGCCTAGGTGCAAAAAAGGATGGACTTGAGTTGGTTAAACCCAATGTGATACTTTAACTTCATGTGTCCTTAATATGATTCTATGGGGTTGTAGATCCATTATCATCTCATCTTCCTAGGAGGGGCATCTCATTAATTGTAGTCATCTTATTCATTAGGGGACTTAGGTTCTTTGTATCTCCTTTGATGTGTGGTCTTTTAGTTGGTCTATTTTAGGGGCATTAGGCCCATTCATTTTAAGTTTACATCTTTTCCTTTTTGGTTTTGTATGTTGTTATCATATCTCTTGTCTAGGT
The DNA here is from genome assembly GCA_039720395.1 of Liquidambar formosana. Taxonomy (NCBI): domain Eukaryota; kingdom Viridiplantae; phylum Streptophyta; class Magnoliopsida; order Saxifragales; family Altingiaceae; genus Liquidambar; species Liquidambar formosana. The sequence goes on along the minus strand of CM077823.1, from coordinate 36,709,572 downwards.
CTTTAGTTGTCATTTTAGGAGTCTAGGTCCATTTGCATCCTCCATATTAGGTCATTGTCATTTGTTCATCTCATTCTAAGTGTGTCTAAGTTCTCCCTTTGGTTCAACCCCTTTAGTCTTTGTTTGTCTTCATCTTATTCCAGGGGCATGTTTGGATGGAAATTGATATGGAATCATTATGAATAATCAAAGTAAATAGCTTTTTTAAGGATAAACACATTCCTTGCAGGGGTAACCAATCATTGCTTGGGTTCGTAATTCATTTGGAAGGTTAGAAAGAGTAGAAACATCACAAACCACTAAAATGGATGCTGAACAAGATTTGGTGAAGAAGCTGGAAGAAATGATGGCAAAGATGATGGAAAGATCAATGGCTCCTATCTTGAAAAGACTCCAGAAGATTGAAGTTAACCAGGGTAAACAGACAGTTGAGATTGGGGAAGAGGATGAAGATTTTATTTTTGATGAAAAAGACCATGAGGACTACCTTAAGAAGAAGGAAACTGAGGCTAAGAAGAAGGAAGCTGAAGCTAAGAAGGAATTTGAAGCCGAGAAAAAAGCTAAAAAGAAGAGGTGCAACATTTCTGATGAGGTAGAAAAAATGAAGATTATTTTAAGGAAATCCCAAGGTGTTGAAGAGTACATGCTAGACATGGATGAGCTATGCCCATTCCCGAATGTCCAATTACCCCTAAAATTCAAAATGCCAAAGATGGATGTATTTGATGGGACTAGTAATCCTCGCAATCACTTAAAACAGTACATTCTAGCAATGAAACCTATGGGACTCTCTAAAGAGCAAATTGTGCATTGTTTCCCTAGAACTCTTAATGGTGATGCGATGAACTGGTACCTTTCCTTGAACAATGCAAAGACTCAAGACTGGAAGGAGCTGGTTATGGAATTTGTGCACCATTATAACTACAATGTCCAACTTGATGTCACTTTACGAGATTTAGAGACCACTAAGCAGAAGAGTAATGAGACATTCTCTGAGTTCTTGACAAGGTAGAGGGCTAAAGCTGTTAAAATGCCCAATCGTCCAACTGAGAAGGATCAGGTGTGCATGATTATAAAGAATCTTCTGCCGATTTTCAGAAGACCATTGATGCCGATACCATTGAAGACTTTTGAGGATTTGTATGATGCTGGTATACAAGTTGAAGATGGCATGGATAGTGAGTTGATTGACAAAAATGATGGGAAGAAGCGTGCATATGGATTTAGCAGTTCGATTGCAAATAATGGTAGTAAACCGAATGAAGTGAATGCTGTTAATTCGCGTAATGGACCTAGAGAATTCTTTCCACTTGGTGTGTCCCTATCAACAGCCCTTAGAAATTTGGTGAAAAGAGGAAGACTGAAGCCACTAGATCCTACTCCTATCAATAAATCAGCACCTAACTACAATGAGAATGAGTACTATGATTTTCACCAGAGTCACGGCCATCATACTGATAAGTACGGTCGTCTTCGCCATACCATTTAGGACATGATTAATTCAGGGAAGCTTCCTAAACTAGGATTGCCTAATATATCGATGAATCCACTTCCAGACTATCATGCCATGCCACCTTCAAATGGGGATGGGGCGTCGTGGATTTGAAAGAAAATGGTTGCTTAGTTTCTACAGTTCTAAGATATTATTTGAATAATTGGTCATTTTGGTTGGATTTTTATAGTTTGGAACAACTATTTGGGATAATTATTTTGGTATGATTGTTTCTTTTGCTTATCAGTGAATGGTTTGCATTAATTTATTGCTTGCTTTCTTTAAATTTGATGTGGTCTGCCTTTTTAGCACATGAGTTAATATGCTTACCCTTTTAATGCTTGAATTGCGAACAATGGAAATCAAAATGAAGAGAGGCCATCATTTCTGCTATTCTTCAAAAGAAAAGAAAAATCCCTTGCTAACCCTTTTGAGCCTGAATAATTTCTTTTCTGATACCCTTGTCAAGGATTACCCCTTACACTAGTAGAAAATTTTAAAGAGGTGTTTGTCTGAAAGAAGGGGTAGTATATATATTAAAAGGAAAAAAATTGATTGAAGAAAATTGAGAAAAAGAGAAAGAAAGAAAGGAAAAAAGAAAAGGAAAAAAGAAAAAAATGGTGCTAGAATGAAATAGCGAATTGATTACCAAGCTGGGAAATGAAGTGAAGGAACATCATTGAGATAATCCTTGACAGATAGGAACCCATGGAAATAAATTTTGAGCCTTTATTATCTTTTCTTTCTTAAACCTAGAACCCTGAGCTTACATTACAATCCAGATAAAGTCCTCTCTGATTGATTGAAGTTGTTCAAATGAACTACATAAGGCTTGATCCCTTCTTGGGTACGTAGGCAACCTTTAGAGGTGCAACCACATTATTATTCATGCAAGGGGCATGTGCCAAAAGACTCATGTGTTGGAAGATTGAACCATTAATAATTTAAAAGGAAGATTGGGATTTTATTAATGTTTTCCATGCCATAGAAAAAGTTCTCAAGCAGTTCAAGGTAATGGTGAGAATAATTCTTTGAAGGTGTTGATGGGTTGATTATGGGAAGAATAAGGAGAAGAAGGCCCGCTAGGTTGAAAACCCGAAAGGGCGGCCTAGGCAAAAGTTGGGGCATGAGGAAAATGAAAAGATGAAAAAGAAAAAAATATATATAATAAAAAATAATAAAATGAAGAAAATGATGAAGGAAGGATTTCAAGCAAGGGGCAAGGTGAATCTTGCGAGGGATGTGTCCCAAAATAAAAGAATATTTCAAAGATTATCCGTGTTGGTCTCATGAATCAATTTCCTCCTTAGTGTGTCTTGGGAGTCTTCTCATCTAGGGCTTTTGTTTTATAAGTCATTCTTCTGTTATCCATCCCTTAGACTAGGGTCTGTTTTTATCGTTATTCCTTGAAATAGGGTTTGCATTCATGTAACTTTATATCTTTGTGCATCTCCCAAGGAAGGGATGAGGTTTGTTTGCTTATACATTCTCAGGGAAAGGAATTGCATTTCTTTTTTATCCACAGGGATAAGGATAAAATTTCTATGCTTGTTTATGATCCACAGGGACAGGATCGTGCTTTTATCCACAGAGACATGGATAAAATTTTTATGCTTGTTTATGATCCACAAGGACAGGGATCATGCTTTTATCCACAGGGATAGGGATAAAATTTCTATGCTTGTTTATAATCCACAGGGACAGGGATTGTGCTTTTATCCACAAAGACATGGATAAAATTTTTATGCATGTTTATGATCCATAGGGAAATGGATCATGCTTTTATCCATAGGGACAGGGATAAAATTTCTATGTTTGTTTATGATCCACAGGGACAGGGATCGTGCTTTTATCCACAAGGACAAGGATAAAATTTCTATGCTTGTTTATGATCCACAGGGACAGGGATCATGCTTTTATCCACAGGGATAGGGATAAAATTTCTATGTTTGTTTATGATCCACAGGGACAGGGATCGTGCTTTTATCCACAGGGACAAGGATAAAATTTCTATGCTTGTTTATGATCCACAAGGACAGGGATCGTGCTTTTATCCATAGGGACAGGGATAAAATTTCTATGCTTGTTTATGATCCACAGGGAAAGGGATCATGCTTTTATTCCCCAGGAAAGGAATAAAGATATCTTTTGCATATTCATTATTATGTTACTCTTCGCAGTTGGTAGTTTCAAGAAATTACCTGCTGAGTGTCCCCATTATTTTCCACGAACTACGTCAAGTCTGATCTCCACGGAGTACGTAGGAAGTTAGGCGAAGCCTAATCCAACCCTTATGCATGCATTTGCATTTTGGTTCTAGAAAGTTAGTCGGCCCAAAATGGTTTGTCTTCTGGTCTTTCGCTTCTGATCCCTTTGTGAACGAAACCGAAAAAAGGGGCAACTATTGACACCCAATTTTGTACCGCCTAATGTTTCAGACCACCTTTAAGCCCAATGATGAAGGGCAACAGCAAATGAACTACCACAAGCGAGCTCGAAGGACCCATGCAGGCACAACGTGGCTTTTTGATAGTTTTTGATACCCTATGATCGTATGAGCATGGTTCATGCACGTACGTGCATCTTCCATGCACGTATGATCATGCAACCTGGTTTTTTGATACCCCATTATCGTATGAGCATGGATCATGCACGTACGTGCATCTTCCATGCACGTACGATCATGCCCTTTATTTTTGAAATTTTCAGCTTTTTCCCCCAAATTGTTTCTTTCCTTGTGAAACCCCTGTGCTGACAGCTGCTTGATGGCGGCTGAGAAACCCTAATGAACTCCGAAATAAACCCTAATACCTCCCTATATATACCCCACTTTCAACCAAGAGAAGGGATCCAACTTTTGCACCTAGCCTCCATCCCGAAAGATCCGAAAACTCATAGTTGTGACTGCAAGAAGTCCGGAAGGTGAGTTCGTGGAGTAATCGATGTTGCCCGTACCTGACAGTAATGATTTTCAATCCTTTATTCCATTTCCTTGTGATTTAGCACATACTTGAAGCATATAGGCTGGCCAGGGATAGCATATTTTTATTTGTTCATCACTTTTTCTGGATATAGGCATGATTATGCTACGTGGTTGAATTAATCCATCAATTTCGGCATTTATTTCATAGAATCAATTCATGATTTCTTGACATCTAGATCTAGGATATTATTATTGTTTCTAAAGTATGTTTAGGTAGTTTTTAGCATGATATAATCACTTGTAGGTTTGCATAAACATGGTGGTAGCATTATAAGTTCGAATCTACATCTTTTTCATACACTGATTTTAGAGCATGTACGTACGAGCATGTGTGATGCACGTACGTGCATGACATGTTCTGGGAAATTAATCTCTGTTTTGCAGGCAGTGTAAGTTCGATCTGAGTTCCCTAGTGCCTCTGTTTTCTAATATATACTCATTTATCATGTTTTGTCTTGATTCTTTATTTCCTTCATCATTGTGTGCCAACATTTGAATTAAATCATTGAATTGCTTGAATACGGTTGAATACAATTAAGTCTCTTCTTAATTAAAGCCAATAAGTACATGTGGGGGCCGGCCTCGGCCGGGCGTAGATGGGTGCCTAACACCTTCCCATCCGCGTACCCTCGCTCCGAACCCGAACGATCTCTGGTTATAGTAGGTTAGACCCTTCTGTTGACACCCAATTTTGTACCGCCTGACATTTTGGACCACCTTTAAGCCCAATGATGAAGGGCAGCAGCAGATGAACTACCACGAGCGAGCCCGAAAGACCCATGCAGGAACAACGTGGCTTTTTGATAGTTTTTGATACCCCATGATCATATGAGCATGGTTCATGCACATACGTGCATCTTCCATGCACGTACGATCATGCAACCTGGTTTTTTTATACCCCATGATCGTACGAGCATGGATCATGCACGTACGTGCATCTTCCATGCACGTACGATCATGCCCTTTATTTTCGAAATTTTCAGCTTTTCCCCCCAAATCGTTTCTTTCCTTGTGAAGCCCCTATGCTGATAGCTGCTTGGTGGCGGCTGACAAACCCTAATAGACCCCGAATTAAACCCTAATCCTTGCCTATATATACCCCATTTTCATCTAAGAGAAAGGATCCAACTTTTGCACCCAGCCTCCACCCCGAAAGATCCGAAAACTCATAGTTGTGACTGCAGCAAGTTTGGAAGGCGAGTTTGTGGAGTAATCACTGTTGCCCGTACCTGAGGGTAACGATTTTCAATCCTTCATTCTATTTCCTTGTGATTTAGCATGATTATTAACTGTATGAAATGTGCATAACATCTTTTGCATCCCTTTCATTTAATGGTTGGCATTTCGATTTATTTCAACATTTATTCATCCCTCGCATATGATATTTGATATTCCAAACATTGCTCCAGCATAAAGGATAGGAAGAATCATGCAATTGGATCCATCCATCAATTCCGATATTCAACTCGCATGATTTAGCCTGTGTAGATGAATACTATTTATTATATGTACACCCTCATCAATATTTACCATCATTTCTTCATCACTTAGATTTAGATCATTTGTATCATCTCTGAATCATATTTGGGTTAATTTCATGTATATATCTGAGTTATGGATTCGTTCAAGCAGAACATGGCAAGCGTTAGGTTGATTTATGGGGCGTGTACGTACGTACATATGATATGCACGTACGTGCATCCCATATGCACGTACGTGCATGAGCCACGTTTTACAAACTAATCCTTGTTTTGCAGGCTGTGTAAGTATGATTCGACTCTGTTAAATGCTTTTGTTTTCTGCGTATATATTTATTTCTCCCGTTTTACCTTAATTTTATACCTATTTGTCATTGTGTGCCATCGATTAAATTAAATCACTGAATTGCTTGAATAAGGTTGAGCCTAATTAAGTCCTTTTTAATTAAAGCCAATAAGTACATGTGGGGGCCGGCTTCGGCCGGGCGTAGATGGGTGCCTAACACCTTCCCATCCGCGTATCCTAGCTCCGAAACCGAACGATCTCTGGTTATGGTAAGTTGGACCCTTCCAAAGGGTCAATTGGTTCCCGAAGCCAAATCGGGTGGCGACTCCTTTTTCGCCCTAATCATTCGTGGTTAGTGGCATACTACTCCCGAGCCCCGCGTGGTCTAGGACACGGCGCTCACAATGGCGACTCCACTGGGGATGGAGAGCTAAACTCCAAGGTATTTATTGGCTTTAATTAATTAGGAGATTTAATTGGGCAAAACCAAAATTGCACACACGCGCACAATTTTGGCATTTATTATCCCTCGATGGCAGTCTGATTTGAGACCCGGGTTCCATTTAGTTCCTATGGGCAACTCGATTCAGCACCATCAACCCACGGCCTGTGCCACTGGCCTGTAATAAGCTAGTAAGTACGTTAACGGGTTGCTCTTTGAGCACCCTAGCCTGGGTGACCCTTGAACGAGAAGTACCCTAATTGACCGACCACACTAATGTCCCCCACAGACCATTGCATAGCCTTGATTGAATGTGTGTCATTATGCATGTCATGTTGCATTTGCACTTAGGCCTATGATGTTTAGGTTAGGGGGCAAAGCCCATCATTGTCTATTATCTTTTCAAGTCTAGGCCCAATTGAGAGGTGAGGTGTGTGATCATGTAATTAGACCCAAGCCCAAAAAAAAAAAATCCAAAAAAAAAATCCAAAAAAAAAAAATCCAAAAAATCAAAAAAGAAAAATTCAAAGAAAATATGGGCTTGGATCCAAAGTGAAAGATTATGTGAATATTGTAATGGGCCTAGGTGCAAAAAAGGATGGACTTTGGTTGGTTAAACCCAATGTGATACTTTAACTTCATGTGTCCTTAATGTGATTCTATGGGGTTGTAGATCCATTATCATCTCATCTTCCTAGGGGCATCTCATTGATTGTAGTCATCTTATTCATTAGGGGTCTTAGGTTCTTTGTATCTCCTTTGATGTGTGGTCTTTTAGTTGGTCCATTTTAGGGGCATTAGGCCCATTCATTTTAAGTTTACATCTTTTCCTTTTTGGTTTTGTATGTTGTTATCATATCTCTTGTCTAGGTCTTTAGTTGTCATTTTAGGAGTCTAGGTCCATTTGCATCCTCCATATTAGGTCATTGTCATTTGTTCATCTCATTCTAAGTGTGTCTAAGTTCTCCCTTTGGTTCAACCCCTTTAGTCTTTGTTTGTCTTCATCTTATTCCAAGGGCATGTTTGGATGGAAATTGATATGGAATCATTATGAATAATTAAAGTAAATAGCTTTTATAAGGATAAACACATTCCTTGCAGGGGTAACCAATCATTGCTTGGGTTCGTAATTCATTTGGAAGGTTAGAAAGAGCAGAAACATCACAAACCACTGAAATGGATGCTGAACAAGATTTGGTGAAGAAGCTGGAAGAAATGATGGCAAAGATGATGGAAAGATCAATGGCGCCTATTTTGAAAAGACTCCAGAAGATTGAAGTTAACCAGGGTAAACAGACAGTTGAGACTGGGGAAGAGGATGAAGATTTTATTTTTGATGAAAAAGACCATGAGGACTACCTTAAGAAGAAGGAAACTGAGGCCAAGAAGAAGGAAGCTGAAGCTAAGAAGGAATCTGAAGCCGAGAAGAAAGCTAAAAGGAGAGAGGTGCAAGACATTTCTGATAAGGTAGAAAAAATGAAGACTATTTTGAGGAAATCCCAAGGTGTTGAAGAGTACATGCTAGACATGGATGAGTTATGCCCATTCCCGAACGTCCAATTACCCCCAAAATTCAAAATGCCAAAGATGGACGTGTTTGATGGGACTGGTAATCCTCGCAATCACTTGAAACAGTACATTCTAGCAATGAAACCTATGGGACTTTCTGAAGAGCAAATTGTGCATTGTTTCCCTAGAACTCTTAATGGCGATGCTATGAACTGGTACCTTTCCTTGAACAATGCGAAGACCCAAGACTGGAAGGAGCTGGCTATGGAGTTTGTGCACCATTATAACTACAATGTCCAACTTGATGTCACTCTAAGAGATTTGGAGACCACTAAGCAGAAGAATAATGAGACATTCTCTGAGTTCTTGACAAGGTGGAGGGCTAAAGCCGTTAAAATGCCCAATCGTCCAACTGAGAAGGATCAGGTGCGCATGATTGTGAAGAATCTTCTGCCGATTTTCGGAAGACCATTGATGCCGATACCATTGAAGACTTTTGAGGATTTGTATGATGCTGGTATACAAGTTGAAGATGGCATGGATAGCGGGTCGATTGACAAAAATGATGGGAAGAAGCGTGCATATGGATTTGGTAGCTCGAGTGCAAGTAATGGTAGTAAGCCGAATGAAGTGAACACTGTTAATTCGCGTAATGGACCTAGGGAATTCTTTCCACTTGGTGTGTCCCTATCTACAGCCCTTCGGAATTTAGTGAAAAGAGGAAAGTTGAAGCCACTAGATCCTACTCCTATCAACAAATCAGCACCTAACTACAATGAGACTGAGTACTGTGATTTTCACCAGAGTCATGGCCATCACACTGATAAATGCGGTCGTCTTCGCCATACCATTCAGGACATGATTGATTCAGGGAAGCTTCCTAAACCAGGATTGCCTAATATATCGACGAATCTACTTCCAAACTATCATGCCATGCCACCTCCAAATGGCGATGGGGCGTTGTGGATTGGAAAGAAAACGGTTGCTTAGTTTCTTTGGTTTTAAGATATTATTTGAATAATTGGTCATTTTGATTGGATTTTCATTATGACTGTTTCTTTTGCTTATCAATGAATGGTTTGCATTAATTGCCTGCTTTCGTTAAATTTGATGTGGTTTGCCTTTCTAACACATGAGTTAATATGCTTGCCCTTTTAATACTTGAATTGTGAACAATGAAAATCAAAATGAAGAGAGGCCATCATTTCTACTATCCTCCAAAAGAAAAGAAAAAATCCGTTGCTAACCCTTTTGAGCCTAAATTATTTCTTTTTTTGATACCCTTGTCAAGGATTACCCCCCTACGCTAGGGGCAAATTTTAAAGAGGTGTTGAGAAAGAAAAAAAGAAAAGAAAAATGGTGCTAGAATAAAAAAAAAATGAGAAAGAAAGAAAGAAAGAAAAAAAAGGAAAAAAGAAAAAAATGGTGCTAGAATGAAATAGCGAATTGATTACCAAGCTGGGAAGTGAAGTGAAGGAACACCATTGAGGTAATCCTTGACAGATAGGAACCCATGGAAATAAATTTTGAGCCTTTTCAATCTTTTCTTTCTTGAGCCTAGAACCCCGAGCCTACATTACAGTCCAGATAAAGTCCTCTCTGATTGATTGAAGTTGTTCAAGTGAACTACGTAAGGCTTGATCCCTTCTTAGGTACGTAGGCAACCTTTAGAGGTGCAGCCACATTATTATTCATGCAAGGGGCATCTGCTAAAAGACTCATGTGTTGGAAGATTGAACCATTGATAATTCAAAAGGAAGATTGGGATTTTATGCCATGGAAGAAGGTCTCAAGCAGTTCAATGTGATGGTGAGAATAATTCTTTGAAGGTGCTGATGGGTTGATTATGGGAAGAATAAGGAGAAGAAGGCCCGCTAGGTTGAAAACCCGAAAGGGCGACCTAGGCAAAAGTTAGGGCATGAGGAAAATGAAAAGATGAAAAAGAAAAAAATATATATAAGAAGAAAATAATAAAATGAAGAAAATGATGAAGGAAGGATTTCAAGCAAGAAGCAAGGTGAACCTTGCGAGGGATGTGTCCCAAAATAAAAGAATATTTCAAAGATTATCCATGTTGGTCTCATGAATCAATTTCCTCCTTAGTGTGTCTTGGGAGTCTTCTTATCTAAGGGCTTTTGTTTTATAAGTCATTCTTCTGTTATCCATCCTTTAGACTAGGGTCTGTTTTTGTCGTTATTCCTTGAAATAGGGTCTGCATTCATGTAACTTCATATCTTTGAGCATCCCCTAAGGAAGGGATGAGGTTTGTTTGCTTGTGCATTCCCAGGGAAAGGAATTGCATTTCTTTCTTATCCACAGGGACAGGGATAAAATTTCTATGCTTGTTTATGATCCACAAGGAAAGGATCGTGCTTTTATCCACAGGGACAGGGATAAAATTTCTATGTTTGTTTATGATCCACAGGGAAAGGGATCGTGCTTTTATCCACAGGGACAGGGATAAAATTTCTATATTTGTTTATGATCCACAGGGACAGGGATCGTGCTTTTATCCACAGGGACAAGGATAAAATTTCCATATTTGTTTATGATCCACAGGGACAGGGATCGTGCTTTTATCCACAGGGACAGGGATAAAATTTCTATGTTTGTTTATGATCCACAGGGAAAGGGATCGTGCTTTTATCCACAGGGACAGGGATAAAATTTCTATGTTTGTTTATGATCCACAGGGAAAGGGATCGTGCTTTTATCCACAGGGACATGGATAAAATTTCTATATCTACAGGGAAAGGGATCATGCTTTTATTCCCCGGGAAAGGAATAAAGATATCTTTGGCATCTTCATTGCTATGTTACTCTTCGCAGTTAGTAGTTTCGAGAAATTACTTACTGAGTGCCCCATTGTCTTGCATGAACTACGATAGGTCTGATCTCCATAGAGTACGTAGGAAGTTAGGCGAAGCCTAATCCGACCCTCATGCATGCATTTGCATTTATTACATGTGCACTTTTGGTTCAGGAAAGTCAGTCGGTTCAAAATGGTTTGTCTTCTGGTCTTCTGATTCCAATCACTTTGTGAATGAAACCGAAAGAAGGGGCAACTGTTGACACCCAATTTTGTACCGCCTGACATTTTGGACCACCTTTAAGCCCAATGATGAAGGGCAGCAGCAGATGAACTACCACGAGCGAGCCCGAAAGACCCATGCAGGAACAACGTGGCTTTTTGATAGTTTTTGATACCCTATGATCATATGAGCATGGTTCATGCACATACGTGCATCTTCCATGCACGTACGATCATGCAACCTGGTTTTTTTATACCCCATGATCGTACGAGCATGGATCATGCACGTACGTGCATCTTCCATGCACGTACGATCATGCTCTTTATTTTTGAAATTTTCAGCTTTTCCTCCCAAATCGTTTCTTTCCTTGTGAAGCCCCTATGCTGATAGCTGCTTGGTGGCGGCTGACAAACCCTAATAGACCCCGAATTAAACCCTAATCCTTGCCTATATATACCCCATTTTCATCTAAGAGAAAGGATCCAACTTTTGCACCCAGCCTCCACCCCGAAAGATCCGAAAACTCATAGTTGTGACTGCAGCAAGTTTGGAAGGCGAGTTTGTGGAGTAATCACTGTTGCCCGTACCTGAGGGTAACGATTTTCAATCCTTCATTCTATTTCCTTGTGATTTAGCATGATTATTAACTGTATGAAATGTGCATAACATCTTTTGCATCCCTTTCATTTAATGGTTGGCATTTCGATTTATTTCAACATTTATTCATCCCTCGCATATGATATTTGATATTCCAAACATTACTCCAGCATAAAGGATAGGAAGAATCATGCAATTGGATCCATCCATCAATTCCGATATTCAACTCGCATGATTTAGCCTGTGTAGATGAATACTATTTATTATATGTACACCCTCATCAATATTTACCATCATTTCTTCGTCACTTAGATTTAGATCATTTGTATCATCTCTGAATCATATTTGGGTTAATTTCATGTATATATCTGAGTTATGGATTCGTTCAAGCAGAACATGGCAAGCGTTAGGTTGATTTATGGGGCGTGTACGTACGTACATATGATATGCACGTACGTGCATCCCATATGCACGTACGTGCATGAGCCACGTTTTACAAACTAATCCTTGTTTTGCAGGCTGTGTAAGTATGATTCGACTTTGTTAAATGCTTTTGTTTTCTGCGTATATATTTATTTCTCCCGTTTTACCTTGATTTTATACCTATTTGTCATTGTGTGCCATCGATTAAATTAAATCACTGAATTGCTTGAATAAGGTTGAGCCTAATTAAGTCCTTTTTAATTAAAGCCAATATGTACATGTGGGGGCCGGCTTCGGCCGGGCGTAGATGGTGCCTAACACCTTCCCATCCGCGTATCCTAGCTCCAAACCCGAACGATCTCTGGTTATGGTAAGTTGGACCCTTCCAAAGGGTCAATTGGTTCCCGAAGCCAAATCGGGTGGCGACTCCTTTTTCACCCTAATCATTCGTGGTTAGTGGCATACTACTCCCGAGCCCCGCGTGGTCTAGGACACGGCGCTCACACCTTCCTAAGGGTCAATTGGTTCCCGAAGCCAATTCGGGTGGTGACTCCTTTTTTACCCTAATTATTCGTGGTTAGTGGCGTACTACTCCCCGAGCCGAGCGTGGTTTAGGACACGGCGCTCACAGGCTATGACAAGATCTAGAATCAATTTTTCGAGGAGTAGGTAGCGAGTTTCAGCATCTAATAGTGTCTTGCTAATATAATAGATTGGCTTTTGGGTGAGTCCACGCTGGGCAATGAGTACTGTAGACACCCCATTTTCATCCCCATGAGATCATGATATCATTTGGTTAGGTTTAGAAGCATCTAGGAGTCCCTAAGCATTAAATGACACTTTTGCCCTTTTAAGCCTTAGGAGAATAGGTCATCATTGCATGCATGTTTTTGTCTCTTTGTTGAGTCCCATCACTTGCATTTAGCTTCTAGGATCATTTTGGATATGTGTGTCAAATTTGGTTCAATTCCAGATAGGTTTGGATAGTTAATTAGAACTTTTGCGACTTGAAGGGCAATTTCGTCTTTTACTTCGTATATTTTCCAATTGACCTCCAAATTTGTTTCGGAGTGTTCCATAATGAGTCTAATTAAAGTGCCAATTTAATTTATTGATAGGTTTGGGATTGGTTCACCACATTACCCTATGGTTAATTGACCTTTTTTCGAATAATCGCCTCATGAAAACCCAGCCACTTGACCGTGGTTAGAGATTTTTGGTTCAAGAATATTTTAGGCTTATTCTACATTGAATCCTTAAAATTTTGGCTTTTGAATCACTCAAATCGGAGTTAAAATGAAGAATTTGTGTCCGTTTGAAATTTGGAGTCCGAACCGAGCTAGAATTCCAACTTTTTTGGATTCCTCTCGGGTGACCGGTTCACCCAACCGGTCACCCGAGAGCTCCATCCTAATTTGTCTCCCTTTGAATTTTTGACAGAATGGGACTCTACCACTCCGAATTTCAGCCTTCTAAATGACTTCTAAGCCTATTGGGAGATGGTTTTGAGTTGTTTAACATTCATGGGATTTAATTACAGCCCTAGATTGATTTTATGGTGAATTAATCTCAACCATTGGTTCATATGGTTTGTTGGTTATAAATAGAGGCTCATTCATCAGCATAAGGGACTTTTTGGTTTTTGCTGGACTTTTGGCTTATTTGACACATCATATTCATTAGAGAGAGAGGGACCACGAGTTTGCACACACCCATATCACTTGGAGGAGGCTTTCTACTGCAATTTCAAAGGAGAACTAGAAGGAAACTAAGCCAAAGATAAAGAAGAACGCAGCGAAGACCTTTGCTTTGTTGTAAGTCTCGTTTGCATCCTTTTACGATTCTTTCTTCTTCTACTCCATTCTCTGCATAATTATGGCTTAGAATTGAATTAGGAATCATATATACTCTATATTTTAGAATGAATATGATTCAAATATGATGTGAAAGCATGTTAGTGGATTAGGAATGCGAATTGTTTGCTGTTAGGATAGTTTCTCTCTTAAGGATAGAGGTACGTTTTGCACAGAAAATTGGTTGATGTGTTTAGGCTGTTTTCTCTTCATGGTTCAATTATATGCATAATTTTAAACATCTTTTGTATAGGACACTTGCTGTGTAAGCCTCATCTTTATAAGTGTATGGATGATTATTCTTTTCGAGGATAATTATCGTCCTTAGAGAGTGAGGTTGTGCATGGGTGCTTTCTGGAGTGTGTTTAAGTGCGATGTGAGTTTCTTTGCATTCTTAGGTATATATTTTATGTAGGATATGTGAATAAACCATTCATGCGGAGTGATTTCTACATAAAATTATCTCCGAATAGTTTTACTTAAAAAAGCTCGCCGTAAGGATGATTATTTCACATTCTTACATAAAGTACTTACCTATGGCATCATGTTAGATTTTATTTTCATGTTTTTGAATCGTCATATGATATTTTCATCGTGATAGTTCATATTTGACATGTTTTTGATAGTTTTGTGCATGTTAGGGTGTTTAGAGCATATAGGAGCATATTAGGGTTTTGTTTCTCTTTTGATTTTTGTTATTTGCATGAGTATTGGGTCATTATATGCATGTTTAGTATTCTGTCCAGATTTGATTTAGGTCTTCTAATGATGATTTGAGCAGGAATATGGTTGATTTGAGCTTAATAATTGTCCTATAGAATACATAGGGTAATTAATTGGTGATTTCTCGATGTTTCGGGATAGTTTGAGCATATAGGAGCATATAGGATTGTGTTTTTCTTTTGATCTTTGTTATTTGCATGAGTTTTAGGTCACAATATGCATGTTTAGCATTCTGTCCAGATTTGATTTAGGTCTCCTAATGATCATTTGAACATGAATATAGTTGGTTTGAGCTTAATAATTGCCCTATAGAATACATAGGGTGATTAATTGGTGTTTTCTCGATGTTTCGGGATAATTTGCATATGGTAAGTGGTTCATGGTAAGTCTTTTGTGAATTGTTCTCTTCTCCCCCCTTGGGTTATTGTCTTTACTTTGGATTAGAAGTCCTAAGTTTCCAACTCTTTTAAAATTCTGTTTTAATTAGAGTTCTATCTCTTTTAGAATTCTACTTTTCTCAAACTTCTTTTTGGATAAGAGTTCTATCTCTTTTCAAATTCTATCTTTTCTCGAATTCCTTTTTTTGAAATCCTTCTTCTTTTAAAACTCTTCTTTTCTTTTAATGGAAACTTAGGGTTTATAGTTCATTGTAAAGGGAGTAACCCCTTCTCAATCGAACTACGTGGACTTTGATCCTTACATCTTTGCATGTAAGGTACGTAGGCGCTCATTTGATGTTCAAGTCCGCCCTAGGATACTAAGTATCCTAGGTTTTCTTTTTTTTCTTTCTTTTTATCCATTTGTCCATCACATATATGCTAGTGGAGTAGGATGGACCCATACTTGTACATTTATCCAT
Organism: Liquidambar formosana; assembly: GCA_039720395.1. Classification (NCBI taxonomy): domain Eukaryota; kingdom Viridiplantae; phylum Streptophyta; class Magnoliopsida; order Saxifragales; family Altingiaceae; genus Liquidambar; species Liquidambar formosana. The sequence continues at coordinate 36,693,895 of CM077823.1, read as the reverse complement.
CACATATTTGTTAGTGGATAGGATGGATTTGTTTGCCTATTCTCTCTCTCTACTGCTTTCCATATCTCTCATATTTGTTCATAGATGTTTACATGCTTTGTGGATGTTTATTGCTTTATGGATATCTATGGATGAATGTGATTGGTTTATGGATGATTCTTTGCATATGCATGGTGACTAATTAGGTAGTGATTGAAATAGCCCATATAAATTCAGAGACCCATTTTGGGGCGATGTAGGTGCCTATAGGATGTTTCTTAGAACCTTCCCACATCGTAACTTAGTCTCCGAATCCTCTCTTATTTTGATAGACCTGCTTTTCCTTGATCGGAGTCATGTGGTTTGTTTTCAAAGGTTTCCTTTCAAAACTATTTTCAAGGTTTTCTTTTTTCCTTAAAAAATGAGGTGGCGACTCCTTGTTTGTTATGTTTTTGTGAACATTGTAAAAACCAGATTTTTATTAATTTAAATCTCTACAAGTCTTTTTAAAAGAAGGGTTTTTTCCTTCCTCCTCCGAATCAAAACCCGTGGTTCACAAGTACGCCGCTAAGTGAATGGGTTGACACGGCAAGGTAGAGATAAAGTGTTTCCCTGTGGCGAGGGTGGGTCAAGGTGGGGAGTGTTTCTAAGTGAGCAACCAACTTCTGGTAAGCTTCCTAGCACTCTGTATCCCATCCCGAGTTCTTACCCTTCTTTAGTATCTAAAAGAAAGGGTGGCACTTGTCTGATGACCTCGAGATAAATCTGCTAAGTGCTGCCACTATGCCGTTCAACTATTGGACATCCCTGACTTTTGTTGGTGTTCTGAGGGTTCTGATTGCCTCAATCTTACTTGGGTTTGCTTCAATCCCCCTTCTCGAGACTAAGTGACCCAAGAACTTTCCCAAACTTATTCCGAATGAACTTTTCTTTGCGTTCAACTTCATCTCGCACTCCCTGAGTTGGGCGAAGGCCTCAGTCAGGTCTGCCAAATGGTTCTTCTCAGAACTGCTCTTAATAATAGTATCATCAACGTACGCCTCTAAGTTTTTGCCAATCAGTCCTTCAAACATCCTGCTTATAAGACATTAATAGGTTGCCCCAGCATTCTTCAGTCCAAATGGCATTACCTTGTAGCAGTATGTCCCCTTAAGAGTAATGAACCCTGTTTTGTCTTGATCATGCTCTACCATAGGAATTTGATGATAACCCGAGAAGGCATCGAAGATACTCAATCGCTCATATCCCGAGATAAAGTCAATTAACTGGTCAATCTTCGGTAAAGGAAAACTGTCCTTCGGGCAAGCTTTATTGAGGTCTGTAAAATCAATACAAACACACTAGTCCCCAGTCTTCTTTCTTACACACACGGGATTAGCTAACCAACTTGGGTACTTCACTTCTCTGATAAATCCTGCTTTCAGGAGCTTATCTACTTCGGCAAAAATTGTTTCAGCTCGATCATCAGACAACCTTCGTTGCTTCTGAACCACTGGCTTGCAATTCAGATTAACCTACAGCTCGTGTGTGATAATCCTTGGGTCAATTCCAGGCATTTCATGGAGCGACCAAACAAATACATCGACATTATCTTTTAAGAATTTGAACAATTTTGTAGCGTCAGTCTCATTCAGTGACTTTCCAATCCAAAAGAACCTCTCCGGATCCTCGGGATTAATTATTTTCTTTACAAGCTCTTCCCCTATTCGGTCTGCGGGCTCCAGAGCAGTTTCTTCCACCCCGAGCCGTTCCCCCTTTCGTTACTTTAAGGGGATTTCATCGACTTTGGCTTTTTTCTTCTGCTCTACTACCTGCTTCGATGTCTTGATTTTGCCAGCCCCCGAACTAGGGAGGCGTGGGATTTTGGACTTCAATTTTTCCTCAGAGGAGGTTGAGTGGCCTACATACTCTGCCAGAAAATACTCCCTAGCTGCTACCTGGTTTCCCTTTATCTCTATGATCCCCTCTGGACTCGAGAACCTAATAGACTAGTAGTAAGAGGACGGGACAGCCTTAATGGCGTGGATCCAAGGTCGCCCAAGTATTACGTTATAGGCTAACCTCTCCTGAATTACTACAAAGGTTTCCATGGATTGGACTGGACTAGCCCGAACTGGGAGAGTGATCTACCCCAATGGAAAAGTCATGTTCCCATTGAAAGCTTTCAAGCTAACGTGGCAAAGTTTGAGGTTTGAGTCCTTCAACCCGAGTTGACCAAACAACTTTTGGAACATCACATTCACAGATGCCCCGTTGTCCACATAGACTTTCCCCACATCATAGTTCCCTTTAAGCATGCGTACAACCAAAGCGTTGTTGTAGGGGCATCGTACTGTCCCATCAGACTCTGCATCCCCAAAGAACAGCAATTTTTCTCCAGTCTCTCTTTCATCTCGAGGTAGTAGTACTGGTTCATTCCTGATGTCACTGACCTCGGTATCTTGGCAAGCCATCCTATATTGTGCCCTGAGCTAGCTAGTTGACAGAGCAGTTTCCTTATATCCCCCTGTGATCATATCAATCCTCTCGAGGACTTTTGGCTGTGTGGCTTGGGGAGCTCTGTTCTCAGGCTTTTTCTGTTCGAATGGCTATCCTTTCTCACCTCGGGCTATAAATTCATTCAACTTTCCTTCCTTGGCCCAGACCTCAAGATTGTACTTCAGGATCTTGCAATCTTCTGTTTTATGGCTATGATATTTGTGATAACTGCAAAACAACTTTCTGTTTCTCTTCTCGGGCTCTTTAAACATGGGTCTAGGTCTTTGGAAAAAGTCTCTATCTTCTACTGCCTTCATCTATTTGTAAATAGGGAGAGTGAATACAGTGAAGATGGCTTGGTTTGTATTGGAAGGTGGCTTTGACTTTTCTCCTCAGGGGCTATCCTTCCGGGGCTTTGAGTCTTTTCTCTTATCGTCTTTCTCATTGGTTTTGGTAGGCTATAGGCTGTAGAAGTCGTCTAGCTTTGAATAGTTGGCCACAGTGGAGAGTAGTTTGGCTAAGTTTCTGGGGGGATTAACTGTCAACTCCTTAAACAGAGGTGATGGCTTCTTCAGCCCAAGGCAAAATAAATCCATGGCATTCTTCTCAATCAGGTCGGCAATCTCATTGTAAACCTCCCAAAACCTTTGAGAATATTCCCGAAGTCCTTCCCCATCTTTCTGCTTCAGTTTGTATAGGTTCTGCATGGTCCTCAAGAATTTGCAACTAGTGATGAACCTCTTCTTAAACAGCTTGCTCAGTTCTTGCCAGCTGTCAATAGACTCATCTGAAATCTTGGCCCACCACTTAAGAGCCACATCCCCCAAACTCATAGGAAATATTTTACAGAGAAAACCCTCATTTCTAGCATATAATGACATACATTGCAAATAATAATTTAAATGATGGTTTGGGTCTATTGAAAGAGAGTAAAGAGTAAAGGTTATCTCGAAGTACCCATGTGGGATTGGGACCCGTTGAATCCACCTCGTGAATGGACTTCTAGCCACAGTAGTGCTCCCTAGTCTTTCTCCTCCTCTACTCTGATTACCCTAGTGTCTCTTGGAGCCTTCTTCCTCATTTCTCTCTTGCCTGGGAGATCAGAATGTTTTCTGCTCGTTCCCCCAGTACTCCTTTACCTTCTTCTTTCAGGAGACCGAGACCTATGGTGTTGTCTCTTGTCCCTGTGAGTTACATTCCCAAAACCCATTTGAGCATGAGGTCTACGATGGTCCTCGTTCCATCTCCGGGAGTGACCTGAACGCCTAGAACTGCGCTTAGGGGATCTTTGCACTAACTTGTGGTACTGTCTATCTCCCCTTCCTGAGTGCCATTGTTCTAGGCTAGTTAATCGTGGCTCGTCATTGTGTCTGCTGTGGTGGTGATGGTGGTGCGAGGCCCCAGGTCTAGGTGAGCTTTTCTGGTACCGAGTGCGATGGAGTGGACTGGTTTGGCTAGCCTCCTCAGCAACAACATTAACTCTGTGAGGGGAAAAAGTTCACTGGAGGTAGCGGTGGTAGTTCTACTCTACAGTCAGCTTGGTGAGCTGTGCCGATCGAATCTCCAATTGCATAGTTGCAATCAATTCCACCACCGCTGCTGGGTTAGGGTTGTTCATCACAGCCTTGTCAAACGCAGCTTTCAGGACAGACTGGTCATCAAGAGAGTGGAGAACAGCAGACATCTCCAGGGAGATTTGATGCTGCTGAATCGAGGGAAGCTGACTGGTTCCTACCAGAGGTAATGGTGGGTTTGCCTGTAAAGGCTAGGTTTCTGCTCGCTTCCCAGCGTCGCCTCCAACTGCTTGGTCTACGCGAGTAAAGTTTGCTCCAGATCTTGTTCGCCCATAAGTAGGCAGAGGTGGAGTAGCCATCTTATCACGATGGTTCCCACAGACGGTGCCAAATTGTACGGGGTAAAATCTGTTCCCCAAGACCTGACGTTGATGAAGGAGCTTGTCCTCGCGCTTGGACCTACACTTACAAACTTGGAAACAAAGTCAGAAGGTAGGCCAAGGTGGGTTTTGGCCAAGCCCTCTCCAAAGCTTAAGTCAAAAGCTGTTTATAGCGAAAGAGGCAAGGAAGAAGATGAATTTCAGAGGATTAGGGTACTGTAGCTTACCTCATTTGGCTGTATCGTATTCTTTTTATACCCACCTGTACGGACTGACCATGTGAGGTCAGGTAACTGCCTTGGTTAGGTCAGATCTGACCATGGTTAGCCAGTAACCGTCTGATCATGGTTTGTTGATCGTGGTTAGGCAAGGAACCATGGTTTCTTGTAACCACTGTGTCAGGAATTACAGCTGCTGCAACAGTTTTGGACTGTAGTAAGATTTGGATTGTAGTGTGAGTCATAGGACAGGTGCCCTGAGCTGAATGTGAGGCCCCGAGCTGGGAGATTATATGCACTGTAATGGGCCTGGTTGAATTGCCTTTGCCATGTGTCGGTATTTTTGGTTTGAGCTCTCTATCCCAAATTGGATCCTCGGTTCAGAGATATTCCCACACAGTAACCCACGGGTTTCACATCATTGGGTGTTAGGACTACAGGTCCAAAAGCTTTGCGTTTTTCTAGCGAATCCAATTCTGCTTGGATTACTTCTTTCCACTTTAACCAATCAGGTCTACTGTGACATTCGTCTACAATACGTGGTTCAAAATCGTCATCATCTTTTGAGATTTCAATAGCTACTGCGAGAGAAAATACATCATTAATAACCACTTCTGTGCGATCCCACAATTCTCTTGTACATGTATAGTTTATGGAAATTTCTTCATTTCCATGTATATATGCCTCTTTATTGTTTTTTGTCTTTTCAAGGACATTTTCCTCTTCAGGAGTTATTATATCAGAATTTGTGGGAATATTTATTTCTGGTTCAATAGACTCCTAGAGTGCTATTTTCTATATTTTGTTGCCCTTTTATTTTCCTCTTTCGGGTAACTAAATCTTTTGAACCCAAAGGTCTACCACGTTTCAGGCGTGTAGTAGATGATTCATTTGCTGTAATGATAGTAGACTTACCAATTGGTACATTGATCTTTGCTGGTGTATTTGCAGCCGGTATATAAGACTTAGTTACTTTCGCTGCGTCTGTAAATGCATCAGTCATTTGATTAGCAATCTTCTGAAGATGACTGATCCTCTGCACTTCAGTTTCATATTGAGCAGTGCGCGGATCAAGATGGGACAAAGATGGTACATTCCAAGAAAGTTCACGCTGTTCCTCTATTGGTGGATTTCCTCCCCCTAACGGTGGGTGTGAACCCGGAAATTGGGCCCACTAGGGATTGAAAAGAAAGTGGGTTTGAAAAAGAAAAAGGAAAGGAGTCGCCACCTTATTTTTTAAAGGAAACAAGGAAAACCCTAAAAATAGTTTGTTTTAGGAAAACAATTTGAATGACTCCATAAAAAAGGAAAGGCAAAAACCAATCTTTTGAAAACCAAAGAAATCGGGGATTCGGAGGCTAAGTTATGACATGGGAAGGTTCTAGGCAAAGCCTATAGGCACCCATGTCACCCTTTCGGTCTCTCAGTTCATTTGGGCTAAATTAAAGTCTTTCCATACAAAAATCAGCAAGTATATCATCACAAGAATTGCATGCATATCATATATTTCATTCATCCATCCATGCATAATAAGCAAATAAAAATAGAAAATAAAAAGAAGAAAAGAAAACATAAATAAACCTAGGATGCTTGGATCCTAGAACGGACTTGAGCCTCACGAAGAGCGCCTACGTACCATGCAACGAAATACATGGATCAAAGTCCACGTAGTTCGATTAGAACTAAGGTTAAGACTTAATACAAACCTATGGTTAAAACCCTAGGTTTCCTTATTTGATCAAAAGAGTTGAATTTGATAGAGAGTTTGATTTTAGAAAGAACTCCACAAAATGGAAACTTTAATAAAAACCAGAATTTTATTTATGAAGGAAACCTTTGATTAAACCATAGACTTGTATTAAAAATTAACCCTAAATAGGGAGAAGAGAAGGGATAAGGAAGAAAGGTGAATTGGGGCACCTTCACACCCACTTACCTGAGCGCAATTGCTCCAAACATTAGCCATTTCAGACATAAGCAGCCCTATTTGCCATAGGACAAATACCACACCTATTTGCACCCTTACAAGTGCTCAAAACCATGCAAAAACACTAACATGCAAATCTGGACAGAATAGTATTATGACCTAAAATCATCCACTAAGCATGCCAATAGCAAAAACAACGAACAATAATAAGTCCTAACATATTCCTAGAACCATATCATGCATAAAAACCCTAAAACATACTAACATGCATGCAAAACTATCATGTTTACTCCATATGAAAAACATATACAGCAAACACGAAGAAAAACCAAATAAAAAAGTCTACTTTATCATGCTATATGAAAACAAACACAAAACAATAACTCTAAAACCCTAAACTCACAAATATGCTTAAAAACTCACAAGACATACTTTAATCATGCTAAAACCAAACTAAACAGAAATTATATCATGCATATTAACTAACTAAAGCAATATAACATGATGAAAATCCTAACTCTAACATGCAATGACACTAATCCTAGCACAAGGACAAACAGGAGCACAAGAATCATAACTATGCATTAAAAACCTAAAGGACAGCCCTAAAGCATGCTAAACAGTAGATAAAAAATAGATATTCCATGTATATTAACTAGCTAGAGTGTTAATACATGATAAAAAAGTTACCTTTAACATGCAATAAGCCTAACCCATATGAAAACCTAGTTTAAGCTTGAATAGAGAAGGAGAATACGTTATTCTCTCTCAAACACTCAAGTATTAATGCATAAAGTGGCTCCCCTTGTGTTTGTAATTGTTCGTGGCTCCTCAGGTCTTTAGAGTGAATCAAACCAACACGAATCCTCCTCTTTGTCAAAGTGGTATCACAGCAAAGAGATCAAAACTCACTCAACTTTGAAAAGAAATAGAAAACAAAAAGAGAACAAGAGAAAAGAAAAGTGATTTTCGTCACTTTGCAGCAGCAGCAACTTCAATCGCGTTTTTGGGTATGAAAACGTTGGATTTGGACAAAGCTTGTGAAATACAAAGTTGTAGAGAATTGAATTATCTTTCTAACAAGACCAATTTCATCAAATTCTGACTTCGGATGAAAAAGTTATGATTAAAATACGACTGCTGGTTTTCAGAAAATCTGCTGCTGAATTATGACGAATTTCACTCCCTCCAAACCCTCTTCTCCTCTCCCTTGTTTAAAGACATTAAGAGAGTATTTATAGCTGAAATCTGGAGTTTCCCTTTCCTTCCTGGACTAGGTTTCCTTGGAGAATAATCAAAAGGTATTTTATAATGATAAAAGACTTCTAATCTGAATAGGAAAAGGAAATTGTCTTTTATAAAAATTGGGAGACTGACCGCTAACACGCATGCACATGTATCGTATGTGCGTACACACACTCATCACATACGTACACGTGTTAGTGTCATGATAAAAATGGCTAATTTAATAAAATAATTTTCTTTTCATTTTAACCAAAAATCTCATGCTGTGATTCGCACTAATTCTTCAAGGATAATCCGTAAATAACCACACTAAACTCATCATCAAGCCATATCAAAATTGAACTTCATGAAACACTTTTGAGGGTAAAATGATGACTAATGAAAGTCAATTTGAAAAGATTTGGTTAGTAATTGTGAGTCAATTAGAGCTAACCCAAGGAAGGGTCAATTAACCAACTTGAACTACATCGAGCCATTTTAATCCCGAGCCATTGACTTACCAAATTGAACCTAGAAATACCTCTTATGCATCCATATGAACTCCAATTGACAATTTGGAGATCATTCCAAGGTCAAATGAAAAGTTTGGGACTTAAAAGAATATTATGCCCCTCAAGTCACAAAAGCTCTTATTATCCCTCAAGATCAACTCCAATTTGAACCAAAATTCATATCCATTGTCCTTGTGACTCTAGAAAACTAATGCAAGTGACTAGACTCAAAAACAAAACAAAAACATGCATGAAATGATGAGCCCTAGTAAGGTGGTGCAAAAATGGGGTGTGACAGTGGGAACTGTGTTTCATCAAAATGACAATCTGCAAATCTTGCTATAAAAACATCACCTGTCAATGGTGCAAGAAATCTCATAATGGAAGGTGAATCAAACCCAATATATATTCCCAATCGACGTTGAGGACCCATTTTAGTGCGTTGTGGGGTTAAAATTGGAACTTATACAGCACAACCAAAAGTTTGTAGATGGGAAATATTCGGTGGTTGACCAAGTACAAGTTGTAATGGTGATTGTTACTGATAAGTAGTAGTGCGAATACGAACCAATACTGCAGTATGTAAGATGGCATGTCCGCAAGCAGAAATAGGTAATTTGGTCTTCATAAGTAAAGGTCGAGCAATCAATTGAAGGCGTTTGATAAAAGCTTCTGCTAACCCATTCTGAGTATGGATATGAGCAACTGGATGTTCAATATCAATCCCAATTGACATGCAAAAGTCATCAAATATTTGAGATGTAAATTCACCGGCATTATCTAGGCGGATCTTCTTAATCGGATGATCTGAAAATTGTGTTTGTAACTTGATTATTTGGGCAAGGAGCCTAGCAAATGCAACATTGCGAGTAGATAGCAAACAAACATATGACCATCGCGTTGAGGCATTTATCAAAACTATAAAATATTGAAATGGTCCACATGGTGGAGAAATAGGTCCACATATATCCCCTTGAATTCGTTCCAAAAATTTTGGAGATTCAGCAATAACTTTTGTAGGAGATGGTCTAATAATCAATTTTCCTTGGGAGCAAGCAGTACATGGATAATCACTGGACAAGAGAATCTTCTGGCTCTTTAATGGATGTCCATGTGAATTGTTAAGGATTTGATGCCTCATTATTGATCCCGGGTAACCAAGTTGGTCATGCCAAAGCATAAAAGTTTTTGGATCAGAGGACTTCAGGCCCATCACCACATTTGATTCAATTGTTCTTATGGTTGTATAATACAACCCTAAAGAGAAAGCAGGAAGTTTCTCTAATACAAGCTTCTAGCCTGAAATAATAGAAGTAATGCATAGATATTCTACATTACATTCACATGTAGTTTCAATATGATATCCATTACAACGTATATCTTTAAAACTTAGCAGATTTCTTCTGGATCTAACTGAATATAAAGCATCATTAATATGTAAGTTTATTCCACCAGGGAACATGATTGTGGCTTTTCCGGAGCCATCAATCAGGTTTGCAGGACCTGATATTGTATTGACATTAATTTCATCTAATATAATGTCTGAAAAATATCTTTTATCTCGAAGGATAGTGTGCATTATGGCACTGTCTGCTAGACATATATCTCCACCAGTCATCTCGGAATTGAATAATTCATTATCAAGATCCATACCTTTTCATGAAAATATATAAGTTTAAGTCTAAAGACAAATAGATAAAATATGAAAACAAAATGCATATGAAATAACATTCTTATTGATAATAAGAAAATAGAAAAAGGTAATAACGTTAATTGATGTGGACATTTCCATCACCAATTAAATGGTCAATTTTTCCATTAGGCTCTTCAAAGAAGTCTAAAACATCTAAATGAGTTATATCCACACGGTCATTGTGATCAATAAAATTCGTTTCTACTTTCTTGCCCTTCTCCTTGATTGAGGCTTGGTAAAGTTTGACTAAATGGTCAAGCGTACAACAGATACGCAACCAAATGCCCTTTCATACCACAACTAAAGCAAATATCTTCATATTGCTTAAGCCTTTTATTTTTCTCTCTTTCTTGTTTGGCCTCATTAGTCGACCACTTCTGGTGGTATGATGTGGTTTTATTGTTGCAACCACCTAAATAATTATAATAACCACCACGTTGTGAATAATTATTTTGCCCACCACCGCGACCATGCCCACGACTATGGCCACGTCCACGACCTAGTCCACGACCACGAGACGATGTTGCATTCACTTCAGGGAATGCTGCAGAACCGGTTAGACGGGATTGGTGATTTTTCAGTAAAAGCTCGTTGTTTTGTTCAGCAACGAGAAGACATGATATCAATTCAGAATATTTTGAAAATCTACGCTCTCGATATTGCTGCTGCAGGAGCACATTCAAGGCGTGAAATGTAGAATACGTCTTTTTCTAACATGTCTTCTTCTGTTACTTTTTCTCCACACAATTTCAATTAGGAGCTAATTTTGAATAGTGCTAAGTTATACTCAATAATTGTTTTGAAATCTTGCAACCTCAGGTGCATCCAATCATAAGGAGCTTTAGAAGAATGACAGTTTTCTGGTGGTCATATCTATCTTTCAAGTCATTCTATAGGGCAAGAGGGTCCTTTACCGTGAGATATTCTGTTTTTAACCCCTCATCAAGGTGATGGCGAAGAAAAATCAATGCCTTGGCGTGATCCTGTAGGGACGCTTGATTTTCTTACTGAATTGTATTACCCAAATTCATTGTAGTAAGATGGATTTAATGTCACACCCCAAACCCAAGAGATTAAGTCTAAAGGCGCAATTAAACATTCGTATCTCAACCATTCTTGTGATCAATTAAATTCATCCATCCATAATAAAATTTCCAACAATGAAATCTGATGTACTAATAATCTCCAAAAATTCAGTGATGTCATAATCATCAACAATAACTAAAAATAATTGAAAAAGTTGTCTACTCAAACCTCATAACTCCAAACTTTAACAAATAACATCTAAAAATGAGTCCAAAAATCCTCTCATAAGAAAAAGAATCACTACGGAAACTAATACTAATAAATGTTCAATCTAATAGCTGCTAGCTTGACACGCTCTAAGCCTCCACTACACTTGGCCCAGCAATCTAACAAACTACTCATCTGAAAAATATATTGTAAGGGTGAGTATAACATACACAAGAATAAGCCAAGCAAATCGCACGAGTTTTTCATAAAAATGTATATCAATGAATCATATGCTAGTAACCTCAATTAAATATTTTTCAAAAGATGTTCAGAGAAATACAAATTTTTAGAATTCTCATATCAATAACAGATCTCAAATAAACATTCAGAGCTTTCAGATAAGAACAAACATATATTTATTTTGTAACTCTGGCTAACCACACAAATGACTCAGACAGATTGACCCGAAGGTCCACACGGTGCTCCTATCAAGAGGAGGCTTTAACAGAGCATTGGTACCAAAGATCAGTAATATCCCCTACTGACTAGGGCAGAGCATTGGAACCAAAAGGAACCAAAGGCCAATAACTTAACCCCTACTGACCAGGGCTAGACATAAGGCAGTCAGACCGGAGTTTCAAAGATAATCATTTTGGCTAAGTATAATTTCAAGTAATTAATAAATCATATCTAGCATTACTTGAATCGGAATACAAAATCATTTGCTTGGCTCATACAAATAAATTAGACATGTTTGAATGGATATAAAATCATTCGTAAAAATCATTTATTTAACAAATAAAACATTTGTCATAAATAAATTGGCATGTCATACTCCCACTTACCTCAAGTGGTAACGTCAAAATCCAAGTAAATGCCTCCACTTATCACTTAGCTCAAACCTAAGATCAAAAATTAATATTGCTATCAATAAATTATAGTATGAGTTTATAAATGTTTTAATTTATTTAGTCTGACCCTCAACGCTGTCCATTGTGTCAAGCTCATCAAATTAGGCAAAATGAACTTAACATAACTAGTGAAAATTCAGCACATGAGTTCTAGGTAAACAAGTATACAAATGAATTGTACACGCAACCACGTTGGATTATAAGTTCTATACCATCCTCAATTCCAAGATATACTTTTGCCCACCTTTAATAGGTTCTCACGTAGCACTATATATATATATAATAATATATTATATTTAGTTACCATTATCAATACCTAGCATCTATAATGGCTACTTTAAGTAACCCTTACAGTATGCTTGCCAACTGTCGAGAGTTGTTTAGCGAGCCACCATGGCACGGTTACATTGTTTTGTTTTATTTATTTATTTATTTTTCTTCTTTTGTTGACAGTCTCACACGTGTTCCAAAAATTTGCATAATAGTCTGACACTAGCAACTCCATTGGGGATCCATAAAAGCATCCCAAGTTTTCCTGTTATCTCAATGTTTAGAAGAACACTAGGCATGATGTGTTTGGTCCAACTCACATATGTGTCAGATTCAACAACCCAAACCAACAGACAATGGAGCTCTAAAGCAACTTGCTTTACCAACAACTTTTCTTTAGTTTTTGTACTACGGGATGTACCAATACAAAATATATATAAAATAATAATAATAATAACAATAAAATAGAATTCCTTCTATAACCCACTTCACCAGTACACCCTACGATTTAACCCCAAACGTGCAAGCAACCAAGTATATATATTGAATATATTGAAGTACCCTAAAAGACAGAACCATGAACTCAAGGTTGGAGGTTGGAGACTTTTCTTACCTTATTTGTCACTGGAGGAAGACGATGAAATAATTGGGGCTCCAATCTGCCTCTCCAAGACTTTAACCGTTCGTTAAAAAAAAAAAAAAAATCTTCTGATAAGGATCCTTATATATTAACCCAATTAGGGTAATATTGTTTGGTTGCAAGGTTTACTTAATCCAAGTATGTCTTATCCCAAATAATGTATTATAAAAATTAGCCTAATAGAATTAAATTTAAACTTAAGATTTTAGACTTAAAATAAATTAATAATTTACGGAAATGTAGGGCATTACATTCTCCCCCCCTTAAAAAAAAGTTTAGTCCTCTAAACTTGGCGTACCTTAAATTGCAAAAAGATGGGGGTATTTCTTCATCATATAATCCTCGGTCTCCCATGTAGCCTCTTCCACTAATTGGTTCCTCCATAAAACTTTGACAAGTTTCATGGTCTTATTGCGAAGCACCTTCTCTTCTCTATCCAGAATCTTTACCGGTTGCTCTTCATAAGATAGATCCTCCTGAATCTCAATGGGCTCATACTCAATAATATGTGAAGGATTGGGCACATATCTCCTTAAAACTGATACATGAAACACATTGTGAATTTTGGACAACTCTGGTGGTAAAGCAACTCTATATGCCACATTTCCCACTTTCTCAAAAATCTCAAAAGGGCCAACATATCTCGGACTCAGCTTTCCTTTCCTACCAAACCTCATGATGTTCTTCATAGGAGAAATCTTAAGGAATACAGAATCGCCTACCTCAAACTTTAGATCTCGTCTCCTCGTGTCAACATAACTCTTCTACCTACATAGAGCTACCTTAAGTCTCTCTCAAATCTGTACAACCTTATCAGAGGTAATTCGTACTAGTTCAGGGCCAATAAGTTTCCGTTCTCCAACCTCATCCCAACAAATAGGTGATCTACACTTCCTTCCATACAATGCCTCATAAGGAGCCATTCCAATACTAGCCTGATAACTATTGTTGTATGAAAACTCCACTAATGGCAAATAAGTGTCCCAACTACCCTTCATATCTAGAACACAAGCTCTAAGCTTGTCTTCCAAAGTCTGAATAGTCCTTTCTGACTGAGGGTGGAATGCGGTACTAAAATTCAATTTAGTCCCTAAAGCAAAATGTAGGCTCTCCCAAAATTGTGAAGTAAAATGAGAGTCCCTATCAGACACTATCGATACGGGTACTCCATGGTATTTCACAATCTCATCAACATACAGTTGAGCTAAAACATCAGTTGAGTCAGTCTTCTTAATAGGTAAAAAGTGTGCCGATTTTGTCAATCTATCCACTATAACCCAAATTGAATCCTTACCCCTAGGTGTTCTAGGAAAACTAGTCACAAAATCCATGGTAATATGTTCCCACTTCCACTCGGGAATATCAAGAGGCTGTAATAACCCAACGGGTCTTTGATGTTCTACCTTTACTTGTTGGCACACTAAACATTGTGAAACAAACTCTGCAATCTCCCTTTTCATATTGTTCCACCAATACAAGTCCCGTAAATCTCTATACATCTTCGTACCACCAAGATGTACTTTATATCTCGAATTATGTGCTTCCCTCAAAATTTCTTTCTTCAATTCAAGGTCATTTAGAACACAAAGTCTAGTCCCATACCTCAAAACACCATCATCCTGAATCGCAAAGTCTGGTTTACTACCCTTTCAAACTTTTTCAATGATTCCCAAAAGTTGGGGGTCACTACCTTGAGCAGACTTAATTCGATCCACTAAAGTAGGTTGTACCCTGAAAGTAGCCAACAAGGCACCAGATTCCTGTATACGAATTCTCACTTTAAGCTTCTTCAACTCTTCTAATAACTGATGCTGACTGATTGAGAGAGATGCCATAAAACCTGAAGACTTCCTACTGAGAGCATCAGCTACTACATTAGCTTTCCCCGAATGGTAATTGATAGTACAATCATAATCCTTCATAAGTTCTATCCACCTCCTTTGCCTCAAATTCAGATCTTTTTGAGAGAACAGATACTTCAAGCTTTTATAATCTGTAAAAATTTCACATGTCTCCCCATACAAAAAATGTCTCCAAATTTTCAATGCAAAAATCACGGCTGCCAACTCCAAATCATGGGTAGGATAATTCTGTTCATATGATTTCAACTGTCTCGAAGCATAAGCTATCACCCTCCCATGTTGCATCAACACATATCCAAGTCCCTTCCTAGAGGCATCACTATACACTACGAATCCACCTGAACCTGATGGGATAGTCAGCACTGGGGCAGTCACCAACCGATCCTTCAACTCTTGAAAACTCTGCTCACATTCTTTGGTCCATTCAAATTTCACCATCTTTTGAGTCAATTTGGTTAATGGAATGGCAATCTTCGAGAATCCTTGAATAAATCTTCTATAGTAACCAGCAAGACCAAGGAAACTCCGCACTTCAGTCATATTAATTGGGCGACTCCATTTAACCGCTGCTTCCACTTTTGCAGGATCCACTGAAATGCCATCTTTGGCAATAATGTGCCCAAGGAAAGTCACCCTGTCGAGCCAGAATTCACACTTCTTCAACTTAGCGAACAATTGCTTCTCTTTCAAAGTCTATAAAACTATGCTCAAGTGCCGCTCGTGCTCTTCTAAACTCTTAGAGTACACTAAAATATCATCAATGAATACCACTACAAATTGGTCCAGATAAGGCTTGAACACCCTATTCATTAAATCCATGAACGCCGCAGGTGCATTAGTCAACCCAAAAGGCATTACTAAGAACTCATAATGCCTATATCTTGTACGAAAAGCTGTTTTCGACACATCTTCCCCCTTAACCTTCAGTTGATGGTACCCAGATCTTAGATCAATCTTGGAAAAGATTTGAGCACCTTGCAACTGATCAAACAAGTCATCTATCCGCGGTAAAGGATACTTATTCTTCATTGTAGCCTTATTCAACTCTCGATAATCAATACACATTCTCATGCTCCCATCCTTCTTCTTTACGAATAATACCGGTGCGCTCCACGGAGATACACTAGGTCAGATAAAGCCCTTGTCAAGAAGCTCCTGCAATTGCATTTTCAATTCCTTGAGCTCAACCAGTGCTATACGATAGGGAGCTTTGGAAATAGGTGCAGTGCCAGGCACTAGGTCAATGGTGAACTCAATCTCTCTATCGGGCGGTAGGCCAGGTAAGTCCTCGGGAAATACCTCTGGAAAATCTCGAACAATGGGAACATCCTCAAGCTTCACTTCCCCTTTCTGATTGTCTACTACATATGCCAAATACCCTTGGCAATTCTTTTTCAACAGTTGCTTTGCCCGCATTGCTGAGATGATGTTAAGGGAGTTACTAACTCTAGTCCCTTCAAAACAAAACTCCAGCTCCCCTGGGATGCAAAAAATGACCCTCTTATTAAAACAATCAACAGTCGCATGATAGGCAGAAAGCCAATCCATGCCTAAAATTACATCAAAATCCCGAATGCCCAAGGGAACTAAGTCTACCAACAACTCTCTATCACCCACCCAAACTACACAATTTTTGAATACACAATCAACAGTCATAAAATCTCCTAAAGGGGTAGCAACAGACAAATCACAATTTAATGGTTCAGGTGTTCTCTTATTTTTTTCAGCAAACGCATATGATACAAAAGAATGGGTAGAACCAGAATCTACCAATACACGTGCATCAAGCAAATTTATAGGTAAGGTACCTGTCACCACTGTGTTGGATGCTTGCGCATCCTGTAGAGTCATAGAGAAAACCCTCCCCTGAACCTTCGGCCTCTATCCAATTCCTTACGGTTTGTCCTTTTGCTCTCCCTTCATGTCTGGGCAATCTTTGATTTGGTGGCCTATCTTACCACTTCTAAAACAGGCACCGGTCTCTCGATGGCATGGCTTGTTTCCGTGATTCTTTCCACATATCTGACAAATGGGGCCAGACTTTTGGGTTGCATTCTTCTTCTCCGTAGCCCTCTCAGTAATCCTCTTCTTATTATTGTTGCCTGACCAGTTCCCCTGAGGTCCATCCCTCCTATTCCGTTTGTTGTGTTGCCGCTCTCTGTCTTTCACATACTCTTCTTTGCCATCCTCAGCTATCATTGCCCGATCAACCATATCCCTATAGTCTTCCAACTTCAATAGAGATATTCTATTCTTAATGTACGGCTTCAACCCTCTCAGAAACCTTTTTACCTTTTTCTTCTCGTCAGTTACATAATGTGGAGTAAAGCGGGACAATGCTGTAAACTTAACTTCATACTCTAATACAGATAAATCATTTTGTTTCAACTCCAAGAACTCAATTTCTTTCTTATCCTTCACACTATCAGGAAAATATTTGTCATAGAAGGCATCAACAAACATTTTCCATGAGATCAGCTCATTAGCAACCTCCAAAGTCACTTTGGTGATATTCCACCAATTGTCAGCATCTCCCTGTAGCATAAATGTGGCGAAAGAAACTTTTTGTTCGTCAGTGCACCCCCTGACCTTAAATATCTTCTCCATGTGCTTAATCCAATCCTCAGCTTCTAGGGGATCAGTGGTGCCCTTAAAAGTAGGAGGATGGAGCTTTTGAAATTGCTTAAATGGATCTCCAATAGGCACTGTAGCTCTAGTATTCCTACTGCTTTGAACATGCTACGCTACTACATTTGTTAAACGCCCAATAGCCTAAAATATTCCTGGTAAATCATTGGGCTCAGGTTCGCCAGTCTCAGCTGCAGCCCTTCTCCTTCCACCATTAGCTTTCTTAGGTGGCATTTCAAAATTCCTAACATTCGAGGAAGACAAAACTTTAGAACTCATATAAATGAAACAATTAATTTATCGATTAAGAATAACGTAATCTATGAGTTCAACTTATCCACACATCGATTATCATAAATAATAAAATCTAAATGCATTAATCCACTATTCTTCTAACCTAGACTTATTTCTTACTATAATAATCTAATTGTCTAAAGATTATAATCCTAGAGTCTACAGAATCATAACCCTAAGCTCTGATACCATCTCTGTCACACCCCAAACCCAAGAAATTGAGTCTGAAGGCGCAATTAAACATTCGTATCTCAACCATTCTTGTGATCAATTAAATTCATCCATCCATAATAAAATTTCCAACAATGAAATCTGATGTACTAATAATCTCCAAAAATTCAGTGATGTCATAATCATCAACAATAACTAAAAATAATTGAAAAAATTGTCTACTCAAACCTCATAACTCCAAACTTTAACAAATAACATCTAAAAATGAGTCCAAAAATCCTCTCATAAGAAAAAGAATCACTACGGAAACTAATACTAATAAATGTTCAATCTAATAGCTGCTAGCTTGACGCGCTCTAAGCCTCCACTGCACTTAGCCCAGCAATCTAACAAACTACTCATTTGAAAAATATATTGTAAGGGTGAGTATAACATACACAATAATCAGCCAAGCAAATCGCACGAGTTTTTCATAAAAATGTATATCGATGAATTATATGCTAGTAACCTCAATTAAATATTTTTCAAAAGATGTTCAGAGAAATACAAATTTTTAGAATTCTCATATCAATAACAGATTTCAAATAAACATTTAGAGCTTTCAGATAAGAACGAACATATATTTATTTTGTAACTCTGGCTAACCACACAAATGACTCAGACAGATTGACCCGAAGGTCCAAACGGTGCTTCTATCAAGAGGAGGCTTTAACAGAGCATTGGTACCAAAGATCAGTAATATCCCCTACTGACCGGGGCAGAGTATTGGAACCAAAAGGAACCAAAGGCCAACAACTTAACCCCTACTGACCAGGGCTAGACATAAGGCAGTCAGACCAGAGTTTCAAAGATAATCATTTTGGCTAAGAATAATTTCAAGTAATCAATAAATCATATCTAGCATTACTTGAATCCGAATACAAAATCATTTGCTTGGCTCATACAAATAAATTAGACATGTTTGAATGGATATAAAATCATTTATTTAACAAATAAAACATTTGTCATAAATAAATTGGCATGTCATACTCCCACTTACCTCAAGTGGTAACGTCAAAATTCAAGTAAATGCCTCCACTTATCAATACTTAGCTCAAACCTAAGATCAAAAATTAATATTGCTATTAAAATTATAGTATGAGTTTATAAATGTTTTAATTTATTTAGTCTAACCCTCAACGCTGTCCATTGTGTCAAGCTCATCAAATTAGGCAAAATGAACTTAACATAACTAGTGAAAATTCAGCACATGAGTTCTAGGTAAACAAGTATACAAATGAATTGTACACGCAACCACGTTGGATTATAAGTTCTATACCATCCTCAATTCCAAGATATACTTTTGCCCACCTTTAATAGGTTCTCATGTAGCACTATATATATATATACTAGTATGAACCCGCGCGATGCGCGGGAATAACAAACAACTTAGTGATCCGAGTTTAAGCCAATATGTTTTTATATATGATTCAACTCTTTGCATACATGATCCCAATGTTAATCTCAATCACATATCCAACCCAAAATACCCAATTTTGCATTCATTACAGTTTCAGCCTAAAAATGAGAACGATAATGATAATGGAAAAAATGATGTAAGGGAATTGCTGGGATGATAAGGAATTGGGAGTTGGAGAGATTAAGAGAGAAAAGACAGACAGTTAGTGGCTTTCAAATTTTGAAATTTGAAATGCACAAATGGAAGAAAGAAAAGAAAAAGAAGAGAGAAAGAAATATGGTCTGAGAGGGGAAATAAAAAAATAGATGTGGGAGGAAAGAGAAAGAAAGAAGAGGTAGGGATGTGGGCCCAAAGTGAAGGAGAGCTCAGGCTTTAGGAGGGAAAGGCTCTCAAGCAGCCACCTCATACGCTGTGCTGATGTCAGCAAAAAACTCCTAAATATAGTATAGTATAGATAATACTATATTATATTTAGTTACCATTATCAATACCTAGCATCTATAATGGCTACTTTAAGTAACCCTTACAGTATGCTTGCCAACTGTGGGGAGTTGTTTAGCGAGCCACCATGGCACAGTTACATTGTTTTGTTTTATTTATTTATTTATTTTTCTTCTTTTGTTGACAGTCTCACACGTGTTCCAAAAATTTGCATAATAGTCTGACACTAGCAGCTCCATTGGGGATCCACAAAAGCATCCCAAGTTTTCCTGTTATCTCAATGTTTAGAAGAACACTAGGCATGATGTGTTTGGTCCAACTCACATATGTGTCAGATTCAACAACCCAACCCAACAGACAATGGAGCTCTAAAGCAACTTGCTTTACCAACAACTTTTCTTTAGTTTTTGTACTACGGGATATACCAATACAAAATATATATAAAATAATAATAACAATAAAATAGAATTCCTTCTATAACCGACTTCACCAGTACACCCTACGGTTTAACCCCAAACGTACAAGCAACCAAGTATATATATTGAATATATTGAAGTACCCTAAAAGACAGAACCATGAACTCAAGGTTGGAGGTTGGAGACTTTTCTTACCTTATTTGTCACTGGAGGAAGATGATGAAATAATTGGGGCTCCAATCTACCTCTCTAAGACTTTAACCGTTTGTTAAAAAAAAATAAAATCTTCTGATAAGGATCCTTATATATTAACCCAATTAGGGTAATATTATTTGGTTGCAAGGTTTACTTAATCCAAGTATATCTTATCCCAAATAATGTATTATAAAAATTAGCCTAATAGAATTAAATTTAAACTTAAGATTTTAGACTTAAAATAAATTAATAATTTACAGAAATGCAGGGCATTACATTTCAGCATCAAGAATCCAAGACAAATAATTATTTTCCGAAATATCAAGGGCGGCAAACTCAAGTTTCGTAAGGTTTGACATTGTCGGAGTACTATAATTATATGTCAAAATAAAATAATATTTTGTTAATATATGAATAAATCAAAACATATAAGGAAGCACGTAAATTTTATAAATGGTAAATTCCTTATGATTTATCATGAGATCATTAATGAAATATGAAATATGCATATTTCAATACAAAGAGGTACTTAACATATTTAATTGAAAGTCGTTTGGATCATAAATTATTGTTGTTATAATTTTTATTGTTCTTATCTCTTTTCTCTTCAATTGTTTTAGATTCCAGCCATCACTCGGAATTGCCTTTTGAAATAAGGCGAAAAAGTGGTATTTGATGGCCCAATTTGCCATGCAATGATTACACCGTTACACTGGCAGTTGGTGGCTGTGTGTCTAACCGTTACACATGAGATGTTTTAAAAAGTTTAATAAAATTGTTTTGGGAGTATTTTGCAAATCAGTGAATATCAGTCTTAACCTACGCGTGAACCTGAACATAATTGAACTGTTATACAATCCACACGTGAGCTTCAATACAATTGAATGATTAGATTGTCCTTTACTACGAAGAGAAATTAGCTTTGAATTTGATCAGTGGGCACCATCACGATAATTTCGAAATTTTTACTTTTATATAGTAAAAATAAATGTGATATGATTTGAAACATCCCCTCGTGAGTCTTGAGTTGATTGCTAAAAATTGTTCAAAATAGTGCATTCCGGAGGAGTTTGGATTCAATGCTGAGTTAAAAGGCTTAGCACGGTGGTGAGGTGATCTTAATCGTTTATCTTAGATTTTGACACCTAAGATTAAAATATAAGAAAGATGCCCATGAAAGTATTTTGGTAATTTCATCAGCGCCATTTTCATCTTTTAATTTCAACCATCAAAATTCAAGATAGACGGCAAAGATCACCTTAGCATCAGCCTAAGTTTTATTTTTCTTTTGCTCAACACTAAATCTAAACTTGCTTTGGAGGGGCTTAAACGATACTCTATGAAATGTTCAAAGGATAGATTTGCTGCCATCTGTTTCTATTATGTTAGTATGTCACACTTACGACTAGTCCTTTTAACTAATAATAATCATAATCATAATCCTATGAAATCCCACGGATGACACGTGCACTTAAATTTTTGCTTCTCTTATTTATATTTTTTTGGTAGTAGGTATAGTAGAACATCTATAATATTAAATTATTTTTCCAACTTAAATTTATAATATTAATTCATTAGAATACTCAACCTCTTTCGTGCTCATGTAGATTAGAATGATCAAAACCTTTTTACTTCTTTAAGTTAAAGTAAAATTTTCTAAAGGAAAATAATAATTTTAAATTTTCAAAAATTTTATAATTTTATAATTTTATAATTTAAAAAGACCTACCGTTTCATCATAATTTTAAAATTTCTTGAAAATAAGAGTGAATATATATATTTTAATTCACTATCCTTAAAAGAGATCGAAAAAATAAGGATTTGTTTAGATAAGTTTTTACTTCCTATTTTTCACTTTTAATAGTAAATAAATGAAAAAAATTTTAAACTTACTTGTAAAAGTTTAATTAGATAGCAGAAATTTTTTACTACCTCAACTTAATTACAAGAAAACCAACGAGAACCTGGCAGCAAAGGAGTGAGCTGTAAACTCAAATATCCCGAATTCGAAACCAGTCAATCTCTCTTGGCGTTAACCTGGACGTTAAACAACTTCATAGGACGGTGCCCTGCGTGGGGAGCGGAGATTAGTCAGACTTTGACAGTTTGAACATCCTAGCCCGTTGCTTGGCAAAAAAAAAAAAAAAAATGAAAAACTTAATTACAAGTAACATTCAAAATTTTTCATACTCAAAATTGTAATTTTTTTCACTTTTAAATACGAAGTAGAAACTTATCCAAAGCAACCCAAAAAAAAAGGTGGATATACCATCCACCCACCAATTGTTTATTATGAACCTAGTGAGGTACGTGACTGGTGGTTATGGCTGTTTTCTCCAAGTCGACGAAATTGTTTCTAAAAGGTGAAAGTGAAGGATGTCTAGTTTATAACCAGTTATTGTTTACATCAATCATTACGTAGTGGAACAGTCTCTTGGCTTCTAATTAAACACCTCATGATAAATTGACATTTAGTATTTCATAATGGTAGTGCCTGATCCTCACAAGGTTCGTTTTTTTTTTCCCTTTTTCATAACTTAGAAATTTTTTTTTTTAGGGGGGAAAATAGGTTTTTTTTTTTTTTTTTTTTTTTTAACTTGGAATTGAAGTGCCGCATGCATGAAAATCATAAAGCTGATTAGGTGCAAAAACTAATCTCAAACTACATTCCAAATGATATCTTTATGAGTGCTCAACACTTGGCTAATGTTTTAAAGAAACCACCCCCCACCCGAACTAGGAAAAATAAAAAATAAAAAAAAAGTCAAAAATTTTATGATGATTTTGACTATAGTTATGTTAGTAGATTTTGTAAACAAAATTGAGAATTAGTTGAGGTCCGAAGAACTTACGCATGGTGAATTTAAAGAAAATTTAATTTGAAGATAAACGCATCACATCTCACACTATATGTGATGTAAGAGATTTAGAAATATGTCAGGCTAATCACGCAATTAGACCTCCATAAGAAAGGTAACTGTGAAACAGATAAGGTGGCCAATCACACGATTACTTGTTTTCTCTCGATAAATGTGGATAGAGATATGTCGGACTTGCCTTTTTACTGATTTGTTTCATTGATGTGCTAGGTATATAAACTTCGATCCCAAGACACTAGGCACCTAATCCTATCACTTGGATTGATATCCTGTAAAGAGTACAAGGTAGAGCTATCATAAAGATAAGTTATGTTTGACAAAACATATAGTCTTAGAAAAACCATTATTTCATTAACTGGTCATCTATTAAACTTTATTTTTCTAAAATTACCCAACCCTCACTTATTTTTTATTAGACTAGATATGGGCACATGTGCAATGCACATGAATATTATTTAAATAAAAAAATTTATAAATTATATATATATATTGAACATGAAAATCTAATTATTTGTTACTTTTGTGTTAATTTAACTTATTAGAATAAACGCTCAACACAATAAGTCAAAATTCCTTCAATTGTTAGGAGTTATGGAAGGAATAAGAAGTTAGATAGAACACATACATAGTAGTGGAGGTTGTATAGAATTTATGAAGTGAACATAAATTGTGTTATCTTTTTTCCTTCTTTTTTGCTAGAAAATAAACATTCTTAATTGGTTAAATATAAAACATTCTTAATTGGTTAAATATAGGAGGCAAATAAATATTAAAAATTTAAAATAATGATGTAATGATCAATCAAAAGTGTTTCTAAAGTATAAAAATTTATAGGTAGTATAGATATAATATAATTTAATATGTGATACAAGAGCATCTTTGAGAGAGGTAGCAAAAAAAATTAAAAAAAAAAAATAACAAATCTGTCTTTTGCTACCTTACGTGGGCTATGGCAATTTGCTATTTCAATTTGAGATGTGCATTCCAAAGGGAAGTAGCAAACATAATTATTTTATTTTTATTTTCTATATTTTATATTTTTGAAGCTTTTAAATATTATTTAATTTATTTTTTTAATAAGTGAAATTGATCCCTCATAATATAGTTTTTCTTACTTTTTCTAAAAAAAAATTCTCAATTTTATTTTTGTATGGTATCATCATCTACATTTTTTTTTGTTCACTTAGAGATTGAAAAGAGAGTGGAGATCGAGATTTTCATTTTACTTTTTTCCCCTCCCTTCCCATCAACAACCAAATTCAAGCAAAATAATAATAATAATTATCATATACATATATGACCCATTCCAACAATTTCCACATTACAATCAAAACACATTCAAGGGTTTTCCTAGTCTACCCAAAATCCTCGAAAACAACCACCCCCAACCACAAACAAATTTAGCATTATATGAATTCTCACAAAATTTCAAAAAATACATAATAAGAGTATAAAACACTCACGCAACAGCCCCTTAAGATCTAGTATCGTCTCCGTGTATCGTCTCTATGATGTGGATATTTGGTTTGTGACTGCGCTGGGAAGTAAATGTGCCTCTAACAAGCCATTCTCATTTGCTAGAGAATGAGAAGACGAGGGAGATACGAAGTCAACGTGTTTTAAGATTATATATATAGTATTAAATGGAGTATTTGATTTAGGGTTTCCTTTGAATTCCTATTTGTGTTTTATATATTAAGGTATGTGTTTTAGAATATATTAAGGTATGTGTTTTAAAATTATAGTTTCCATATAACTATATTTCCTATATATGTAGAAGGGTGGGTAGTTGTGTATTTAAAAATTAAAATAAGGGTATGTTAGTCAATCAAAAGTTTTTCTTACATTCATCTTTTTATAGGTAGTATAGATAGATTTTGTGTTAAAAGTAATTATTAAAATAATAAAAGATAATATAGGGAGTTCAAAAAAATTATTATTTGACTTTTTAAAATAAACAAACATTTTAGGACAAAAATGACTTATCTTTGTGAAACAAAGGGAGTAACATATATATATATATATATATATATATATATATATATATATATATATATATATATTAAATATTCAAACATCAGATTCTTTCTTATTTTTATTTCAATGATACAAGGAAAAAGCTTCATCAAACAACCCTAGCAAGAAAACCAAAAACCTGATACAATAGCAATACAATCTGTCTGCTATGTTACACGTACGTATAGTAAATAATTGAAAAGAAAAAAATGAATTTAAAAATACAAACAAGTGAATACATAATCACAGATAAAAGGTTTTTCCATGCTGGTGTGGAATTAAGTATTGTCCAATGAAATACAAATTTTAACGGACAAACCAAGCCCCTCCAAATACGGGTTCAATCTCCTCTAGCCTTTTTCCCTTTGTTTCCGGTAGTAGTTTATAAACGAACACCCAGGCCACGGCTGAGATCCCCGCGAAAAGGACAAAAGGCCCCACCAATGGTGATGGCCTTGTAGAGTTTCACAAAGGTCAATAAGAGGACCCACTAGTGACCCGATTCACCAACATTCCCATACCGGCTCCCTGCACGTGTAGGCTATACAGGACAATCTCAGTGGTGTAGAGCCACGTGATGGGACCCATCCCGATCGAGTAGGACGCGACGTACACTGCTAAAGTGATCATGCACAAAACTTGGGCCCATACTGGTCTATCAGCCGTCCGATCGAGCATCGTCAACCCTAATCCAAGGGACACGAGGGACACAAACATGCCTCCGATGCTAGCGAGGAGAAACGAGCGCCGTCCGATCCGGTCGAGCCCAAAGGCTGGGAACACTGAAAAGACGGTCTTCACTACTCCAACGACCAGGGTGATGATGGGCTTTCGGAGGCCTTTCTTGATACCGGCCTTTTTCAAAATTCTGGGAGCGTACAAAACGACGGCGTCTATACCCGTCGCTTGCTGGAAGAAGTTAAGACCGACGGCTGCGATGAAAATATGGCAAACGGACCGCGTAGGACGAGGGATGAACTCCTTCAATAAATTACAACAGCCACTCGTCGGAACTTGAACGACGTCGTTTCGTGGACCATTTCCGGCTGCGGCTTGTAAATCGACGAGGCGCGAGGCAGCCTCTGCTTCAGAGGCCGAAATATTGCGAAGAACTTGTCTCGCCTCGTCGTCTCGATTCTTCATGACCAGCCAATAAGGAGATTCGGGCAAGAATAAGAAGCCAACGGCGAGGAAAACTGAAGGAATCGCTCCAACTCCGAGCATGAGCCTCCATCCCAGATGAAGCGGGAGTTTTGAGAACACCATGTTTGATGCGTAGCCGAGTGTTACGCCGACGTTGATGAAGAATTCTGGGAACGAGGCAAGGAAGCCACGGGAGGAAGCGGGGGAGATCTCGGCGGCGTAGATGGGGACGATCATGAAGGTGAAGCTGACACCGAAACTGGCGATTAAGCGGCCGGACAAGAGGGTGGAGTAGTAAGGGGCCAAGCCCATGAGGAGTTGGCCGACTAAGAAGAAAGCGGAGGCTAATATCATTGTGTGGCGGCGGCCTATCTGGTTAGATACGTAGCTGGTGAAGGGGTTAAAGCCAGAAGCGGTGGCGACAAGGGCTGCGACTTGCCAGGGGGTGATTTTGAGGTCGTGTTTGATGAGGGTTGCTGCTCCACTCATTACACTGATATCTGAAGCATAGACAAAATTAACAAAAATTAAATTAAATGACTACGGAAGTACGAGTATATTTATATTGTAAAGAAAAATCAATAACAAAAACGACACCATATTTTTCTGGTTATCCTCAAGTTCACCATACGTCCATTGAGAAAATTTACGGATTTTGCAGAGGGAAAAAATTTCTCAGAATGGTTTTTGTGAAAATATTTTGTGTTGAAAGAAACTGAGCCTAGAGAAATAAAAGGACAACAAATGAACCGGGTTGTTTCTTTCTTGGGTTTTTAACTTCGGAATGAACGATCAGTGAAAGAGAAATCCAAACACATATGCAGAAGCACTATATAGGAGAAAGAACCAAAGGAGTTGAAGATAACAGACTGTAGCCCAGTAAGACTGAAGTAGTGGAGGCTAAGATTGCACAAGTTCGCGCTGGTTTATTTGGACATTCAAAACAACGAATACGGTTCTGAGCGACGCCATTTTGGGCTTCCTGGTCACCCATCTCTGTTATATATATATGTAAGGTGGAGAGGGAGAGAGCGGTGCTAGTGTTCGGAATTTGGTTTCGTGAATGGTGATCCAACTGGTGAGTACATATGTTTTCTGCTTATATATATAGACAAAAAGTGAGGCTCCACCTTGCCCATTCAAGTGGGAGCTAAGAGAGTGAGAAGTTGGATCATCGTATGATTTTTTAAAGCATTCTAGGTTAGTGTTTGGTTTCACGACAGCACACTGCGTCACCTAGATTGGGGGACCTCTAAAATCATGCGGACTAGTTGAACAAGGATTATTTCAAGCCATCCATAAAAGTAATGGGCAATTTGGATCAAAAACTCAAAAAATTGTTGACGTGAGTTGACATCATCAATTTTTTGAGCTTTTGATCCGAACTGTCTATTGCTTCTATGAAAAACTCAGATTACACGATCAGTTGGATGATGAGTTATTTCAAACCCTCAGCTAATCTGTGAATAATAAAACTTTTCTTTACTTCAACCTTTTTGAATATATTTTTTTTTATCATGACTTACATTTAAATTTGTTATTCGAAGGTCTTGTATAATTGTATTCACTTCATTTATTCATTTTTAAAATTCACATTTCTTCCCTTTACATTTTAAAATTGAGAAATTGGTTCTCCCACTTGTTGGACCTCCTTTACAGGCAACATATATTTTATTAGTAATTTATTTGATACGCAGTAAAATAATGCATCTTAGCATGAAAGAATAGTTTTGGACCTATATATGATTATTTTCGTTTAATATTGTTGAGTGTATTCATTTAATGAATAGTTTTGGAGCTGTTTATGATTATTTTTGGTTAATATATTGAGTGTAGTCAATTTTAACTTGGTTTCGTGTTTTCACCATTTTTTTTTTCAATCACAAAAGAAAGAAATATTCAAATCAAATGACTAGAATCGGAGACTGATTTAAGAAAGGACAATAAATCAAATTGTTTATTTTTGTAAAATTAAGTAGATATGTAAGCCTATAGAATTCACAACAAATTGTAAAACTAGGCAATGGGCATCGAGCTTAATGGTATTTCTTATTTTCTTTTCTATAAGGGTAGAAAGATTTCAAGGGATTGTGAGTTCGACTCCCTTTGGGTACATGCAGGGGCAACGTTAGGAATTTTATTCAGGAGAGGCGAACTTTGGTACAGTTCAAAAATTTTCTTTTATCTTATAATTTTGAGGTAAAAAATCATTACAAAATTTTATAATCTATTGATAAGCTATATTTCAATTCAATACATTTGCAATTGTCCTCCATGAAGGTCCAAACATTATATAAAATGAGATATTGAGAAAAAGATTATATCTTTTATAGGGAGGAAAAAAATAAAAAATGAGAGGGAGGGAAAGAAAAATAAAGGATATTGAAAAAATTTTGAGGAGGTAAATCTAATGCAAGAAAAATTAAGCTATAAAATATTTTGTGGAAAGAAATGAAGGGAGGCGGTTACCCCCCTAAGCCTAAGGTGGCTTCGCCCCTAGGTGCATGTGTCTCTTATATAGCAAAACCAAAAATAAAAACTAATAAAATAAAATAAAACATAAGACTACTTTGCGTCTTTATTATTTCAGTGTCTTATTTTTTATCCACCCTTATAAAACCCTTTCTGGGCGCTATTTGAGATTTCAGTAATGTACCACTTTGGCCCCTTAAGAAATTTTTTTGACTTTGCTATTCTCTCATGTAAGTATTTTATGGATGGATAAGTGTCAACACACTAAGCCATTTGGAATGTGCCCTATATCTGGTGCTTTTTCCCCATTAAATACCCCCCAAGTGACATGACATGCTGTGGAGCAAAAATAAGTACAAACTCAACACAATTTTGCTGATTTAAGAGGAAAAAAAAAAAAAAAACAAACAAACAAACAACCTCAACACACTTCAATTATGGAGAATCCTCACTCACCCAAATAACTAGGTTTCGAATCTAGTAAAGATTAATAGGATGTTTTTTTAATTTTTACCAAACGAGGGGTTTCCCAAGCCATTAGACACACTCTAATCCCCTCGTGATGTACAAACTTCTTGTTGCAAGCCCATACACCGATAATGAGAGAGTTGGGATTCGAATTTGAGACCTATGGTTTTTCAGTCGCGATCCTTTGCCATTTGAACTACTCTCACGGGTTTACTGAGATGTCATTTGATAGCGTAAAATCCACTCGTAGAAGCTTCTATAAAATTGGTTTAAAAAATTCAACTTGTGTTTGTCCCAACTCCTAAGTGCACTAAATTTCGGTGATAATCATATTGAGCTTGTGAAATTAATACCAATCCATATTACAATAAAAAAAAACATTTCCAAAGTAAATTAAACTTTATCTTTTCTACAAAAGAATTTAATTAATTAAAAGTCCCTCTCTCTCTATCTCTCTCTCAGAAACGAGGAAGTTTTCCATGTAACTGTCACATGGGCACATGACCACGTCGTGATACAGGCTAATGAGTGTGAACTAACATAGGACGATAGGATTAAAAAGTATTTTCATAATTTTATCTTACTTCACTCTTATTGGCTTATAATACTACATCATTCGTATCATAATTACATATAAACATATTTTATGATGAAATTAACAATATTCATCTACTAAGAGTGAAGAAGAGGAGAGAGAAGACGATTCAACAAAGAGAAGCAAATTGGGACCCATTGTATATTGATCTTTTCTAAGCAGTGGTGCAATTTTTTTTTTTTTTTTTTTTTTTTTTTTTGTTATAAGAGCCAGTGTATTCAAAGCTCCAGAAACAGACTTTTTACTTCTTATTATTCTTCGTCGGCAGCTCTCCTTCTCTACTTAACCCCACGCATCCACCACCCCCCCCCCCCCCCCCCCCCCCCCCCCCAAAAAAAACAAAAAAAAAAAAAAACTGTCATTCTCTGGCATACAAATCCCATTCTCCGTAATATATACTCCCTACTATATAAACACACACATGCATATATGTAAATGAGGTTCCTGAAAGAAGGGCTTAGATATCACGCTTACGCCATAAAATCCGGCGTAAAGCCAACAACATTCACAACCAATCACCTCATACACTTATACTCCAAACATGGTCTCCTGCAACAAGCCCACAAACTGTTCGATGAAATGCCTGAACGTAACGTCTTCACTTGGAACGCCATAATCTCAGCTTATATAAAATCGCGAAACCTGACACAAGCCAGAGCCCTCTTTGACTCTGCTACCCACAAAGATTTAGTTACTTACAATTCAATGCTGTCCGGATATGTAAGCGCTGATGGGTACGAAACTCATGCACTGGAGCTCTTTGTTGAAATGCAATTGACGCGCGATCAAATTGGAATTGATGAGTTCACTTTGACAACCATGCTTAACTTGACTGCGAAGTTATCTGTTTTGTCCTATGGAAGACAATTGCATTCGTTTATGGTGAAAACTGCCAATGATTTGAATGGGTTTGCGGTGAGCTCTCTCGTTGACATGTATTCTAAATGTGGGCGTTTCGGAGAAGCGTGTCGAGTTTTTTATGGGTGTGGTGGGGAGTTGGATTTGGTCTCTAAGAATGCGATGGTGGCGGCTTGTTGTAGAGAAGGCAAGTTGGAAATGGGTTTAAATCTTTTTTGGAGGGAACTGGAGTTGAATGATATAGTATCTTGGAACACATTGATTTCAGGTTATGCCCAGAATGGTTATGAGAAGGAGTCGTTGAAGTTGTTTGTTCTTATGGCAGAGAATGGATTTAGATGGAGTGAGCACACTTTCGCTAGTGTCTTGAATGCTTGCTCTGGTTTAAGAAGTTTGAAGCTTGGAAAGGAAGTCCATGCTTGGGTCTTAAAGGATGGTTTGAGTTCAAATCCGTTCATTAGCAGTGGCATTGTTGATATCTATTGCAAGGGTGGTAACATGAAGTATGCAGAGTTAGTTTATGCAGCAAATGGGATTGAAAATTCCTTCTCAGTTACTTCAATGATTGTTGGGCATTCATCTCAAGGTAACATGGTGGAAGCTCGGAGGCTTTTTGATTCATTAACTGAAAAAAATTCAGTTGTTTGGACGGCTTTATTTTCTGGTTATGTCAAATCACAGCAATGTGAGGTTGTGCTTGAACTATTGAGTGAGTTCAGAGCAAAGGAAGTAATTGTTCCTGATGCTTTGATCCTCATTAGTGTGGTTGGCGCCTGTGCAATACAAGCTGCTATTGATCCTGGAAAGCAGATCCATGCTTACATATTGAGAATGGGTATTCATTTGGACGAGAAGTTGATGAGTGCTATGGTTGATATGTATTCAAAATGTGGGAATATTACTTATGCGGAAAATATTTTCCAAAGAATTACCCACAGAGATTTGATCCTTTACAATGTAATGATAGCTGGTTATGCTCACCATGGGCGTGAAAGTGAAGCCATCCATCTGTTTGAGGAACTATTGGAGAGAGCTGTAAGACCTGATGCAGTCACCTTTGTTGCACTTTTATCAGCTTGTCGTCACTGTGGTTTAGTAGAAATGGGCGAAAAATATTTTTATTCCATGACAGAAGATTATAGCGTATCGCCTGAAACTGACCACTATGCGTGTATGATTGATCTCTATGGGAGGGCTAATCAACTAGAAAAGGCAGTAGCATTCATGAGAAGGATCCCTATAGAATTGGATGCTGTAATCTGGGGGGCCTTTTTGAATGCTTGCAAGATAAACCGGAATATTGAATTTGCAAGAGAGGCAGAGGAGCAGCTATTGAGAATTGAGGAAGATAATGGGGCCCGATACGTGCAGTTGGCTAACGTATATGCTGCAGAAGGGAAGTGGGCTGAGATGGGGAGGATAAGGAAGAAGATGAGAGGGAAGGAGGTCAAGAAACTTGCTGGTTGCAGTTGGGTATATGTGGAGAACAAAGTTCACACCTTTACTTCTGGTGATAGATCTCACATGAAAACAGAAGCTATATATTCTGCTTTAGTCTGCTTGGCTGCAGAACTAAATGACATAGCCCAGGAAGAAATTAGAGCTGGGGCCGTTTGTTAACAATGCCATATTCTGAATGTCGACATGCTGAAATCCATATACGTTCAGCTTTGAGTAATAATCCTGAACATGAGTAAAACCATAGTCCAATCCGCCAAAAAAAAGAGAGGGGGGGGGGGGGGGGGGGGGGGGGGGGGGGGTGTGAATGTGGCAACATAATATTCACAAAGTTAAATTTTGAAATTGAAATTGAATAACGAACCAAAAATAAATTCAATACCAAAACGTCACGTCCCGATTAATTAGCCTTATTTTTGGTTACGTGTCCTGGTGGAATTGGGCTTTCCTAATTTGTTAGTAACAGAGCTGTTACGTGAACTCCTCATTGGCCCATTCTATTGAAATCACGCCGTATTTCCCTTTCAACGCTGCTGTTTTCTACGTATAGGAATGTTCAGTGTAAAGTGTAAACATCGCTCCCAAATTTTCCTACCCGCTCTCTGCAAATCCAGCTGATGATGGCTCTCTTCGGTTCCAGTATCCCGAGTCCGGTCAGCAATTTCTATCCTATTCTCTCTCTAAACTCTATCTCTCTCTCTCTCTCTCTCTCTATATATATATATTATATGTATGTATGAAGATTTTGTAACTTAGGGCTTATCGAGTATGCAACTATGTGGATGTGCCGGGAACTGGTTAAAGGGACAAAGTGAAAGGGTCAAGAAAAAAATTGATTTCATTCTAAAGAATCAGTTTAATTATGAATTGAATGTATAATTCATGAGAAAAATCAGATAGCAGTGATCATTATGATCTTTATTTGTACATCCAGGACCATTTTTTTTCGTTCTTTTGTTTCATATTGATTCTTCCCATCACTTGTAATGCATTACAAGTGTGAAGCGAGTATGACCTATGTTTGTTTATCATCTATTAGTGGTCAGACATGCTCTCATGTAATTTTCGGACTTTCTATATGTTGAGGAAGATCCATTTAGAGCCTATTGGGATGCCCCATGTAAATTGAACTAGTTGATTATGTTTTGTGTATAATTTGGTGAGTATATCGGTCATTTTGAATGGAAAAACTCAAGAAAATGGTAGCCATCATTAAATGGACGCATTTCATGAATTTCTAAAATTGATCCTATGACGTTAGCTATGGTGATGATTCCAACTTTTTTAAAGTATCCCATTCAAGATGATGAATTTGTGCTTTTAATACTATCTAATATACACTATAGCCAATTAATTTCCATTTCGCTGACCAAACAAACCCTTAATATTGATGATTATTTATGATTGATGCAGGTTGGGTTGCGATTGCTCCTCTGCCCACTTGATTCCAACATTGTCATCCGGACTGCGTGGTAAGCTTTATTTATATATATACTTGAGGTAGTGGCATATGCATCATGCAAAACATTCTAGTTATCCCACCATAACAGTGGAGAGAATAGTGGGTCAATGGGTTTGAGTTCAAATTTATATTACCATTTTGCCTCCTCTAAATTTTTAATTATCAAGAAATGATGGGGGTATTTTGAGATTTAAATAGGGAAGAGGGTTTAGGAATAGAAGTCAGAGATCAAAATGTGGTCAATGGCTTTCTAATAAGGTAGGTATGTATTGACTAGATCAGGTCACATTGGTATATTTTTAAAGCTTAGTAACTTTTAGGCTCTTATTGGATCTTGGAAAGAACGACGTAAAGGAAAGGAAAATGATGAAATTTTCTTAGAAATAAATTCATTTTTTTTTATAAAAAAAATCTCTTTTTTCTTTCCTTTTGCTCAACTTTTTGGAGTTCGGAATAGAGGCTTGATAAACATCAAGATTTTCGTCGAAATAATTTCTGTGCAAGCATTTTGCTTAAGAGAAACTACTATGAGGGCGCCCTTACAGGTGTATTGACGAGCTCTCCACCTACGTTGTAGATATTGCATGAATCCCAAGACACGCGTCCTTATTGTTGGATAGAGGACTCTTCAAGGTTACCACTTCCAAAATTCGTCATAAAAACGCCTTTGGGTTAGATCATAATTCATACATGACAATCACAGTTTGTGTTCTCTCTCATCTAACAATGTTTGATTGGAATTCTTCATAACTTTGACCTGCTTGTGTGGGTCTATTTTAACATATTTTTGGCTGAATTTATTTAAATTGGATGGATTCAATGTGATAAATATGATCACGTGGTGCATGTCTTGGATTGTGTGCCCAAAGTAGTGGAGAAAATGGGAGAGCTCATGGCAAGAGGGGTGGCATCCTCATGGCAGATAGACACTTTATTTAATGCAATTTTGTTAATGGCAACAAAAAACAATAATAATAGTAATTGGAGACTAAATTATGATTAGAACTCTCTGATTGCTCTGATTGCTCAAGGTAACATGAGATTTTTTTAGCATACTTTTATAGAAGTAAAATAAGAGCTAGTATTTTTGTTAATAATGCATTAATATATGGCGTGTGCAGCTGTTCTGTGGGGATTGTTTTACCTGTTTACTCTACATTTAAAGCTATTGAGAACAAAGATCAAAATGAGCAACAAAAGTGGCTTTTGTATTGGGCAGGTTTGGAATTCTCTTTCTGCTTTATGCTTGCAATATTTTATTTTAATCTATTTTCTAAAGTTGCAAAGTTTATGTTCTTTTGATGATTTCATGTTGAAAATTAATATTTAGTTAGGATAAGTAATCTGCTATTATCTTATTTTGCTCAACATTTTTCATTGCTATTCCTCTTTTAAAAATAATGTCCTGCAAATCTTTTCTGAGTGCAAGGAGATTATTCTTTGCCGTGCCATGTATACTCTGTTCAATTATTTGTGTATCTAAGGTGCAAAATGGATCTTTACGTGAAGTTTGATTTATATGCGCCTTGGGCCTACCTCGTCCATATGGGTTGTGGGGTCTTATATGAGCCTTAGGTTTGCTCAAAGGGTTTTCTCATTATCCGAAAGAAAAAGAAAAAAAGTTTTATTTATTTATTTTTTGGGTCAAACTGTGTGAAGTTTGATTGTGGTCCCCTAATATTTCCCTCTGTGGTCCTTTGATTTGAATGTGAAATTATTGAAGAAATAATTTTACCTTTACGAAATATCATGTTGACTACATATTACGTTATTTAGTGAGAAAATGAATTCTAGTACTTGTGTGTACCTGTTCTATAATAATTTTGCATTATCCAGCCTGATAAATCATTTTAGGAAATAAAATATTATAATTCATCTTTTTGTAATCTTTTGAAACACAACCTAGGAAACTGGATTGATTTTAATGAGGAATTTATAGAATTTCAAGTGAGAGGGGTTCTTATGAATGTGATGGTTGTATCATGTATGTCAGTTTGTGTCACCAAGCTTCTAATTGATTATTGGAGAAGTTGGGCTTTTGCCCAGGGATAACTGTTTCCTGCAGTCCAGTGTGATAGCACTTGATCTTTTATTGCATTGTCTTGTTCCTTGCTATACTTTATATTGACCCTTCTCATTACACGCAGCTTACGGATCTTTTAGTGTTGCAGAAGTTTTTACAGACAAACTTATCTCCTGGTACAGTTTTCAATCTTAATGAGGTTATTTCTTTTTAATCATTGGCCTGGCAGCATAGAACCAAGTGATGTTCTTTGTGTTTTGGCTAATTGTATGGATCTTTCTGTGTTTCACATTGGTTAGTTACGGGACTAGATAGTTCATTTCCAACTTTATTGGTTTGAATATTGCTCTGCTAAATTGTTTTGACACTTTGACCTCAGATGCATCTTGTTTAGCTTATAGTTGAATGTCAGTTTAAATTAGTTTTGTGTGTTGGACATTGTTTTTCCAATGCTTGCAAGAATCTGGAAAGTTTAAAGGCTTTAGACAATGTAATTGGTAATTATTTATAATTTGTCTTAAGAGGATGAGGCTGAAATAGATTAAAGTCTTAATCACAAAGCCAAACACTATCCTTATCGATAAATAATAGAATTCTAATTGTTGTTCAGTGAAGCAATTTTAGATGTCTAAAGTTCTTGGAGGACCAAAACCTAGCCAAGAAGAGATGCTTTCACTGTCTTGCTTCCAAAAGGAAATTGGAACACCCCCATGAAAAGCTTTAGTCTCTCTGTATTTCCTAATGGCTCAAAGGAGAGCAAACAAAACTAATTTTTCTAGAAGCTTCACTTTAAAATGAAGGAATCTGAAGATGAGGATTCTTAATGCTCATCTCTTATGAAGACTTAGTTATAACTGAAACAGTTACACATGGACCATAATCTTTATGCAGAAGAGAGAGAGAGTGAGAGAGAGAGAGGGGGGGGGTGGGGACTGGAAAATCCTTAATGCCAAATGAGATGATAGAGGTCTATTGATGTCTGTTTCCTAGTATCATAATCTTTATGAACCTCAATAGGATGAAGCTTTTTTCCCGCTGAAAATGTGGCCATTATACTTTTCTGTGAAGCTATTACAGTCCAGAACCTGGATCGAGAAGTCCTTTGTTAAAATGAGGAACACCCCCATGGATACATCTTTCGTGTTTTTGAAATATCTTTGAATTTCAATATAGGGATATCCTAGTTTCCAGTTAAAACCTGCTTCAAGTAATGGATGGCATGTGTAACTGAGAGTTAAACCTGTTTTTATGAAATAAATGGTTTGGAAGCTACCAATGACCAAGATCACAATACATTTTCAGAATTCCTTATTTGATTTTTCCTCCTGGCTAAGATTAATGTGTTGCTTACTACTGTAAATTCTACTTGGTGGATGTGCTAACTTGCTGTCATATGTGCTTACATATTTCTGGATTGTGCATTCTGGAACTGTCAATATTTTTATTATTCTTCTTTATTTCTTGTGAGAAGCAGTTTCATGCAATTTCCTTTCTGTTTCAACATCTATTTGGGATTTCCTGCTTTTTGTTTATTAGGTTATTGCAATTTTAGGAAGTTCTTTGTGCCTTGTTTCATCAGGTTTCCACTCTACTACCACATGAAGTTTGCATTTCTTGTTTGGCTTCAACTTCCATCCGTTGATGTAAGCTTGAGGATTTGTTTTTTTTTCCTTGCAGTTTCTTGTATGGCTAATCTCCTGTTTTTAGTTCTTGCAAGCATTTCTATTTGATGGGTATATTGATCGTATATGTGGTAGTTGAAGTAAAATAGCACTGCTTTCTTCATGCATTTATGCTATTACATCTCTTGGTTAATTCTTTGCTTACAATTGTCGTCAGAATTTCTCAAATCTTTCTATTTTGCTAATTAACAGGGGGCAACGCATTTATATATGAGCCTTCTGCGTCCATTCCTTTTGAGGCATCAAGCTAGACTTGATCAAATTGTTGAGTTCTTGTATGGCGAAATGGTAAGACCTCTTTTCCTTTCATGTTATTATGACAGAATTGAATCGTTACCTCAGGTTACCTTGCCTATCTTTCTGAAGTTATGGAATAGGGTGTGAAGTTTGATTTACTTCAGAGTTCAGATCCACTAAATTTCTTAATATTTGGACAAGGAATGTGTAATGTAGGGTTGCCATGTCAAATAAGATGAGAATCTTTGACTTCGGGTTCTCTCAGTGTTAAACAAAACCATTGCAACAGGTGGATTTGGCTGCCACATATGGATAGTGTGGCAGGGCTGGGATGATCCCCTCAGCGTCTGTCTAGGCACTCCATTTGTGGATTCATATTTTGAGTTGGAACTGAGAAATTGTCTTATTTTCCCTTCCTATCTGTACGTGTTTTGTCAAACATCTGGGAGTTGGGAATTCTAGAGGTCTAACAAAATTAATGGGCTTGTAGGCTAAATTTGTTAGTGCACACCGAGAAGAAATCCAGTTTGCAAGGAGACTTTTCATGAAGATTCTGGCATCAGGTATGATGTGAACCCACTGGGAACTTTCTGACTGATCAATCACTGTGCTTCAGTGTTTCTTTAATATGAAATTAATGGAAATTTGAAGTATAATGCATTTTACGTATCATTGGATAAAATATTCGAAGTTATTTTACTGATTTTAGTAACATAAATTATTTTTTAGCAGAATTTTCTTCTTGGTAGGTTTATGTTGTGTATTCTCATATTTATTCTTCCTTTTTTTTTTTTTTGGCCGCCTCCTTAATCAGCAAACCAAATGCTTACGAATATCATTCACTCAGTGCAAAGGCCAGCAAACGGTACAATTGAAGGCCCAAGAAGGCGAATACAGGATTCAGAATCAGAAACTGAAGATTGATGCTTTCTGTCTTAGATCTTTAGAAGCATAGTTCACTGATCCCTTCCCCCCATCAGGAACTTACCTTAACAGTTTAGATTGTAAACACATTTCAGATTACTGATAGGCATGGGGCTTTGCGTGCAAATCGCTTCTCTTGCAAGTTGGTATATATATGGTACAAGTTTTGTACATAGATCTATAAGTTTGATTTTTAGTGATCTTGGATTGAGTTGCTTTACCTTGTCTGACTGCCAATTTGGTTTCATATTGGTTTTTGAATGGGAATTTCCATCATTACCAATGCTTCTTTTTAATTTTCGTCATTAGCCCAAAGCTGATTTCATTCGCTTTCATCTTCACCTCTTGAGTGGGTGAAACTGTAATTTCCCTTTAATATTAAACCTGCAATTACTTGAAATTGTACCTTGGGTACTCATGGCAAACTTATTTGGAGGGGGGGTGGATTGAAAATGAGCCAAAGTTGAAAGAATAAAGTGCAATTTTCCAACAGATAAAGGGCAAAAATAATAAAATATAGTGAAATTCTCATCCAACTCATTCTCATTTCTCTTCAAACTAAACCAAACAGAACGTGTCCCCGCAAGTTCATTAACCAAACGCTGCCGTTTTATGCAAGTCCACTGTTTAGGCGTTAGGAGTTAGGACCCTAGACTCTGTTGGAAAATTCCCATGATGACACGACGGCGTTTTATGTTCGAACCGTTTACTTTATGTCTTTACCCACTCCCCACTCCTTTATTCCTTTCTTTTATTAAAAATTAAAATATGCCTGATAACAGATCCTCGCTGCTCGAATTTCCTTCTCTTTCATGCACTCATCTCTCTCTCTCTCTCTCTCTCTCTCTCCCTCTCTATCTAGAACTTCATAGGTTCAAAGAAAAGAAACATATCTCTAGGGTTTCGAATCTTCCATCATTTGTTATATATATATATATAGAGAGAGAGAGAGAGAGAGAAGAAGGCCATGACGGGTCGCAGAGACGGTCCACTGATGAGAAACAGCGGGCACTCACTTTGCGGATCGAGGCTCGCCATGGCGGTCACAATCGGAGTTTTCCTCGGCTGCGTCTTCGCATTCTTCTATCCCCGCGGATTCTTCGCCGCCGACTCTCCAATTCGCGGTCGTCGCATCGCAAAATCCGATCTCCAGGTTCGAAATCTGTTTGCTGTATCGATGTTGTTTTAGTTTTTGAGATTTTGATGACGGATCTGGGTTTTTCTGGATGGGAAGCCGTTGAGTGGGATTTTTCAGTGTTTGGAGTTTGATTTGGTTGTCATTTTTGTTGGTAATTGGAGCGACATTAATGGTTTGTAGTGTCTAAGGTGAATCTAGTGACTAATTTAGGTATGCTCTGGTCCTCTGGTGGGGTTTCACTATTGGTGCTGGTCTTTGTGCGAAGTTACTGTCTGTTTGGTTGCCGAGAAAGTGTTGGGAAAGAAAATTGAAATTCTGCGATTTTATGCTGTTTAATTTTTTAAAAATATTAATAAATAAATATCTCGATTGAGACATGAGTGTCCTCTGAGTTTGAATCCTCTGCTTGACTTTACGTTCTGTGTCATCGTGCTTGACTTTGTACCACGGCTGGCCATGTCACATTGAACACATGTAAAAGTGAATGAGTGTATGAGTGTGTTTGCCCTGTAACATGCCGCAAACTCAAGCACGATCATAGCATGCAAAAAGAATCAGAGGTCCCCCACCACCAACCCTCCTGACAAAAGAAAAAAAAAAATGGAAGGATGCAAACTACAAGGTTTCAATTCTCTTATCCTCTATCTTTTTCTGCAGTTTTTAGTGACCAAATGAAAATTTGATATGGAAAGGAAATGGTTAATTTATATCTGTGGGAACCAATCTGTGTAAATCTGATTTGCATTATTTTGCACATCTCATGACGTGCATTTACATGGCTCTTTTTGCAGCTTTGTGTCAAGACTTGGAATAGAAAATCTTGGCACAATTATGAGCGCCATAGACATCATGATATTATATTTTGTGTTTTGAATATGTTTCAAAAGTGTTCTTATGGGATGCAAGACACATTGTTGAACCATTTAGGACCCAAAATGTTTTATTTGATAAGTTCATGGAATTTAGTGATTGATTTATATGCATTTTGAAGGATTTTAATGCCAGTGGTGGTGTATGTGTGAGGTATAAGATGAGAAGAAGATAAATCATAATTATATGTGTATCACCCATTTTGTGGAAATCTGCTTCACATTTTCGCTAGTTTTTCCATTTGTTGTTCATAGCTATAGCTGTTCACCATATCTTCAACATTAGTTTTCAGATGGAACTTCAGGGGAGCATGAGGACCTAAATATAGTAGCTTCATTTGTTTGCCAGGTTGGTTCATCGCAGTGTGAATCATCTGAACGGATCAACATGCTGAAATCAGAGTTTGTGGCAGAATCAGAGAAAAATTCTGAGTTGAAGAAGCAGGTTAGGGAACTAACTGAAAAGCTTCAGTTGGCCGAACAGCGGAAAGATCAGGCACAGAAGCAGGTCCTGGTGTTGGGTGAACAGCATAAAGCTGGACCTTTTGGTACTGTTAAGGGTTTAAGAACTAACCCTACTGTCGTTCCTGATGAGTCTGTGAACCCTAGATTAGCAAAGATTCTGGAGAAAGTTGCTGTTAAGAGAGAGCTTATAGTTGCACTTGCGAATTCAAAAGTGAAGGACATGTTAGAGGTTTGGTTTGCTAGCATCAAGAGAGTGGGCATACCCAATTATCTGGTTGTTGCTTTGGATGAAGATATTGCCAGTTACTGCAAATCAAATGATGTTCCAGTGTACAAGAGAGACCCAGATGAAGGGATTGATTCAGTTGCAAGGACGGGAGGAAATCATGCTGTCTCAGGATTGAAATTCCGTATCTTGAGGGAGTTCTTGCAACTGGGTTATAGCATTATTCTTTCAGATGTTGATATTGTATACTTGCAAAACCCTTTCAATCATCTTTATCGGGATTCAGATGTGGAGTCCATGACTGATGGTCATAATAATATGACGGCATATGGTTATAATGACGTTTTTGATGAACCTGCCATGGGTTGGGCTCGATATGCTCATACAATGCGGATATGGGTTTATAACTCTGGTTTCTTTTACATAAGGCCAACAATCCCTTCAATTGAGCTTTTGGACCGTGTTGCTAATCGGCTTTCACGGGAGCCAAACTCTTGGGACCAGGCGGTATTCAATGAGGAACTCTTTTTCCCTTCACATCCCGGGTATGATGGGCTTCATG
This sequence comes from Liquidambar formosana, assembly GCA_039720395.1. Lineage (NCBI taxonomy): Eukaryota > Viridiplantae > Streptophyta > Magnoliopsida > Saxifragales > Altingiaceae > Liquidambar > Liquidambar formosana. The sequence continues at coordinate 36,651,973 of CM077823.1, read as the reverse complement.
CTGCGAGGAGAACTATGGATTTCTATCTCTTTATGAACAGCAAGGTCCTCTTCAAGACTGTCAGGAAGGATGCTAAACTGAGAAAATTGAGGCCAGTAATCGTTCATGTAAATTACCACCCAGATAAGCTTCCAAGAATGAAAGCAGTTGTGGAGTTCTATGTTAATGGAAACCAACATGCACTGGAACGCTTCCCTGATGGTTCAGATTGGTAGTTCTTTTTTCCCTTTTTCTAGCTTGGTTGGTTCAAAGGCCATATTATATAGCTCCGGAGCATACATGTAAGTCAAAGTTGATATCAGATTGTGAGGGCAATGTAACTTGCCCATCCCTCTTCTCCCAATGTTTGAATTCTTTGACAAATTTTGCTTTCTGCCATAGGAACTTTATGTAATTGTACTGTGTAAATGTTTAAATAGCTTATACAGTAACTAATTTTAATTCAATGTACCTTGGCACTAGTAAATGGCATTATGCTTTCTTTGCTCTTGCATGAAAGACTTCTGTGCTTTGTTACTTTTTTTTTTGCAAGCTATACTAAAATAGGCTCCTCATTCCTGTATCAATGTTCTCTAATGCATCTATCTGATGGAAGGCTTCTTGGAGTTTGCACCGTAAACTAGTAAATTAACCAATTAGTTTTCATCCTAAAATTATATTTATCACAGAAGAAAGTATGGCAAGAGGCCAGTATTCTAACATGACTACAAGAAACAGAAAATTTATCTTCATTAATGATATTGTAAAAGAAAAATTACCAAGGTGCAGATGAAGTATATTTCATTAATTTTTTTCAGCAAACTAGCTCTTCATTGTTGATATTATTAAAGAAAAATTACCAAGGTGCAGATGAAGTATGGTTCATTAATATTTTAAGCAAACTAGCTCCTTGCTTTCTTTCTTTTTTGGGCCAGGCCTTGGTGGTCAAAGACATCTTCTGTTCCAAAATGCATATGATTATGAAAACAATGTGTAGATGATGTTCTTTGTCATTTGGAGTACTCAGTGGAATTTGACTCATCACCTCACCATTTTCGTTATGCGTCATTAATTGTAAAAGACAGATGCTCCAAACATGAGTGACGAGGACATTTCACAAGAATATTTTTTTAAAATTTTTTTTTTGGTGGTGCTGTTAAACATGGTTTGTCACAATCAAAGAGTTGTGAATCAGACAATAGTACAATACTGATGGTCCTCCACGAGGCTCCAGCTGAATTTAACTGTTGATCCCTGTCTGTTGTCCAATCCTCAATTTCTTCGTGCTATAACATTAACTAATTACATTGTCATCAAGAGAGCCTTCAGAAGCTGATCTTCCCAACTTCTGCTTAAAATTGTTTCATATATGTATATAAGTAATTATTAGGTGCTCAACGACATGCATACACGACATCGTATGACCTATCATGGCCGTTCGTGTTTATTACGCACAAGATATAAGTAATGATTAGGTGCTCAACGGTGTGCATATGCAACATCGTATGACCTATCATGGCCGTTTGTGTTTATTACGCGCTTGCGCGTGATTATCATGAACAGTTCAGATTGCGCGTGATTGTCATGATTAGGTGCTTGATGTCGTGCATATGCAACCCTAGTCATGATACATATATAGACAAGTGAAAGCTTGAGGATAAGACGGTAAATAGGCTAACTAAGAGAAGGAAGAAGCTAGTTGCAAGCCATCAAAAACCCATAACCCGCTGTTTTCATTCCTGTCCTCATATGCTATTATAGAGAAGCTAAATCCTCCAGTAATAGATCGTTTGATAAAATGTGTATCATGGAGATAATGAAAGCATCTGGCACACTCAATTCACACGAACATGGAAAAATACCGTTAATTGGTGAATATTATAAGAACTGTCTTCATCAAAAAAATATTATAACTGTAGGATAAAGGATGAACTGATAAACACCTTATGTGGTACTCTGCACTATAAAATTAATATCGAAGTCATTCGCATTGGATCGAAAAATGAACTGAAAAGAAGAAACATCGCAAAACCTTTTTGGACACTGCCTCTTCTTGACATTGATAGAACATGAAAATCTTGGTTATGAAAATGGTTAATGCTATAGGTTGACATTGAAGACGAACAACTGTCAGTTAGAGCCAGCTTCAAAGTTCCGATTAGAATGTACTATTATCTCTAGTCTGACCAGAAGATGAGTTGTCTTCACTTGAACCTTCTTGTTCGTGGCTGTTGCTTTCACCACTGATAGATTGAGAAACACCGTCAGATTTCTTTGCTTCAAGGCTAGATATAGCATCAGCCCCGTACATCTGAATTAGCTCTTCCTGGTTTATCAGAAAATTATGGTCATTAACAACAGATAAATGTTCAGTTATATACATACATACATGTATATATATCCATATATATATATATATATATATATATATAAGAGGAGAACGGATATTTTAAAGTACCCCTATATTAGCTAGTACTATGTCTTGGACAAGCTTGTGAGCTGTTGGGGACTTATTGCAGCATATGAGATTACATGGTGAAATTTAGAAAGATAAAATGATATTTCGATATTTATTTATTTATTTTGAGAAAAGAGAGAGGGGGGAGGTGTTGGTTGTCGAAAGCACAGGTCAATTGCAAATATGAAACAATGAATTTTGCTTTGATGAACATGAGACCAATATGACTTAAAAAATGCAATAATCATTGGAAGAGAAAAACCAGACAAAATGGAAATATGATACTAAAGAAATAGGAGGCAGATGGTGAACCATTAGGGAATTGTTTTTGCTATTTTGTTTCATGCATTCCTCAGAAATCCCCATCAGTTCATCCTTGAGCATAGAAATCTCTGATAGTAGTGCCTCCACTGATGCTTCTAGTTTTCCACATTCTTGCTGGGAGAATAAGAAATGCGAACAAAAATATTACATGAGTAATGATTCTAATCAAGTTGAATAAACAATATCACACAAACATGGAAACAACTCCCTCCAATGTCCCAAAAAAAGAAGGGTCAAAAAGGCTAAAGAATTACTATTATTTTCCAATTAATCTCCATCTTCAGAAAAAGCAAGCAGTCTTTATAGATTATCAAATCAGGATCAAAATTACTGGCACCATCATCATAATCTAACATTATTCCAGTTCAGTTTTTATTCCTATATATATATGTGTGTGTGTGGATATATATCACCTGTAAAAATGTACAATTGGAGAAAATTTTATGTACCTGCTTGCGTAATCTTGACCTCCTAGCTGACTCCCTATTAGACTGCTTTCTCCTTTCTTTTTTCAATTCATGCTCATCCTGCCAAAATAGGAGTTACAGCTCAGCAAAAGCATTAATGACAATGTCAGATGGCATTGACAAATACTGACGTTTGAAACTGAATATGATCATATTCGAGAAACAAATCAGATTGCAGAAGTTCCATGGAAGTTTAAGGCTGCTTAAATCAAACATCAACTCTAGGCATAGAAGGATTTTAACTTCAATATTGGGTTAAATTGTGATGACTCTATAAACGAGAACCATTCACGGATGGATAAGACTTATCAGTCACCACAACTTCAGGACCGCCAATGCCTCTCTCAGCAATGCATGCCAAAAATATGAATTCAAACCAGCACTCAAACATGAAATGTTATATGTGTATATACACACACACACACACACATGAACACAGAAACATAGAAATAAAAAAATAATAATAATAATATGGCATGGCAATCAATCTAACAATTGACTGGAACTGTTTTTCACACCTTAATCCATTTTTCAGGCACAACCTGTTGAGATCCATCTATCATTGCTGAATCCACAACCGGTAAGACACTCGATGCAGTTGGTTTAACTTCCAAGGGCATGGCATCAGTGCAGGATCCATTCAGACTCATCCCTGCATTCAAATTGACTACAGGCTTTGATACCAATGGATCGTTCAGTTCCGAAACTGGAATTGCATTAGAATATTTGGCACTACAGTTGTTCTGTGTGTCTGCTCCTGTGCAAGTGATGAATTTGTTAAACTAGATGTTTAATAAACACAAGCAGAAACCGTGAACTTCAAAACGTACCACCAGCAAGCATCTGGTCGTTGCTTCTCTTCTTGGTTGCAAAAATTTCCTGAAGAAAAAAGAGCATGGCCTATATTAGTAAAACCATTATGTTCAAAGTCCAAACAAAACAGGAATAATTGAAATACAGAGTCGGGTGAATCAATGGTTAGTTCAACTATCTTCACTTGTGGTTGGTATGCATTGCTTGGAAACATCTAAATAAAGGGTCACATACTTGGCTAGTGTTATCTTCTCTTGCATCGGATGAGCCCTCCCTTCCACTTGCAGCCCTGATCAATGGTCATTTTATCGTCACAGTTTAGTGAAACAAATCAACAATAATGATTAAACATTTTAACACCCCCTCCTTAAAAAAAGGCGTAAAAGCATAATAATAATAATAATTATAGTAATAATAGCAATAACAGCATGTTGGGAATTAAATGATCATAGAGAAGAATTGACGACACCTTTGTGAAGCACCATCGTTTGTAGACCCTGAAGCTACGTTTCCACTTTCTCCTGATCTACCACCTATGAAAGCGGATTTTTCCATTAAATCCAAGTCCTTTATGTTGAAAATCTTTCCTTCTGCCTCTGGGATCGTCAACACTGCACCCTGACCATAAAAATAAATAGATAATTTCATAATTTAATGTGCAGCTAGACTGATTTCTTGTGATAGAGGTGTTTTCCTTATATGAAGACAGGTAATATCCATTTTCAACTGTTCCAGAACCAATAATACGGAGGAAAAAAAATTAAAAAACCTCCATATGAAATATTCTTATATTTGGAGAAGTGAAGAAATAGTGTAATCTTTGTACCATCATTAATATGAACTACAAGGACAAGGTGAAAATGTAAGATGATACAGTAAGTTCACAATTACCGCCACTACATTAGTATGAGGATAAAGTCCCCCCTGATGATACAGAGCAGGGTATTGAAGTGGGTTCCCGTATGGTTTCACGAAATGATGCTGAAAATCCACCAAACCAAAGTAAATAAAAAAATTTCTCCTTTGTAAAGTCTAAAAAAGCGCAGCACTATATGATCCCAAAAATCTTAAGATTACCCGATTTCCCCACAGATAGGGAGGAGTTGAAGAAGAAGCAATAGGTGGAGATAGAAGGGGAGATGAAGTAGCTCCAGTACCATAAAATGCCTATTCAAGAGTGAGTTATAAGCTACTAAGTTCATTCCAAATTGGTAATAAGCAAGTCAATGAATCAACCCATATGACAAAAACAACAATTAACATATATTTGTCTTAAACCTGCAAATAAGTTGGCCAATTGGGTTGTGAAGGTGTAGTTGGTCTTTCCTGTAATAATTATCATCAAAAAAATAAAATAAAATCGGTGAACGCGATGAGAACATGTGTATGTGATTGCATTGATGAGCCTGCATGCGACAAAAGAGAGAGAGAGAGAGAGAGAAAACCTGAGTTAAAACGGCTGATTTGCAAGACTTAGCAGATGCTCTGTCTTTCCTAGTCTCCATTGGTTTCGAAGGTTTAGCAGGTGTACTGACTTCTCCAGTCACCATTTAGGACAGTAGCATAAAAACTCAATATCCCACCTTAATCTCAATTGCTTATCAAAAGACACTGTATACTCCTTAGAATTTTAAGAACTATCTGAAATGATCAAATCAAAATGAAACAACAGTGAGGAGTTTAATCATGGAAATATGTTTTAAATGCGATTAGTGCTCACATAAAGCTAAGCAGATAATTCAAAAGAATGACTAATACACCGACACAAATGTTTTGTTCAAACTTTAAGAACCTTCAAAATGGATAATATTTTGAGGCCTTCAACATGATTCTGTGAACCAAAAAATGAGAGTCCTTTTTTTCCTTTTTGGTTCACAGATTGAATATCCAGAAATATTGAACGAAAATTGGTAAAGACCCTAAAATCTGCTTTAATATATCCAAGATCCACTCCAGCATAATTCTCAGGAAATTTTCAAAAGCGGCCGCCATGGAAGTCCTGACACTTGAAAACTCAGTATTATTTCATAAGCATACACCATCGAGATTACACTTGAAAAATAGAACATTTATCATTTCATATATTGGCCTGATTTGTGTAATCTACAATTTATACATCTTAACATTAGTATGATTCCAAAAAACTATGTGGCAACAAGAGCCAATGGGAATTTTCAACAGCCTTATCTGAACCAGGTGGATTTAATTAAAAAAAATATTCATGTATAAAAAGAGCATGCCAAATTTTCTGGGAGTTCCCTCTTTTCTCAGCTTGCACAAGGTGATTGTACTATTCCATAACTTATAGGACAGATTTCTTATCATTGATTCAGGGTGAGTTCTGTTGTGGGTACTGATACAGGTTCAGTTGGTGGATCAGTTGGGCAAATTTTTCAGAGCAATTAATGTGTCTTTCACTCCATTATGGCACAGATCTGTTGAACTTATTTCACCTTCCTACCAAGACCATATGTCACTCTGTTCACCTATCCACAGATAGTAAGTAGGATTGGCAATGAATTAGACTATGGTCCATTTCATTTATGCTACCACTGTGATTGTGCCAACCTCAATTTTATGACCATAGATATGTCAACCATCCAAAACCAAGACATCCAATTTAGCAACCACACCAACCTCTCTCTCTCTCATAAAAGCACTTCCCAACTCTTAGGAAAACAATTTACAATAATAGGTAAGGATTCCCTCCAATGGAAGGCAAACAATTTACAATAATAGGCAAGGATTCTCTCCAATGGAATTTAGACCGTTTAAATTAAGGGCATCATATTAAGGTTGAGTCTCACATCAGAGTGTGGGTCCTACATGATGTGAACGGTATATTTCACTAAATCCTCTATTCACTGTAGAGGATTGTGGCCCATAAGTTTTCGTAACCAAAACTAAATTAGGTTATGTTCCACTTGTTTTATAATATCTAGCTGGTTTGAATATCTAGTTTTATGCCTTATTTTTTATACATGACTGAATAAATTTATAAGAAAAAGAAACTTACCAAACACTAATGAAGTCGAAACCTGTCAAGCTCACTCACAGCAAGCCAAGTTTTTATATTTCTCAGACAATTCTTTAGCTTACATTATGAATAGCAAGTTAGCAACTTTTACTCTCCTGAGATTAAATACTCCTTAAAATGTCACCTAGAGCCTCATTGACATGTGTCACTGGCCTAAGTTTAAAATCAATCCTCATGCTAACTCACTAACTCACTATAAAATAATAACAATAATAATAATAATAATAAAAGAGAAAGATAGAGAGAGAGAGGGAGAGAGAGAATACTCAAAAAAGGTTTTCTTAGCGTGGAAAAGGGAACAAATGAAATTATTAATGGTATATCATTATTTCCAACTTGAGAAAACAAAAAGGGTCCACAAAACTAATGCAAATACAACTGCTTGGAGGAGGGTTTTCCCTTATTTGGAAGTCAAGTAACATAAGACAAGGTTCAAATTCTTTATTTTGCTTCCTTTTTAACCCCTGATTTTGCACTGAAATAACATCTCATCACGAAGATACCATTCAAGACGGATGGTAAAGCATGCAAGTATCGTACTCCACAATTAGATTTAAATCCCCATAAACTCATAAAACATCTATCTTCATCATACCTACCAATTCACTAATACTCAGCGACCAAACATATCATTACTATTGAGGGGGGAAAAAAGAAGAAGACGTCAAGCAGAATTCAAAGAGAATGGAATTATTGACATCAAATACAAATCAGAACCCTAATTAAGATTACTTCAAGGCATATATTGAATAAATTTACACATTATTATTTGAATCGGAATGGAATTTCTATTAAGATTTTATTTCATTCCATTCTGATTTCTCGAATTCAACAAAACAAACGAGTCCTTTGTGTGCGTGTGATACAGTAGAGAGAGAGAGGAGAGAGAGGGGGGGGGGGACCTGTCTGTGTTGATGGCGAGAGAAGAAGTTGAGGCGGAAGTCCGAGTCAGAGAGGAGGAGGGGTTAATTATAGTGTGTTATATAGGATACGAACTTTCCTTTTATGCTGTTATGCATTGACGGATGAGATCCTCCTACATGATATCTACGGTCCAGAAGCTACGTGCTCCACCGCCTGTGTTTGTCCTCTTTAAATTCGGATTTCTCAGATCCTGTCTTTGCTTTACACCCTGTCGCGGGTCCCAAGTACATATATAAATTGAATAATGGCGCGAAACAGATATTTGTAATTAACACGTGGCGGGTAAGTAGTCTTCCAAATGAAAATTATAATAATGGATTAATGTAAGCTATAGGAATGCCATCAAGGGTTGTATTTCATGCGTGTGTAAATTATATAATATAATTCACCTACACGCTAGGTACAATTCCGTATTGCATAGGATTGATATAAGCAGGGGCAGAATTACATGGGGAGTGGGAACCAAGGGGGCCCATGGCCCCTGCAAAATTTTGAAAAAAAATTAACACTTAGTGCTAATGATGGTAATGGAACAGATGCCATGGTCGGTGGGGAAGGTTCTGAGGAAGAGTTTGCCATGAGCGTTAGGTAAAAGAGTGAAAGAGGATTAGCTTGATTTGAGCCTAGATGTGTAGGACACGATCATTGATTTGAAAAAGCTTATAGTGTGGATTGGGACTCGGCTTTACGGCAAGTCTCCATCTTGATTTAAGTTCAAATACAATCTTCGTGGTCGGTGGTTTCTGACAATGACTATAATGGATTTTTGCTGTATGGTTCAGTTATCCATTTCCCATTCATTGTATCATTGTCTTGATGGAAAATGCTAGAACCCTTGTCAAGTATCTAGATAAAATAGCTAGTGTTTTCTATTTGCCTCTCTTCATTTTTATGTTATTGGACACATGATACCTTCACATGTCATTTAAGTTAAAGAAAAAATTATGAGCCTGTGTTTAATTAAGAATCATCCTAACAATTAAAAATTAAAGATTAAAAAGAAATTAAAAATCATCATAATAATTTATAAAATGAAATCTACCAATTTTCCCACAGGTTATTTTACTTGGGAGTTGGGATCCAAATTCCAAACAATAAAAAAATGAAGTAAATTTATTAATTTTAATTTATAGTAAAACTTGTATTATGAAGATAAAAATTATTACTGTTTAAAATATTTTTAACTTGGCTCCTGCATTTGAAAATTCCTGGTTCCGCCCTGGATATAAGAAAATTAGTACATATTGCTGAGACCAAATCTATGAATCTATATATTTGCATGATTTTGCTCACCAACAAGTCTAATGCGTCTGGAGATATGTTTTGCTAATAATATAATTTGCTTTGTTCAACAATCCTGGCTACTCCCAAGTACAATTAGTTGTTTTAAGTTTTTAACCATAAAACGACCCCAAGTCTTCATTGACCAAAAAATATGAGGACTTGGGACTTTTAAAGTTGGGTGGGTTCAGCCAATTCAATTTGTCACAAGCAATTCAATTTCATTTTTTTTTTTGGTTGCTTGCAATGAATATACCAAAACTTTTTCTTTAATTCTGATAACAACAATGATGAATAATAATTAAAGACTTCAATAATGTAGACCTACATATTTATGTTATACCAAAAAAGCTATATACCTATATGTAGATGCATTTATTTCAGCAAAACACACATGTGCACACAAACAATATGAGATGTTGCCCTAAGAAAGAAGCAACCCACTCTCAGATAACACTCTCTCATAAAAGATGATTTATTCATAAAATGTTTGCATAGCCATGTCTTAATATCAAAGTGCTTTGAAACATCGGGTAGAACCCACTTAGCGGAATCAATATTGGGTAATATGAGACCGAGGGTCTATTTGAGAATTTTAGAAGTAAGCTAACGTAAGGTTCACTATCTTAAATGTTATTTGGTTTACTTAAATAATCAACTTATGGTTGGCTTAAAAATAGGGGTGCTTATGCTTTGTTTTGTGGACAAAGTTAGAGATATACGGAATAGTTGTGCAGTCATGAGTCAACATTGATTCAATGAGAATTATCCGCAGTTGGCTGAATTTTCTTGATATCTAAATAGTCCCTTACTTGTTTTGAAGTTAGAATCTATTCTATCTTCTAGGCTATTACCTATTTCTTACTTAAACAAATCATGTACTTAATGTTGCAAACTGTGAAATTCTCATGGTTGGCTTGGAAATTACACATTTAGCTACATTCCTGAGGCTGTCTATGTCTTGGGTTTACTGTTACAAACAATGTTCTCTCTCTCATTTTTTATATGTGAGTGGGAGATACAAATTCTCTTCCATGCCAATTGAGTACAAAATGCAGAATGCTACATAGGAGTATTTTCATTTTTGTAGGCAATTAAGCAGACTACAAATGAATGGTCAGAGGGTAATTCAGTCATTCAGTCTATCTCTAGGATCTAGTCCATGGAGAAGTCAAGCAAAGACCCAATAACAAAAGAAAAGCCAATATTCAGGAATGTGACACGAGCTGTCTAAAAAAATATTTAAATTCCCCATGATGTCCCATTATGCTTAGGTGGCCTCTTCTGATTGGTTATCCTGAAACTTTTGACAAGAAGATTGATTGTGTTAGTAGCTCTCCACGACGCCCAAGATTCCAAGGGTAAAACTTTACCCATTAAAATATTTTTTTTGGGCAAGAAAAGAAGGTGAAAGATCCATGCTTTTGTTACGGTTTGTGTATGCAGACAAAAATATATACCAGAAAATACAAAACAATAGTAATTATTTATATTTTCTCAAAAGTGATGCTGCCAATGAACACCAATGGATGACAACTTCATGTGTAGGGAAGACAAGGCCTTCATTATGTAAAAATCTTACTTGGCAACATCACTTTTCTTATATAAATCTGCATAGAGATTCTAAAATACATAAATACGTACATATATACATATATAAAGCTACTGTAAAAGCAAGTCAGAGTATGGAGATACAGAGATCTCCTTCACCTTTGGTTCACTAGATTTATTTTTATTTTAATTTTATTTTTCCTTTTTCCTTTTTCTTTATCTGGAGTCTTTCTGTACTCCAGCTTTCATTTCATTTTTTGTCAGACAACAAACAAGATGTATGAGTTTCAGACACACATACACGCTTCCATCTTCAGGTGTTATCTCTGCTCTGAAAATGGTTGTTTAGCATGTTGAGGTGGTGAAATTCCCTTCACACTGTAATGGGTGTCCTCTTCAATGTGGTAAGTGGGATACTCCCACTTTCAGTCTTTCTCTAATGGGTTTGGCTTATTTTTCTCAAGGATTGTGCTTCTTGATTTGTTTTGATTCATGTATTCATGGTACTGTTTATTTTCTCCTCCTCCTTTTATGGGTAGGATCAGTAGCTACATTATTTGTGTTCCCTCTTCAGCCGCTTTCCTCCTCCTTCTTTTTTCTTTTTTTTTCTCTGTTTGGTTTGTGAGAAAATGTGGAATAGTTGTTTTGGTTTCCAAAATAAATGAAAAACTGACCTTAACCAAGGCAAACTGTAGTATCAGGCTCACTTGAATAAAGGATTAGAGATCAGATCCCACATAACTCAAGTTTTCCTATTAATTTTTATCATTACATTGTGTGTCAGCAACCAAATAGATGTGGGTTTTCTCATGAATCTGACCTCCTATCTTGAAATATTGCATCATCGGCAATCTTACTTGTATGCGTAGTTTCTTCTTTCTTTGGAATATGTAGCTTGCCGTCTTCCTGGATTTTCATTTGAGTTGAGATCCTAATTCGTTGTGTCATAAGTCATAACAGGATTTATTTTTGCTCTTTTGATTTGTATTCCAAATTAAAGTTGCTATATAGAAGAATTTATCCCTTTTATGACAGAAAAGGAGAGGAATTTATCACTTTTATTATCATCATCGTTTTCTGCTTCTATCCATCGAGAGAAAAAAATAAAAAAATCATTCTTTTCTGCTTCTGTTTTTTTTTGGGATTTTGTGGGGGGTGGGGATCCAATAATTGAAATCTGAAATTGGATCTGATGGCATTATTTGATAATTCTTTTTTATTTTATTTTTTATGATCATGAATTCTAGGTTAAGGTTCGATCAGATATTCATGTATACAAATATACGATTAACAGCTGAAAATAAAATATCTTCTTAAACGTTTGAACTTTTATTTTTCTTTTTCTTTCAATAGCACTTTCACAACATAAAGGATGAAGTTTTGCAAATAAATTTGAAGAATCTCCTCTTTGTTCCCATACACGAGTAACATGCAGTCATGCAGAGATGTGAAGAATTTCCTCTTTGTTTTTAAACTCTGAGGTGTTGCAAATAAATGTTGATTTAGGCTATTCAGGAAGCAAATGGAAATTATATGTTAGAATTTATTTACTTCTCACTTAAACCATGCCATTTCAAGACCAAAACTATGTGCTTTCTGAATACTTACATTCTCATATACTTCCATGGTTCATTCTCACAGAATTGTTGGTGCTCATGTTTCCATATTGCAGGCTGGAACTAGGCATTGATTATTTCCTGGTTTCACCTCAAATATGAACTCGGGACCAAAGAATGGCTGGCGCTCCATCATGCCTCTTCGTTTGAGTGGCAAATCAGCCACCCGTTTTTGCATGTTCCCAAAAGTAAAGTCTGCAAGCTATAGTCCAGGAAACTCACCTGTTTACCTCAACGTATATGACCTGACACCCATTAATGGCTATGTCTATTGGGCAGGCCTTGGTATCTTTCACTCTGCAGTGGAAGGTTAGCTTACCTTCTTTATTTTGATGCATTTTTCTTGATGAATAAACCTTCAATTTATAGTGTTTGTTCTTGGAGGAGACTGTTGTTTTGATTGTCCTAGATTATGGAGCTTTAATGCTTAAATACTCATTGTGTTTCCACTCAATATTACCTTATCCTATCATAAAAAAATCCATCGATTATTGAGTCATAGGATCATGAGAACATTGCAAGGGTAACTTCTCTAAAAAATGTCACTTTATGACGTTGTATGGTAGTTACTAGACTTAGTTGATTTTGTGCACATGGAGTCAACAAGTATTCTCCTTAAAAATGGTCTGTTTCGAAAAAAAATGAGGATTTCCATTATGAAACCTTGATCAATAGATCATTGGATCAGTAGTGTAACTTTTCTAAATAGTATGTCACTTAATGACATTGTAGGGTAGCTACTAGATTTAGTTGATTTTATGCACATGAAAACAACAAGTATTCTCCTAAAAACTGATATGTTTTGAAAAAAATTGAGAATTTCCATTATGAATACCTTGATCAGAAGAAATAAGCTATTGTTCTTGACATGATGGAGTCCACTGGGAAATAGAAGGCTGTGCTTATTCGCTATCATGGCAACGAGGCGAAGAGAGAGGTCCCCTTAAGGAAGCAGGTTTGTGTGAATAAATTGAAGCAGGAAGAACTGACCCAAAGAAGGATTTGACTATATGAGAAGAGGGGAAATGTTTCCTTTGGGGCAGATGTATTGCTGTTTCACTAAGTGGGAACTAAAATGCCATCTGTTTATGAAACTCTATGAACCTATTGTTTTAGAAAAAATGCAATTGCAAGAGAATGCCAAACCCCCCCCCCCCCCTCCTCTTCTCTCTCTCTCTCTGTTTGACCAATGTCTTGAAACCTTTTATTTTATGGATGTTAAAAAAGGCTAACTGGCTAAAGTGATTTCTTCTAGTGGAAAGCTAGCATCAAATTTTCGAATTCTTACTTTAGCTTTAGTTGGCTAGATTTAGAGGACTTGATCCTTGCTGTAAATAATTTTGTAGAAAGATTTAATCCCAATGGCAATCAAAGCATTCGGTTGGATTTTCTCGCCCATGCTCACTCTCCACTGGCATTTCAGGATTGTAGTTCCATAAAAACCTCTCATCCAAGAGGGGTGGTGAATGTGCTCTCTATTTGAGAATTGTCTTATGAAACTAAACACCCCACCTCTACCCAGATCCATTTTCCAGGAGCATGTTTCCATGAAAATCCCATCTGCTGTTATTAAAGATATAAAAAAATGCTGCTATGACTTAATCCCACAAAAATTCCTATCTAGACCTCCTAAAGTGTTGCTTGTGAATTGTCTTGATCTCAAATTTTTGTGCTCAGTCAATAACCCCATAATTATTGCTCATATTTACGTATTTGAGGAATGTTTGCCTTTTGTCCTTGTGGACAAGTATGCATGCATGTATGAATACACTTTTATTTATAATATATACAGATACACAATCATACACATAGGCACTAATTGAAGCTCTCCCTCTTTGCGCTATTGTAATATAGATCAGAAATCAAGTCAGTTCAAGTGTGTAGAAATCATCACATGCTGGTATTGAAAAGCCTTTGCTGAGAATGACAACCAAGGATTTACTAGCAAATATAGCCCTTGTTGGAGTATGGTCAGTGAGGATGCATAAAGTGGATTCAAAATATTAGGGATGAGGCTTTGTTGAGTAGAGCTTAAGTTTATGCTTTATTTATTTCAAATCAAGTCAGTTCAAGTGTGTAGAAATCATCACATGCTGGTATTGAAAAGCCTTTGCTTAGAATGACGACCAAGGATTTACTAGCAAATATAGCCCTTGTTGGAGTATGGCCAGAGAGGATGCATAAAGTGGATTCAAAATATTAGGGATGAGGCTTTGTTGAGTAGAGCTTAAGTTCATGCTTTATTTATTTCTTCCCGCAAATTATCAACTAAACTTCAAATTTCTATAATTGTCTCATTGTTGCATTTTCCTATATTTTAAATAATTTTCTTGCATGCATTATAGACACGTACATATACACATAATATGCATATTTATGTATCGATCTATGTACCTCCCTCCATGCATACATATGTATGTAGTACAGACATGTTTATCTCAACACTTAGGACAGGGAATCTGGAATTTGTAGGCTATGTTTGGAAACTAGAAGGAGAATTAATCCAATTCACTTTGGAAAATTTGCTTTGTCATTTCTCTTCATGTCCCACAATATTTGTAGCATGAAGCAGAGTTTCTGATTGACCATTTGCATGTTTACAGTTCATGGTGTAGAATATGCTTTTGGTGCCCATGACTACCCTTCAAGTGGTGTCTTTGAGATTGAACCTCGCCAATGCCCTGGATTCAAGTTTAGGAAGTCAATTTTCATGGGGACAACATGCTTGGACCCTTTCCAAGTTAGGGAGTTCATGGAGAACCAATCTGCAAGCTACAATGGAGATACGTATCACTTGATCGTTAAGAACTGCAACCATTTCTGCGAGGATATATGTTACAGGCTGACTGGGAACCGAATCCCGAAATGGGTAAACCGACTTGCTAAAATAGGTATTTGATTTGATTTTTACGCCTCTTGGCACTCTAATTTTACAAGTAGAGTTACTTTTCAAAACTCCATCATGCTCATGTTTTGAAGTCAGTATTAGAGATAGTTGATGATTGTGCTTCAGCATTTGCTTTGGAGACTCAAACCCCTAGAGAATAGTAGTATAGTACCTTATAGCATGAAATATGAGGCACCGATGACTCCCCGAGGCTCAGTTTCTGTATGAGATGGTTTCCCTGTACATCAACTTGTTCTCATGATTCAATTTGAGTCTCATTTTTATGTTAAAAGGGTTACAGAGTTTGTCAGACCATTTTCAAGTCCAGTCACTCAAGTCAACAAAACCTTAATCCCAACTACATGGGGTCGGCTACATGAATCCTATTATGACATTCAATTCTATCAAGGGCCATATGCTCTGTTAAATCCCTGGCACATATACTCTTTCTCACCACCTCTAATCATTTTAGTTTTCCGTTGAAAATCATTGTGATGATCATTAGACGGCATGCTTGCATCATGTCCTTTTCCCCCATTTTTCTTTATTTATTTTTTATTTTATTTATCATTAATTATTTTTTTCAACTCTCTGTAGGTTCAATCTGCAACTGCATACTCCCTCATTCCCTTAAACCTTCTACTGTGCGACACGACCCCAAGTTCCAAGATTCTGACAGTGAAAAGAAAAGACTGAGAAGCACCTTCACTTGCTTGTCATCAATCTCCATGCATCAGAAGGAAGTATCAATATCTTCATTGTTCTTACACTCCCATTATAAAGGCTGCCTACCACCATGGGAGCTGAAAAGGTCTAAGCGTGGTTCATTGAAGGAAACATAAATAAGACCATTTTTCCTCATTCCTTTCTCTCTGTCCTCAGCTGGGGAATTCCAGCCATCTTTCTCACAACCCAGAGCTAAACTTTCGTTGTCCATAAGCCTCTAGGAGGGTGAAATATGTGGAAGCTTGTTGTTTTGATTGTCAATGCAGAAGTGCCCTTGAGTCTTCTGTTATTTCTAGTTTTTTGCTTTCCTATGTGGATTGATGCTTGTTGTGTTTGTAAGATTTTATTCTGGTGTCACAAACTTCTGATGTGCAGAAGTCATGTCTTCATGGCAGGAGAAAAACCCAGATAGTTGCTGCATTTTTTGCAGATTTGAGCACTACATGTTTTTGGTACTCATCATCTCTGCCAGAGAGAGATTGCAGAATTTAAGAAAGGATATCAAAACTCTCTCTCTCTATATATGTATAGAGAGGGGGAACCTGCACCTTATCTCATAGGCCATAGGATAGGTTCCCCCACCTCTCGTTATACTCCAAACTTGAATGCTATGTTTAGGTAGAGGGCATGGAAAGGTGGAAGGAAAGAAAGAGAGAGGGGATGAACTTTTTATCTCGGGGGAAGGGATTTCCTTTTTCCCTTACCTTGTGTTTGGTAGGGGGGAAAAAGGGAGGGAAGGAAAAGAGAAGAGGGAAAAAGGAAGGGAAGGATGCCAAATCTTTTGTTTGGTTGGGAGGGAAAAAAAAAAAAAAAAAAAAAAAGAGGAAATGAAAATTTGAAAGATTAGGCTTCCCGCCCATCAAATTGGTTTCGTCCAAATACAGACGGAAAAGTGGAAGGAAATATGAACCCTTGTTTTAAAAACATGTCTAAAAACACGTGAATTCAAATAGTGAAGAGGGGTGGGCCTCCTCTGATCTACTTTCCAAAAATCCTACTTTCCAAAAATCCCATGGATTGAAAATATGATGGCCTGAATTTTGTTGGTCTTGTCCTCCCTTGCACCGACCCCAAAAAAAAAAGTAAAAAAAAGGTTCAGTCATGTGTCGAAATGGCACATTTTTTATACATAAATAAGTATAAATTTATTTTTACAACTAGTATGTGATGGTTGAAAGGAAATAATCCAAAAAATAAAAAAAAGAACTTAATAGTAGTTAATAGTCATATATAAAGGGAGTTAGTGCTTTTTGTTTTTTATTTTGTACAAGAGAAAAACTGCAGCCTAATACTCGTAATTTATAATGGAGTTAGTACTTTAACTAGACAAAGGAGATTTTTTTTTTTTTTTTTTTGAAAACTTGAAATCTTATGAAAGGTTTGGACTAGAGTGGCTTTTGTAATGAACAAATCACTATCCAATTCTTTTAAATTTTAAGTAATCTTGTAATCAATATTGTTTTTAGAGAATCAATTGTCGGTTGATATCTTATATGATTTTATTTTCACGCATCCACGAGATTATAACAAATTAGCAACTCATCCATTTTATAGTGACATTAAGTTTTTGTAATACTAAGACAGCTCGATGAATCAAATATAATTCTATATTTTTATCTTAAAATTATCCTAAGAAAATTCTTGGCATGAATTAGGGTCATTGGAGTAGAGCCAAAAACAGGGGAAAAAACAAAAAGACATTTTAGCGCATTTATTTGGAAGCAGGGAAAAACACCGTATTGGCGGAAAATTGTGGATCTTCATACAAAAATGAAAAATAAAAACAAGTAATAATGAAAAATAGAAAATAAAACAAAAAACTTATTAGCTCTGACAGAACAGGAACCAAAACGGTGCGTCGTGTGAAAATGATGCAGCATGTACAATAAAACGACACCGCTTTACTAGCGTGGCATCATTTTCAATCCTTTGAAATATCTCAATTTCAATCCACTCTTATAATAATTGTCCTGTGAGAAAAACTTTCATATGATTGTGATAGGATAAATGATATCACAAGTCAATAGGAATTTTGTAAAACGGGATTATCAATATATTTTTTAACCTTATAATTCTACTTTGCAAAACCCCTATTGAATTGTGATACCACCTGACGTATCAAAGTTATATAAAAGTGTTTCTCTACACAAAAATGCCGGCCAAGATCTCATTACTCATCCAGACCCAAAAATTAAAAATAAAATAAAATCTCAACCATCAAACCTATCTTGCTTGACCATCCATAAATAAATAAAATAAAAGGTGGGGGTCCTCAACCCATCTTCAGAGCTTCAGGTTTTGGGTCAGCTCCAAGGTCAGCTTGTGTGTGTATATATATATATATATATATAAAATTCAGTTATATGTATACTCTGAATATACTTTCATGTTGTTATTGGTTAAAGCTTAGCATCTTCATATAAAACTGATTCACAATCTGAAACTGAATTTGATCTGTATACCATAATACCCATTCTTTGATTGTTCCCTATATACAAAAATACAGAGAGAGAGAGAGAGAGAGAGAGAGAGAGAGAGGGGTCGTACCCATAATTTGTTATGGGAAAAGGAGGTGGGTGTGTGCCAAGCAAGAGAAGATCACGTCCAGCTCCTGCATCTGTTGATCCCACAAACTCAGAAAGGGATGGAATCAATAATCCTATTCAGAATAACACCACAACCCCAATTCAAGATGGGGTTGTCCCAGAAGTCAAGAAGCTGAGAATATTTATAGTGTTCTACTCAATGTATGGGCATGTGGAGTATTTGGCAAGGAGGATGAAGAAGGGTATTGATTCAATTGATGGGGTTGAAGGGTTTTTGTTCCGTGTCCCAGAGACGCTGGCACCGGAAGTTCTAGAGCAAATGAAGGTACCGATGAAGGTTGATGATGTTCCGGTGATATCTGTTGAGGAATTGGTGGAGGCTAATGGGTTGTTGTTTGGGTTTCCCACGAGGTATGGGTGTATGTCAGCGCAGATGAAGGCGTTTTTCGATTCGACGGGGCAGCTGTGGAAGGATCAGAGGCTTGCTGGGGTGCCTGCTGGGTTCTTTGTGAGCACTGGGACGCAAGGCGGCGGGCAAGAAACCACTGCGTAAGTTCATTGACTTTGAATTGTTCTTTTGGGTAGCAATATTTTGTGGCAATTGTGATTTTGTGCTTTGTTTAATTATATTGATAACTATTGCGTTCTTGAAGCATTCAAATTGTGATTGTAGAAGCGAACAGATTTCAACTCAACGTTTCAAGGAGACAGGATAGGTTTATAGATCTACTAGTTGGAGGTTGCATAGAACTATTATCAAAGTTGGCAGCTTTTCCATATTGGATGGAGTTTGAATTAATAGAAGACAAGTGAAACATGTTCAATTATTTGACCGGCCACACATCAAATTGTTTGAAGTACATCCTTGCCCAGAATGAGTTGACCTTGAAATTGTTGTCCTTAACTTGCAAGTATTTGAAAAAAAAAAAATTTTTTTTTTTTTGGGGGGGGGGGGGGGGGGGGGGGGTGTGGGGTTGGGGTTGTCAGGAACTGAGTATCTATTTATTCATGCATATGAGAGAGATGATGGAAGTGTCAACCCCCCTCCTTGAACCCTGCACCCCTAATCTCATTAGAGTGTATAGGGTGTAAAATATGTTACAGTTGTGTCGCATATGCATAAAGTCCTGTAAAGGTATTGCCAAGTTTTTTAGGAAACCTTTTGTTTAAATATGTTACAGTTGTGTATTTTCTTAGAGGAGTAGTCTGGTAACTGCTGAGAAAGAAAGAATCAGATTTTGGCTCCATGGAGTAGGTGTTTGAGTTTGCAGTTAGTCACATAAAAACTATAGGTGTAATTCAGGATTTGGAAATTAATTGACATTTGAATACATTGGATTTCATGTAAGTGTTCCGAAGAATATTGGGGATAACTCCTAGAATGTCCAAAACTGAAAGTGAAAAAAAAAAAGGCAATCCATTCAAGAATTATTAGAATGAGTTAAGAATGATAACTCCCAATTAGCTAGAGAACTATTGAATCCCACTTTGTAAAATTCAGGTTTTGAATCAGGCAGTATAATGAATTTAAGAAGGCTTGAATGGGGATAAAGGTCCGGGGCAGGATGTGTTGATGGTTTTTTCCCAAAGTGTTGGCACATCATCAAGAGGGATTGATGCATATGTTGGGTGAGTTCTTTGAAAGGGGGGGTCTTAAAAAAAAAACCTTGAATACCATGTTTATTTTTGGTTCCAAAGGAGGGTGAAGCAGTCGATAATAAATATTTTCATCCAAATATCCTAGTGGGTGTGTGTATAAAATTGTGGCTGAAGTGCTTGTGAGGAGGTTAAAGCAGGTTGTGGGTAAAATAGTGTCTTCTATCCAAAATGCTTTTGTTGGTGAGGTGTAAATTTTAGATCGGTACGTAATGCAAATGAATGCATTGACTAAATACTTTGAAGTGAAACTTTGGGTTTGATTTGTAAATTAAATGTAGAAAAAACTTATAATCATGTAAACTGATCATTGTTATGGAGGCTAGTAAGTGACTTCGAAAGACTATAGATGCAAAATTTATGAGTGTTTTGTGGTTGAAGGGGTGTGGAGGTGAGAGGGGCATCATCACCTACTTTATAGTGATGATGCTCTTATCTTTTGTAGTCTAAGTAGAGATTAACTTCGATATTTGGGAAGTGTGTTGCTTTGCTTTGAAGCAGTATCAGGCTTGAAGGTTAACTAAACTAGAAGTGAATTGATTCCGAGGAGTGAAGAAGGGGTGGCTATGGGTGTTCGGTCTCTAATTTTGGTTGAGAGGTTTGAGAAGAGGTTGTGTGGTTGGAAGGAGGCAAGTTTACCTTGATTCAAAGCACTCTAGCACCCCACCCCCCCCCCCCCCCCCCCCCCCCCCCCCCCAAAAAAAAAAAAAAAAAAAAAAAAGAGGTTACTTTTTTCACTTGGGAACCATTGGCATTTTGTCTGGTTGATATATTTAGTAGTTTTTGCATACTGTATCTCTTTTTTTTTTTTTTTTTTTTTGAAAAACATCTTCTCAGTATCATCGATCCTATTCCTCATAAATCCATGCATTCTTGGATTTGACTTGAATAAGCTTTTTAACTTCAGATTAATGTTAAACTCTAGATAATTTTACCCCATTTGCTTGTTAAAATTCAGAACGTTGTGGAACACCAAATATATATATCTGAAAAGGAAGAAACAAATAAATAAAAAGTTAAAGGGATGTGCTGATTTTAGGGCTGCTTCTGTCTTTTTGCTTCGATTACTTAAATAATCGTTTTCAGATATTTCGGGCTGATTTTGCTTTCTTCTACCATCATAAGTATCAATCCTCATCCCCTTTAAATGTTATATTTATCGGTCCAGTTGGACAGCTATCACCCAGTTAGCTCACCATGGGATGCTCTATGTTCCCATTGGATACACCTTTGGAGCTGGAATGTTCAAAATGGATTCCATTAGAGGGGGGTCTCCTTATGGTGCAGGAGTCTTTTCGGGCGATGGCACAAGGGAACCAAGTGAAGCAGAGTTGGCACTTGCAGAGCATCAGGGCAAGTATATGGCTGGGATAGTCAAAAGGTTTGGCCAGCCTTGTTCACTTGTGCCTGATCACAGCCTCAATTAGGCTTTCTAAACCAACATTCATATTCATCCCTGTATGTGTCTTTGTTGATTGAAAACATGTAGATTTTGTTTTGTGATGGTCTTCAGATATCATGGGTTAATAGATTTTAGATAGATGACAAGCCTATCCATATTTAGCTTAAATTATCTGTACTTCCCAATTTTAGCCTTATTGTTTGTTCAAAATTGTATATGGTTTGTGATTCTTCTGTATGATTGTATTATTATCAATAAAATTGTGTGTTGTGTATTTTTGTCCACTTCGATCATATTTCCAGTGGTGGCTGAAAAGACACATCTTGATTTGATATGACAATTTTTTATTATGAACCTTGACCAATATGCCAAAAGTCCCAAACTGCTGAAATGCATCAAATTAAAGCCCTATACTTGATGATCTAAATAAGCCACAACATGCTTCCTCAACCGACGTCTTTGGCGATTCTCACTCTAGTCGAAGATAGCCTTTTTCCTTGGGATGGCTCACCCGACTCTTGGACCCTAAACCAGACATGGAACTTATTTTTATACCAAATTTTAGAAGCCTTGACCAATATGCCAAAAGTCCCAAGATCAATGGAACGTGTCAAATTAAAGCCCTACAAACCATGATTTAATATGGTAGTCTGGAGGCTCCTTTTCAATAGGGTAGCTCTTGCATCAACTGCCCTTTGTTTGTGATCCTTTGCCTTTCTGGTTTAATTACATGCACAAATAAAAATGGAGATTATTTTCTGGAACTTCACCTTGTTGTGGTATTTCCAACAACTGTAGCATTGCCAGAAACGCCTCAACACTAATTAATTAGGCTGCATTATTAGCATGCTCAACGTGGACAAATTGTTTACGTTTCGCTTTCCATCAAGTTGGATTTGTTCCCAAGGGCAAAATTCACAAATGCACTAGACCTTTATCCAATGCAATGTTTCTTTCTTGTTATTTTTCCTAAATTTTGGGCAGCTAAAAAGGGGGCCTTGTTAAATAATAATGGTTTGATTTATCAATTTCATCAAGATCAGAGTTACTTTTGAACTGAGACCTTTTAAAGAAAGATGGGTGTAGCAAGACACGGCAGGGTTTTCATAGTAGATGGGAAAAGGTATGCCCTTAACCCGAAAACATTAACAGAAAAAATAAAATAAATACACATTTAAGTTCCAAGATCAGTATCTTCCGTTGTTTCACATCAAAACAAAGAAAATATACTGTCCCCCAGCCAATATCACAGAATTATCATAAAGTTACAATAGCATACAAGCACTTTCCAGAGGGCCTCGCATGATTATGAAGAATTCATATCCCAACAGCACACAGGAAAGAAACGACGTCTAGCAACCAAGTTTACAGCCCTTGAAGCAATGAATTTGGTCCTTGGCAACAAAAGCAGTTGCCTACATGCACCGTGTGAAGAAGGTCTGCCCCACATACCCACCGGCCATTGCCCTTCTCACATTGGATTCAAACATCTTCGGGTTATCCCTCAACACTGCAGCAGCCTCGTGATTGAGTGGATCTTCGTAATTGGGTTGCTAAATGCACACAGACAATATGTAAAGACAAGGGACCCAAAAGGTCGTAAGAACCTACTTGTAAAAGAAAAATTAATACCGTGAAAAGATGAAAAAGTCCATAAATTATAGTGTTTATATTGAGAACTGGTTTCCAATCTTCTCTTAGAATGTTGAGGCAGACATTTCCTTCCAAGTCAATATTAGGATGGTACACCTGCGAGTTGGATGTGTTATTAAAACTAGCATACCATAAATACTCAGAAAGATATTCAAGGAATTGGAAGAGAGGAAGGTATATTAGGGCAAGCTTGTTTACCTTTGTCTTGCACTTGACCTTTGGTGCTTCGTGAGGGTAGATAGGTGAAACTTGGAAAGAGAAAACAAATATACCATGCCTGTGACAAAACATCAAAATTCACAACTGAGTAGTTATGATTTCCACCAAAAAGAGAATGGCACAAAGTATCATAAATAAAAGCAAGTGAAAGGTACTTTGTCATCACTAGAAGAAAGAGAATATATAGCAACTGTGTCGTTGAACGCATTCCTAAGCACCATAGCTAGATGTGTCACACATGTAAAGGACGTCATCAAGATCGAGTACTAATATAAACCATCTGATTCTGAGGAAGTTTCCTCTGAAACTTTTAAAATTTTATAAATGCCTGTTGTAGTAAGACAAAAGCATATGGTCTACTATAATCTTCTTCTAATAACTTTAGTTGGGGGTTTGCAATCTGGAGTCTCCAATCATTTAATGATTCTCTTTCTTCACTATTTAGATATGTTTCTCAGGTGGCAGTCATTGAGGGCCTTGATATTCTACTTGAACACTATGCCTTCAAGGAATAAGTTCTTATATGATATCATTACTTATATAAAAGTCCTACATCAAACAAAAATAGCTGGCTACTGAACATAAATTGATATTCAAACAGAAATTTTTTTTTTTGATAAGGTATATATTCAAACAGAATTTTGAAAAGGCGTAAAGTATTGGGCAAAAGATTACTTACAAATAATATCCTTCATCAGGCCGAATGGTAACCTCAAAGTTCATCAGGTCATCCTTGCCATTGGGAAATGATATGGCACAAGTTTTTGGTAGGTTCAGTTCACTGATATCTACAAGTTGAGAAATGTCAACAAGTTAAAGCTGAACTTTTTGTGGGTAAATATGCTCATGGAAAATAGCTGACTTAAAAGCTTATTTCAAATGAGAAACTGCTTTAAAATTCAGCACTGACTCTCCCACTCTAGTCATTGCTTTTCTTTCTGTTAATTCAAAAGTAGCTTCTTTAGCTTCAGCCACTCGGTTTAAAAAACTCCTTTTTTTATTTCTCATCAAATGAATGCCTCACTTCATTCATATGGCAGATAAATTGATTTTATGAATTAAAAGAAAAAGGACCATATTGACAATAGTCAATAAACACCCCAAAATTTATTTGAAAAGAAAAAAATTTGTCAGATGTCACGAAGCTTTGCTAACTAAATTTTTAGAACAGAAAAGGTACAAACATGAGAGATCATAAAAGGATGGCCAACAGAAAATTAGGGACCAAGTGACCAACAATTTTCTTCCTAGTGAACAGGAACCTTAGGAAGCATTTGACAACAACATGAAGTGTTTATATACTGTTTACATTTTTTTTCCGCTTTTGGTCAAGACAACATGAAGTCAGCTACTACAACAGACAAATGCCAGCAAATTAAACAGGCTAAAAACGGTTTGCGGATTACTGAAAACATCTACATCATCAGTTCACCACATAACATGTCACAAATTAATTCTCAAAATAATGATAATATCGACCAGCTAATAATTAAAAAGCTGAAGTCAGGTGGCAATGTATGTCCTCTCCCTATACTTGGCCAACAATCTCAGAATGAAAGGACCAATTTTTAATGTAAGGAGATACCTCATAGAATCCACTTTTGGTACCTCTAATAAGACATTTAAGATATACAAAACACAATCTTTAGAAAAAGGTTAGACAAATACCTTTATGTAGACGTAATTCTCCTGCACTTTGCTTCTTTACAGGTGCCCTTCCATTGGCATTTTCTGCAATTTCCCTCTGCTTTTCCTTCACTTTGAATAGTTTGATCATTTTTCCTAAAATAAAACTAAAATTAGGATATCGTACATGCATCACTATCTCCATGACAAATTCTACACAGCATAATTATAAAAGAAATGTATGTATATATATATGTGTGTGTGTATGTGAGTGTATATGTATATGTATACATATATGTATATGAAATCTCACAATTACACTTATAATTGTCAAAGTTTATTGCTAAAAAATTTAATTAAAAAAAAAAAGCTGCAAGAAGACTTGAAGTAGCTCAAAAGTACGAAGAAGAGAAATAGAACTATAGAAGTACCAAGAAGAGACCAAGCAATACTCCTATCCTCAAAAGCTACTTGTAAAGTTGTACTACCATCCCAAATCATCTTCTTTCTCTTTTTCCATATGGCAGAGAATTGCAAAGAGATAGATCTCCCAAAAATACAGTGCAACACCCAACAAATTGTCATGCCTTTGGCATAACCCAATGGATACCAAAGTCCAGAATTAGGAAGTTCAGAGCAATAAAAGAGAAAATAACAATGGAAATAAGATAGTCCACACTCCAAGCCTCAGGCCAGCACATAAGCACCTACTATAACTCACCCAGTTGCTAAAATTCAAGTGGTCAATGATAAGGATCATATCTAGAG
This sequence comes from Liquidambar formosana, assembly GCA_039720395.1. Classification (NCBI taxonomy): domain Eukaryota; kingdom Viridiplantae; phylum Streptophyta; class Magnoliopsida; order Saxifragales; family Altingiaceae; genus Liquidambar; species Liquidambar formosana. The sequence goes on along the minus strand of CM077823.1, from coordinate 36,626,040 downwards.
TGATCCATTACTATTTTTTTTTCCTACCAATATGTATTACACTTATATGGCCCAAACTATAATTTCAAGATTTTGAACTAATCCATAGTACTCCAGTTAAAAGAAGTTATCCTAGGCCTGTGTGAACCTATTCTAAGATCACTGTTGAGAAGCCATTGAACAGGACTTTATAATGAACAATAATGACACAAATATTGACAACGTGACTCTGACTTGGATTATTTTCACAATTTGATTGTTCTATGCATGGCACAAAGTCTTCCAATCCAAGGTAGAAAGCCACAGAGCTACAAAATAGAACTGAAGAGGTTCCAAGTTATGGAAAAAGCAGAACTTCTAGTCTATATTACATGGACAAATCACTTTTGAAGTATACTACGCATGGCATGGGTATGGATGGATATGGAACATGTGTCCAACACACCTAATGTTGGACATGCATCCAATAGGAGATTTCAACAGAGGAAGAGCAGAACCAATACCTAGCTCAAATAAAATGTGTTTGAGATACCTCAATAGGTTCTTATCACATAGATAGTTCAAATTTCACAGAGTGAAGTAACCATTTCATGCTATGTTACATAGAAACTTGATTCTACTGTAAGGTAGAGATGATAAAAAATTAGGCAATTTACTAATTTGGCCATGCCAGACATAGACCCGCACCTCACAAATCTACACAAGTTCATACAACATAACTTTTAGTACTTTTAAGTTATAACCTTTAATACCAACTGACTCACCAATAAATATTATTGACCTATTATTTAGGAGATGGTTAGTGGGATCAGTCCAATCTCGTTCTATTGATGTAACAACCAGTTGAAAATTCCCAGGAATTACAACTTTGGTAAAAACCGGAAAAAAGAACCTTCCATTGTCTACGAACATGATCCCATGTCTACGAACATGATCCCATGATAAGGCAAATAAGAGAAATTGTCATGACATAGCTGCCTTTTGAAAAACGAGCTTGTAAAGATGATTAAAACTAAATATGCCATCAAAGTGACAAACTTGAAAATTGGATAACTATTACACGAAAAAAAACCGTTTAGCAAACAAACTGAACAAGTTGCAACGCTAATTCAATGAACCCTAAATAAATTAAAAACCCAGTTCAATTGGGCATGATTGGATAAGTTTTGTGGTTTCTGATTCCTGCATTTGTCTCCAAAATATATTATTAAAAGGGCAACTTTTTCAGCACTTCCTGATTACATGGCTAAGGTCAAAACCTGCTTTGAAAATATCACAAAATAACCAGAAACACTTATGGTGAAGACGGTGATCGCCATGGTGGTGCAGTAATTTGTTTCTGTTCCTCCGTCTTTCTCATTGGTTTCTGCGTTTTTCTCCTTAATTTTTTATTTTGTTAATTTGAAAAATAAAAAAAATCAAAACAACCCCACACACCAAAATCGTTTTCTCCGATGCCTTATGTTTTGATCACTTCAACAAAACATAAAAAACAGATTTTGAAAGGTAAACCCAAACGGACCCTAAATCGCAGGCAGCTCAGAAAAACTCCAATCACGCTGATCAAAAGCCCTTTTAAGATCCACCGAACAACTAATCTTTGTCACAAAAACACAAATTTATTTTGAAAAAACATAAAAACAAAAGCAGCAAACATGGATCGGATTGGTTCTTAGCATGTCCACGCATAAACATATATAACATATATATATATATATATATATATATATATATATGTACATGAATGCAAATCTAGAGAGAAGGAGATGAAGCTCACCTGCTCACAAGCGAAGGCCGCAGAGGGGCGAAGAGAGAGAAGGAGAGATGAGAAGGAATCTGATAGCGTGTATTATATATGTATATATAAGGGTTTTTTCTTTTCGCTGTCTCTCTCTCCTTCTTCGCGTCTATTATCGTCATCCACAACAGTGCCAATTTCCTTCTCTTTTCAAACTTTGGAGAAAGACAAGACGATTTCTGATCCCCTCCTGTGCAGGATTTTGCAGTTCGATGATGTGGCTAATTGTAACGTGCCGATGGGCAACCTTGTCAATTCATCGTTTTGGGTTAGAAACGTGGCATGCCCACACCGTTTTTCGTGTGCCTTGTATGGTAAATCGTGTTCATTGAAAGTGGACACGTGCTCCTGATGGGAAGCACATGCAATACGGAATTTATAGGCTGCAAACACGGAATTCTTCCTCGAGCTTCCACAATTCCTAGTGTTAATTAGGGAATTACATATTGGTCTGTTACTGGCAGATAATTATATATTAATACAAATTAGTTTGTCATTCTTAATTAAATTAGTAGTTATTTATTAGAATTTAATAATTATTAAAATTGATATATAATTATTTACTCATAACTGAAGCAATCGGTAATTCCCCGAGTGAGTTAATGGGCAACTGACCTGGATATTTTCCCCCTTTTAATGTTTTGGTGTAAAATAGATATCTATCAAATCAAAAATAAAGTTTTTGGAGGAAAAAAAAAACTATAAAATAAAAACATTTGGGTTATGCAAATTCAGAGTCAACGACTCTGGGATCTGATGATATGTTTCATTGAAAGTGAACACCTATGGCATGGAGTAGAGGAGAGAATATTTGAAAGTGTGTTTGCTAAAAGTTTTTGTTAATTTATTTTTTGTTTAATTTTGTGTTATATTGAAAGCGATTTTACTAATGCCACTTTCAGAAATTTTGTTTTTTCAATTTTTTTTATTATATTAAAAGCGTGCTTACTTCATAAAAGACTAACGGGGGTAATATATGGTAATCAACTGACTTTATAAAACTCTGTCTCTATCACAATCATTCTACACAAAGTGTTTAACTTCTTTAAAAGATATAAAAATAATAAATTAAAAAACTAAAGAAATAAGAAAACAACGGACAATTGTTTTTCCATTCCTAACTCAAGTGTGGACAGATTTAAGTTTTTAGGGTCATGGGGAAAAAAAAAGGAAAAAAAAAAAGAAAAAGAAGAAGAAGGAAGATGGGAGGAGATTTAAGTTTTTAAGAGATACAAGATAGGTCATGGTAAAACCGTAAAAGATAGGAGGGCGGGCTTAGAGCAGCAAGACTCTATAGAACGAGTTAAAGGCATCTAGCTTTCTTCCATAAAAATACTTCTCCTTGGGCATGAGAAGGATGTTCCTATCAATGTTCATATATTACACAAAATCCCCCTTAAACTAAGTGGTGACAAAAAAGTGAACCCCTATTTAAAGCTAACATGGGAAATATGACAGTGGCAAAATGCAATTTTTTTTTTTCTAAAAAAGTTAGACGACGTGTTGACCTAATTGAATAGAAATGAGTTTTCTATGTAACTATAATACAGTCGTGTGACGTTACAGATTAATGAAAATGAATCAAAATAGGATTGCAGAACCTACAAATATACTAACAATGTTTAACTTATCATACTACATCAATCATATCATAGTTATAAATATCATAGTTATATAAGTCTTTCATGCAATAGAGGCATAGAGGGGTAAGGTTATAAGGAAGAGGAGGAGGAGGAGGAGGAGGAGTTGTTATGAGAGGGGATAGATCCTCTTCAGTAATTGGACATGTTCAGTAAAATCTAAACCATCCATATGAGGTGGGAGATGAGACCTCACATAGATGGTCCAGATTTTACTGAACATGCCTAGGTACTGGAAAGGGTCTTCCCCCGTTATGAGAGGGAGTTGCTTATCATAAGCAAAGGGTCAAGGAACCTTCATTCCCAATTGCCCTTTGTCCCTTTCCTTTGGGTGCAACGGTTGAACCGTTTGAACCCGAGAACAGTCCACCTTTCCGGTTCGTACTCCGGTCCGGTCTTCCAAAGACCAACCTTTAACAGTTTAACCACATCAAAATTCTGCGTAGACTGGTGACGATCTCCGAACCTCTCAACCCCTCACTCTGCTCATAAACCCTAGCATCAATGGCGAAACTCCTGATCTTCGTCACCATAATTCCACTTCTAACCTTACTCTGCAGCTCCTTCTCCCTCGAAAACCCTACCGATCGCCGCATCCTCGTCTTGCTCGATGACTTCGCCATCAAATCCTCGCACTCTCTATTCTTCAAGTCGCTTCAGACTCGCGGGTACGAGCTGGATTTCAAGCTTGCAGACGATCCGAAGATCGGTTTACAGAGATACGGGCAGTATCTGTATGACGGATTGATCATATTCTCTCCAACAATTGAGCGTAAGTTTTAAATACATGTGTATATAAATACACATATATAGCACTCTGTTATCGATTTGTAGTAATTCTCCGTTTGGTTGCCGAGAAAATTAAGGAAAAGCCTGGAAAATGGAACTTTGAATCCCGTGTGGGAGACTGGAATTATTGTTATTATTATTATTGTTAACGGATTTCAAACGATGGAAACTTGAGACTGAAAATATTAATTTTAGAATTTAAAATTTTACTTCATTTTCTTAGCAATCAAACGGAACGATTTTATTTTTCTTCTTAGCAAAAAACAAATAAATAAATAAATAAATAAACGGAATGATTCTATTTTTCTCGGACGATTGAGTGTTAGTTTCTGGTATTGTACTATGTTATTGATCTACAGTAATTTTAGGTTTGGTTGCCGAGAAAAATTGAGGGAAACAAAGCAAATAAAATTCTGAGTTCCATGTTTTATTTTGGTTTGGTTTCTGAAAAATGGAAGATTACCTCAATGAAGACAAATTTTTTAAATCAGCGTAGTTTAGCAAGGTTTACTTTTTATCAGGTCTCAAATGGTGATAATTTAAATTTAAAAATCTTAGTGTATTTCTATTTTTCAAACATTTTTTCTCAGCCATCAAACGGATTGATTATATTTTCTCTGAAGATTGAGTGTAAGTTACTGATATTTTACTGTGTTTTTTATTTACAATAATTCTTGTTTGGTTGCTGCGAAAATTGAGGGGAAAAGAAATAGAATAAAATTTTTGATTTTATGGTTTGTTCTGTTTTTGTTTCTGAAAAATGGAAGTTTACCTTAGCAAAGCCCAATGGCTGTATAATATCAATTGAGTGAGTTTTTTGTTTTCATGGATCTCAAAAGACAATTACTTAAGATCTAAAAGCTTAGTTTATTTAATATGTTTCACATTCTCTTAGTGACAAATCACATCATGATTATTGGGTCATTCCATATACTGTTCAGTCCATTTCACTATAAGATTCAAAATCATAATGGACTCCATGTTTCCCACATTTTCTTCATAACCAAATGGATCAGAAAATTTTAACTTTTTCTTGCTGTTTATCTATTTAACATCAAGGGGAATTGTTATCCACAGTTGCGACGGTCCGACTTTCGTGTTGTGATTGGGCAGTGCACAACACATGACATGGGCCCTGCACATGCTTGTTGTGCACAGCCCAATCACAGCGTGACAGTCTGACCATTGTGACTGTGGTTAGCATCTCCCTTGCACCAACAGGAGCTACTGATTCTATGTGAATTAACTACACTTAAAAAAAAATTAGAAATTGTCTTTCCCAGATTATTTTCCCATTCAAAATGGAGATATATGCTTTATTAGTTGAAGGATAAAAAAACATTATTTATTATAATTTTTACAGGTTTTGGAGGATCCATTGACCTGGCTGCTATACTGGATTTTGTTGATTCGGGTCACGATTTAATTCTCGGAGCAGATGCTTCTGCATCTGATTTAATTCGTGAGATTGCCACTGAGTGTGGAGTTGATTTTGATGAGGTAAGCGTTATGCTATAGGCATCTGTCCTGATTATAGGTTTTTCAGATCGCCAACCCCCCCCCCCCAACCTCTCTCTTTCCCAATTTGATCATTGTTTGACATGGTACTTAATTATAAGTCTGGCTAGCATCATGGTGACATGACTCACGAGGACATGCCGACACATGTCCTGACATGTGGGGCCCATATGCTTTTGCGGACAGGTGTTGCATATCCCCCTGTATGCCATTGCAAAGCAATACTGTCATGGGAGTATTTTCCTTTAATTATCTTCTAAGTGCCATTTTTTAATTATTTTTGTTTGTGGATAAAGTAAGTAAAATATATTGTATTGAAGATGACACACCAAGTTTCTGTCCTCTCTCTCTTTTATTTTTAAGTTTTCCTTTTTTAGGTCGGTTGAGGCCCACTAAATTACTGTATTTTCTTCCTCATTTCAAGCTTAATAATTTTTCTCATTATTTGGTATAATCAATTGTTTATGGTTATAGGATCCTGCAGCTATGGTTATTGATCATACCAGCTATGCAGTTTCAGACACTGAAGGAGATCATACATTGATTGCTAGTGATGATTTCATTCAGTCTGATGTGATTTTGGGAAGAGAGAAGATAAAGGCAAGTCAGACATTTTTAGTCTTTCATTTAGATTGTATATAATGGAGAATGGTGGAGCCACATGCCTGAATTCCAACACTGTTGCATCAGCCTTTTAAAATTCGTTTCTCCTCATTTATTGACTAATGTCTGTAATCTCTTGCTAACTTTAAAGTCATTTCTGACATATGAAGGTGGTGTTTTAGATTGAATTCGGTAGTTTTTGTTTGTCATTTTGAAACTTGATAGTACTTCTCTTGTTTTTCTAAGAAATGATTAAAGCAAATTTTGCTTTTGAAAGCAATTAAAGTGCTTCCAGAGCTCTAATTAAACGATACCAGTTCCAGATTTTTTATTGTTTAGTTTATTTAAATGCCTTGATGCTTTTGCAGCCATTTTCCTACCTCCTTCTTTCTTTTTCCCTTCATCAACATATTTTTAATATTGTTATTTTCAGAAAAAGCCTTAAAAGAGTTGAAACATGTCTAATATACCTCTGCAGCCACTGGCTTATGACCTGTAGGTTATTATATGTTTCCCAGTCATGGTTGTAACATTATTTTCTGTGTATCTCAAGAAAGTTTTTTTTTTTGACAAATCTACCACAGGCTCCTGTACTTTTTCAAGGGATTGGTCATTCATTAAATCCTGCGAACAGCCTGGTAAGTTGTCTCCCTCTTATCTGTTGCTTACTATAGAATGCTAATGCAAAAGTTAAATGCATGTAACCCCAAGGGGTAGCTCAATTGGCGAGGGACCACGCCTTAGGAAGCGGAGGTCTTGAGTTCGACTCTTGCTAAACCCTTGGGGATACCCAGGTTTCATGGTTCTCATGGCCTTGGACTTACCTAGTCCATATAGGTTATGGGTCGTATATGGGCATGGGGTTTGCCGTAGGGCTTCCTCGTTATTCCCAAAAAGAAGAAAAAAACAAAAGTTAAACACATGTAAAGTTCAAATACTCATTTAAATTTTGATAGTTCCTTGGCTTTGGCACTATTTTGTATTGATAAATGCACCATTTGTAGGTGTTAAAGGTTCTCTCTGCTTCTCCTTCAGCCTATTCTGCCAATCCAAAGTCCAAGTTGTCAAATCCACCACCACTTTCTGGTTCTTCCATCTCTTTGGTCTCAGTTGTGCAGGTAGATTGATTCTCAAGTCTCTCTTTCACACTCCATTTGCTGAATTTGTTGTATTGGTAGCTCCTGCAGTGCCTCATGGTTTCTTTTCAATTCTACATATTGATTTTTGTCACAGTTTTCAAATGGTAGAAGAAAAGTTATAGATGTGAAGAAAAAGAAGAACAGCAGTTTTGTGTTTGGTTGATTAAGCATTAAAAATCTCTTATATAACGTAGGGTTAATACTCTCATTATGATAATGATGGTGGTGATAACAAGAAGAGTAATACTTGTTTGTTTACACTCCCCTAAAGTTGGACTATAGATATTAGTTATGCCCAACATGGTGCAATTTTCATCAAATGTTTGTGTGTGCATATGTGTCTCTGTTGCAAGATTTTAGTAAAGACATCTCCCAATTGTGTTATAGAGTGGCAGTTTTCTTACCCAGCAATAAAACTCTAACGAAGTAATCATCAACTTAATTATGTACTGCTCTTCTTGCTTTTTATACAAATTTCACTTGATCAAAAAAAAAAAAAAAATTATGTAATGCTCTTCTCTGAAATATATGGTCATTAGCGATGCACAATTAATTGATTGTCATAAGGCATCTTCAAGGAAAATTAACTGAAGTATTCACATTTCACATAAATTGAATTCACATCATCTAACTGGCAATACAAGCGATGGCTTTATACTCTGACTTCACACTTGAAGTAGCCACTACATTCTATTCTCCTTTTTTTTTCTTTTTTTTTTTTTGATGGCATAGAACCCCCGACCCCACCTTATTGACCGTTTGTGGGATTGGGGCAAACCTGGATTCTTACAAGTTACAACCTCCCGCAAGCCATAGGTATCAATTAAGACTGGGACTCGAGATCAAGACCTCGAGGTATTAATCCCAGAGGCTTACCAACTGAGCTACCCATGCGGGTATTCTTCTTGGTTTTTCTTGTTACAAAATTACTTTCTTCTGTACAATATCTTGTAGTATACATACATTTGATGTAATCGCCTGCCACCAAAACATCATGAAGGATTCAGTGAATGTCTTGAAATGCAATAACACAAGACAATTCACTGAATGGTTGTTGGCTCCGCCAAGGTGGATGGCCCGGATCCACCACATGGCCAAGGAATTTAATGCTCCTCTGTGCAAATAAAGATTTCTCCTTCTGGGGTACCCACAAGTGAACACGATCAACATGGGCAAAGGTCCTACTCAAAATCATCCTCTGTCAAAGAACATCATGCTGGCTATGCTCACTCCCCCGATCAGGGAAGTAGCTCCTCTTTCTAGGTTTAGAGCAATAAATAATGATTTAGAAATTTTCTATTAGAGGGGCGACAACAGACTTCGTTTTGCAATTTCCCCAATCAACATATGAACAAACAATGATCTCTTGAACAGAAGACTCTTTGTTAAAACTTTCTTCAATTACTCAGAGATATGTATAGGTTACTTTATTAAAAAAAAGACCCTTTTACTTGGTCTAATCTCTTTTGTTTGATAGTGTGGCCTTCTCTCGATTTAGTTTGCCCTGCCTCATATCATGTATATGATGGTTGGTGCTCCAGGAACCGTCTTTATTGGTTCTTCTTGTGGAGGTGATTTTACAGTGATTATGGGATGGGGGAGAGAGAGGGGAGGGAGTTAATGGAGATATGAACATTGGAGGTGATGAATATCATTGTGTCTTGGACCATAGATCCGATAATATAAGGCCAGTTTTTCAGCTAAGAGGGCAGAGATAACATGAAATCATTGCGGTGGGAGTTTTTATCCTCATTGATTATCTCTGATTGATTTGAGCTGGGGGTTATCGGGTTTGTGGCTTTTTGTCTTCTTGTTCTGGTGGGGATCTTATCTTTGGAATATTCTTTTTTAGGTTAGAAACTTTGTCCTTCTTTGTGATAATCTTATTTTAAAAAATTTGTTGTTTCTTATTAAACAAAAAGAAGGAAAAGAAAGATAGGAGGGGAATTTGGGCCAGTTATAGAAGAGAAAGTCTTAACACACTGGACACCAAATGTCTAAGTGTTGGTTAGCCATAAGCCGGGCCTTTAATATTTTAATTATGCCATCTTGGTGGTTCTTAATAGCTTCACTCAGCAATGACCCCTGGGTTGTTTAATTGGATTTAATGCAGTCAACTCCCTTCTATCCTTTTTAATTAGTACAACTAACTAATCATCTAAGACACTTTCGAACCCAGAGGAAGAAACTAATTATTGATTTTTGTGCGTAAAGGAAATAAAAAATGTAAAACAATTGGAGATGCAATTATGAGGACACAAACAAAACAAATTCACACACGCACAGGAACAAAAACCTTTTGGTAAGTATTTGGATGGTCAATCTTGTTAATGAAAAGATTTTGGTCATCTATTGTAGTTAGGAAATGACTGTTCTTATTTCTGCTTATGGGGTTTGTTATTATGGGTATGTTATATCAAACATCACATATAAAATATGTTGGGAGGTGAATGAACCTAATGCTCTCAGTCCTCTCTCATTTTTTTCCCCATCTTTTCTCTAATTCTCTCGATTTTTTCTTCTCTACTTAAAAAACTGTGGAGACACTTATTCACATCAAGACAAATTGGTAAGAAAGCAATCACTGAAACCCGTCTGGAGACAATATAATTGAACAAGATAAGCAAGCAAGGGCCAATGTTAGCATCTGTCAGTGTTCGCATAAGTTGTATAGAGTATAGATACATGTTAGTCAGTTAAGGTGAGAGTACCCCCAGGTGATCCTAACCGGGATTGGTGATTCTCCATATTTAAAAATATATATATATAATAAAAAATTATGTTTTATAGTATTATTATAAAAAAAAAAAAAAGAAAAAAAAAAGGACCTTTTATTATTCTGGAACATGATTGATAGTTTTTATTTAAATCTATTAAGCAAGTTGGGGACTTTATGATGCTTTGATTTACAACAAAGAGGGTTGTTTTGGTTTGTCAGCATGGTGGCAACTGATAAGTGATAGTGTAAGTTTTGGGCCACTGTGAAGATTCTATTAGCCTTATAGGGTGGTCTCTTGTGGTGCTTTGGTGGTTCTGCTCATGTCGTGTTGGGTTTGTTTATTTGCTTTATTGATAATGGTATTTTTTGGCCGCAGGCGAGAAATAATGCTCGAATTTTGATCTCTGGTTCACTAAGTATGTTTGGCAATAGGTATGTAGTGGTAATTAAATTGTTGATCTAGGATCCTCTAGAGTATGTGCTGATTTATATTGATTAACTTTGCATCTGTATGCAGATTTTTCAGATCAGGCGTGCAAAAAGCTGGAACCTCAACTACGTGAGTACAGTTTTAACATACCTCTGTTGTGTGTGGATCTCATTTACAGCTTCCGAAACTATCTTATGATTTTTCTTGATTTGAATTTATTGAATTTGCAGAATTCAGAGCCATATTATCTTTTCAGTGCTAGTTATTGTAACGGCAGTTATAGCCTCTTAAGCATAGATTTGAAAAGTTGCCATCGTTGGACATAAAATTTGTTTTTTAAATATGATCTCCTTGCTGAATTTGTTTGTGTGTATGTGTTTTTGCTAAGAGTAAGATGGGAAAGAGGGAAAGTCATAGGACCACACATTGGCATGATTGTATAGAGGTGATGAAGTAGCACTTAAGACTGATAAGCACACCACACTCCAAAAGCCTTTGCAACTTTTAGGAGGCGCGGAACCTTGTTTATATACCACCCCTAATACCCTTGCCGAATATGTTAAATTATTGCTATGGTGAACTTTTGAAACATCTTACATCTGTATGGTGATATGCTATTATGCCAATACGGTGTCCCTTTGATCTAACTGCATTTGATGAAGATTTTGAAGGCTCTGAGATTTGCAAGGAAGCATCTTACCTTAAGAGTATCATGGAAAAATGACGATATCCCTATTGATCTACAATTTACATGCTTTTTAATCTTTCATTGCTAGTTTGGTATTATATCTAGTCTTTTCTTCGGAGCAAAAAAAAAAGTTTGGTACTATGTATCACTTGATTCACCATCTATAATGTCATATGCAGGTCTTTCGATTTGATAATTATTGTGTGCTTTGAACTAGGATGTATTCCTGGGATAAAATACATGTTAAGTTTAATTTCAAGTGTTAAAAATGCCTGGGAAACTACAAAGTTTTTCAGATATTCCGGTGAATAGAAAATAAACTAAATGAGCATTAAACCTCGTGATACCGACAATCTGTGTCGTTGATATTTCCTCTGTTTGTTTAGTTTTTAGCTCCATGATATTTGCAAAGCCATGAGATGAGACTTTGAATAAATCTTCATGCACACATATAAATATATAATGTGTGGTTTATTCTGTTCTTTATTTTTCATTTAAGCTCCTTGATAGTAGCAGTTTGTTTTGTTCACAACAAGAAATTTATGAAAAATCTATCTTGTGATTACAGCCATGAGAAATCTGGTAATGAGCAGTTTTTGGCTGAACTTAGCAAATGGGTTTTCCATGAAAGAGGTTTTCTCAAGGTGAGGCATTTCAATTAGCTGTCTTGTTATATCTAACATTCTAACCTAATGATGTTGAAACAATAATATGATAGTTCTTTGTTTAGACAATTGCATTTACCATTCTTCATTATTTCAAGCATTTACTCGATTATCACCTTTGGAATTCTCAGCCATTGCATGATAATCTGGCATGTTTTGATCTCTAGGCTGTAAATGTAAGTCACCATAAAGCTGGCGATGCAGATGAACCTGCAATGTACAGGATCAATGATGACCTGGTAATTATTTTGATCCATGCTGATGCAATGTCGAAAAGCGTATAGTGATGTGTTTAACGAGAAAGAAAATGAATTTGGCTGCTACTTACAGCAAGAATTTTGTGGTAGGAATATTCGGTTGAGATTTATGAGTGGTCAGGAACAAGCTGGGAACCATATGTAGCCGATGATGTTCAAGTGCAGTTTTACATGATGAGCCCCTATGTTTTGAAAACCTTATCAACTGATCAGAAGGTGTTTTATCTTACTACTAAGCTCAAACTTTGCTTGTCATTTCAAGACCCTCTTTCTATGAACACCTCTACAAAATGACTTGTTTCTGCAGGGTCTGTATTATACAGCATTCAAGGTTCCGGATGTGTATGGGGTTTTCCAGTTTAAGATTGAGTACCAAAGGCTTGGATACTCGAGCCTATCTCTATCGAAGCAGGTACTTAATTTCTCATTTATAAAATTTGTTAGAACGTTGCAATATACTCTCCGGAGTTCAGAGTAATGGATCCTGGTGTGGACTTTAGAATGAAACATCATTCACAGCAATAGACCTAATGCTATTTATGACCTTTTAAAATTTTTACAGTGTTGTCCAAATAAAAGAGTGATTCTATGAAGGTTCAGATAATAATTTAGGAGACAAAATGTTCTTAGATGTGTGTAATTTTTTGGAAAATCATTTCTAGACTCTACATAGTTCTTTGGAGAATAATAATTGGTGAACAAAAAAAATGTAAAAGGAATTACTTATTGGATAAGCTGTGTATTAACTTGAAATATTGACTTGATGAGAATTGTTCCAATTTGAGTTGATCAATAAATTGGGCTAGTTTTCTCATGGACTAATCCTTCTTTTTGTAAACAAGAAAAAAAAAACATTACCACAAGTATAGATATTCAAACGTTTAAAAAATTATTGATAATATTAACCCCAAAGGATACTTCATCAAAAATATTAACCCCAAAAGGAAAGTTTAGTTGGTAAGAGACTACGCCTCAGGAAGCAAAGGTCCTGAGTTCGACTCTTGCTAAAGCCCTTGGGGCCACCCACACAAGGTTTCATGGTTCTTGTGGGCCTCAGACTTACATGATCCATATGGGTTGTGGGGTCTTATATGGGCCTAGGGTTTCCCTGAAGGATTTCCTCGTCATAAAAAAAAGTATAGATAATTTTTAGAAATGTGAAAAATATCAAAATAAGGTTTAGCCTTAGGAAAACAGTAATATAGGCCACCACTGCCATTTATCTTTATTTACATCTAGGTAAAGAACAAAATTGATGGAAAAAAAAAAAAAGAGACAAAACAAAACTTCAATGCAATATAATCTTCTCACCACTGATCCTCCATATATTATTATGGAGATGCCCAAAATATACAATGGTAGCTGAAGTTAAAATGAGATCTTTAACCCAATTCTACCCGAAATACCAACAATTTGAACTAAAATGGCTTCTTTCTTTCTACTAGCAGTTTGGCACCTGCACTAAATAAACCTTTCGTCCCATTCCACAAAAACCTCTTACTTCCTTTGCTCAATGTTTTTAAAAAAATTTATTCCCACACCCCCCTACCCCCCCCCCCCCCCCCCCCCCAAAAAAAAAAAAAAACCAAAAAAAATTTCAAAAAATAAAAATAACTCCACACCAGTATTCGGTAACAAAATTTATGCTTACAGTCTTATTTAGCTTAAAATAAAACTGAATGAACAGCATGATGTATGCTTTCAAGTTGTAAGTTGAAGAGCAGCGAGATATATCCCTTAGTTTTTTTGTTTTTTTGTTTTTTTGGTTGTCTTAATCTTTTATGGGCATAGCTTGCTCTGTCTATTGGGTTAAGTCCTAAATTGAACAAGGGTTAATAAAGTGGCTTGAAATCCAGCGGAGTAAGATAATTTACTGATCTGCAAGTCAGTTACCAATTTAACAACTTGTGCAACTTTTGCTTTATCAAAAGCAGGTGTGTTCTTGTTTTCTTGGGTTATTCAAATTGTATAAAACAGTTTATTATGCAAGTGTAATAATAGTATCTTACTTTGTAGGCTGCTATTGTAAACACCTTGATTTGTTTAAAAAGATAAATGAAAATTGTTATGCAGATTCCAGTTCGGCCCTTCAGGCACAATGAATATGAAAGATTTCTACCAGCAGCTTATCCCTATTATGGGGCAGCGTTTTCAATGGTACAGTACTCTCTCTCTCTTTCTCTCTCTCGTTTTCAATGGCAGCATTTTCAAGCATTTTTTTTTTTTCAGTAGTTGGGATCTCTTTCTTCCTTTTTTGTTTTTTTAATTCACCTTTCTTGCGTGCAACGATGACCCAAATTGTCCACATATCATTTGTTACCCTGTTCAGCTTCCTTGTGGATGAAAGCTGTAACCACCCATCCAAGCTGAACTGAGTGTTAGGGTGTTTAACCTTGACTTGGTTGCACTAGCGTTTCCGTTAATTTCAGGCCATGTTTGTTTAGTTGGAATGGAATGGATAGGAATGAAATGTGATTCCATGCTTGAAATAGTTTGGAATGAAAATGAATTTGAAATACATGTTTAAACACACTATTTGATTCCATTTCCATTCAAATTACTTCATCCAAACATGCTGTTTGGAATGAATTGGAATGAGATTCCATTCCATCCATTCCATTCCAACTAAACAAACATGGCCTCATGGAGAATTTTCAAAGAAGTGTTGTAATGTAATATTTTGGACTTTTGATGCAGATGGCGGGTTTCTTTGTGTTCACCATTGTCCACCTATACAACAAGTAGCCGTGAAACCATTACGTTATGGGAGGAGTGAGAACCCAATTCTCAAATTGGAATTTTGAGTTAGCAATGATATAACGTGAAATTTTTATGATATTATAGGAGTCATGATATCAGTAATTGGTCATAGATAAAGCATTCAATATCATCTTTTATTTACGTGCGGTGATTTAATAACTATTGTCGATTCCTTGTACTTTCTGTTTAGAAAATCCCCATTTCGTGTGGATATCAAATCTCTCTTTGGAAAATCAGCATTACAAGAATGACAGAAATCAACAGAGTTTTGGTCCTAGGGCCTCTTGCCAAGCAAGAGGTCTTGGGTTTGACTCTCACCACTCCCCCTTAAGGTCATCTCCATAGACTTTGTCCTGTAATTGCCCGGTGCATGTGGGATGAGAAGACTGCATGTGTCTAAGGGAATTTAGTCAGGTGTAAAGCATCTAGAACTTCCTGATATCAAAAAAGGAAATGCAAGGCCAAGTTTTTCCTTGAATAATGGAAGTCTACTTTGACGACACAGAAGTAGATCTGTAGTCTGGTATTAAATGCTTGCAGTACAACTGTCTTAACAGTCGGTTTATGCTGCATTTCCTCGTCATATTTCCCATTTGAGAGCAAGTTGACATTTAATTTGGATTGTCCCAAGACTTGTAGTTATCCCTCCGATGGGTACTGAATTCAGTGCAAGAAGGCTTGGATTTTGGTGGCCTAGTATTTGCTGGCTGCATCGAGTGAGACTTCATGCCAATAAGATTTTATCTTGAGCTTTAATTGATGCAAAGTAAATAGTGATTTTAAACCATATTCTAAGAAATTATTCGGTCCAAAATTAGAGATGAGTATGTCTTTCCTTAATTTTCTTTTTCTTTTACATTTTTGGTAAGTAATAAATTCAATCCAATAATAAATAAATAGATAGATACACAATAATGTTCGAAGTGTCTATGTTTGTAGACATTATTTTGCCTCATGGCATATTCATGTTTTGAAACGCTGATTGAGAACACATTTTCTTAAAGAAAAATGCTACTTTCACCGATTAGAACTCTCCAACAATAAGTGAGACTCATATCCTAGTGATGTCATTCACTTATTGAAGGTAAGCAATTATAGATTCTAAATATAGTAGGTTTTTTTTTTTTTTTTTTTTTTTATAACTAAAATAACATTTTCTTAAAATAGCTAACTCACTGTTCAAGTAAATAGTCCAAGGACACCAGCTATTCTCTAGCTATTTCAAATTTTTTTCTCATTTTTCATTTTAAATTTTTTATCATTTGGTGTAGAGAGGTGGAATGATGGAAAAAGAGAGAAGCATGAGAAAATTGATTAAGATATATTTACTTAATGGACATCCATTAGTTAGAGGTAATAGCCAAAATAACAGTAATTAAAATAACTAACCATATAACTACCTCTTGGAGAGAGAGAAAAATACGATTTGACTAGTTAAAATAGCCAAGAGGGCTTAATTGCTTAGCCCCCAAACTTTATCTTGCTCACTCCATTTGGGTAATTATCCAATTAGCTAAAATAACCAATGCTTGAATGGCCAGCTATATTTGGCTGATTCCTTTGTACTAGCTAAACATATTTTAATAATTTTTCTCATACTTTTTTCTTCCACCATTTCCTTTCTAGTATAAAATAGCTAATTTCTTCAAACTGTTCACTTGAATAGCTCGTATAGCTGTTTTAGCTAAAGAAAATGTTAGGTATCCCGAATTCAGAATTCTCGAACAAAGACAAAAATTATCTCTAAATGTCTCTATTCGGGAATCCCAAATTCGGGATACCAAACAACACTTTTTAGCAAATGCCATTTTTCTAGTTAAAATAACTAAGCAAGTTTAGGATAAAAATTAGGGCATGTAACATGACTTCCTACTACCACCCCTAAAAAAATAAATAAATAAATAAATACTTTTCCAGTAACTTAAATAGGGCTTTCCCACATGAAACAAGACTTTCCATTCCAGGCTACGCCTGGTGAGAAAAATCGGACATTGTTCAGAAAATCATTTCCACACTCCAAACAGAGCAGCCTCTTCACAGGCATTCCTACACACAAACAAATGAAAAATGTAAAACAGCATTTTTTTTTTCTAGTGTATGGAAAAGTTACTAGTAAACGCCTTCAAGTAAAGAGAAAAAGAAAGGGCGTTATCAGCGAAACTTCCACCGTCGCTTTTGGCCTCCCATGAATCAGATAAACACCAAACAGCTTATCTGGGATTATGAAGGCACACCTCTCTTTTTCGAAAGAAAAAAAAAATACAGAGAGAGAGAGAGCAGCTCTAAAGCAAGGGTTTAAAGGATTTTGAGTTTTGGCTGCCCATCCGCCACCTTTAGTATTTATAGTCGGCCCATAATCTCTAAAACCCTAATCTCTTAGTTGAAGTTCTTATTTTTGTGTCTAGAGCCTTGAGTTTATTATATTTTGATTTCGACGCAGGCCCCTTCTATTCTACTATTTTGCATATTGACCCAAAGTTTTCATCTTGTGGGGTACCATACTGGGCCATTAGTATAGAGTGGCATCAGGCCAAAATCAGCCCAACCCAAAGCGTGGCACTAGCATAGGTGTGACCCAATATCAACCCATTATATAAATGGAAAAAAATAAAAATAAATAATCAATCATATTTCGATGTAGATTTCTTGGGCTTAGATGATTTGGGAATCTTTGTCGTTGAGGTGCAATGTTAGGGGGGAACCCTATGGAATTTTTTTTTAATGTCGAGCAATTGGTCATCCTCATATACAATCATTAATTGGGTAATTAATATTTCAACCAATAATTTTATCAATGAAATTAAAGATAGTCTAGTAAATAAATGGATAAATAATGGAAAATAAATAAATAAAATATACGTATACATAAGGTAAATTAAGATATTACTTGATAAGCTTGAATGAAGTGGAGGTGCCAAGACGAAGAACTTGTAACATATTAAAATCATGTCCTTACCTTGCTTATAAAATTATAATTTGATTGCAAATAATTAAATGAGCTTTTAACAATTGAGAGTAAAAGTGAAGAGAATTTGAGAGGTAGAAAGTGTGAATTTTTGGTGAAATGAAAATTGAATTAGGGTAGGGGCCACTTTGGGGAAGGAAGACAAACAACTATCGGTCGAAGTCGGATTTCGACCGAGAGCGATAAGGCTCACTCGCCCTGCCACGTATAATTTGAATATCATTAAAAATAAATAAATATCCTTTGTTTGTTCTAATTTATTTGCCCTTTCTTTTTACTAATTATTTAACCAAAAGGGAAAAAGGAGTCTTGCCATCATCAAAGAGTAGAAGAAGAAAAGAGGCTAGGAAGAGTTTTAATGCATGTCGACGCATGCCTCAACCTCGCCGTCAATGGTGGTTGTCAACCTCATTTTTCCGGTCACCACCTCAACATATCAACCCTCAAATCTCTTTTTTGTTGCTAAAAGATCGATATGTATTATACTTTTCTCCCCTTTTGCTCCTGCTCCTCCTCCTTCTCCCTATATGTTTTTTGTTGTTAAAGGTATGTATAAAGCTTTCTTTTTCTTTCTTTTTCCATGTTCCCTATTGATTTCTATGTTAGGGTTTCACGATTCGAGAGGTAGTTTTATTTAATGGGATGGTTGCTCTTTTCTTTTCTTTTTTTTTTTTTCAAATAAAAAAAACTACGGTACTGTTAATGCATTTCTAATTTGGGAAATAAAATTATTGTGTTAGCGTTTTTTAATTATAATTAAAGGTCCTTCAAAATCAAAACTATTGTGTAGTAGGTTAGGGTTTCATCCCCTTAGATTCGGAATGAAATTTTCAATAATAGGTAAGGATCTGGAGTAGGATGCTCCATCCCAAACGTGCGCCATTACCATCCCTAGTCGGTCTGAGTTCAACGTACATTGAAATTTAAAATGAAAGATTAAAATAAAAAAAAATCAAGTTTTTCAATCTTCAATCTTGCCTTCTTAGGTCAAATCGACTAAAACCTGAGCTCGACCTAGCCCAGTGTATATTGTTATGCAACTACTTGGCTCGGCTTGGCTTGACTTAAACCGAACTGTAAGATGTAGCTAGGCATTTTGTTGACCACTATAACTCATTAAGTGATTCTCTATACAAGAAACATGAATAAACATGATGAATATTATTGCATGCTAGTAATTAGGTTAGTTGTAGTCTTTTAAGATTATGGGTGGTAAGAATAGGTAAAAGCCTTTTTTAATTTCTAATCAACGATTATAAAAAGAATAATCTTATCGCACAATCAATAATGAGTTTTAACAGTCACCAATATTTATCTAATATCTACATATCTACATTAGATATATGATATTTAACATTTTGTGTTTAGTTTTAATATAAAAAGATTAAACCATACGTTGACATCCATTAACATATAGTTTCATAAACATCATATTTTTATTGTTTACCCAAAAATGTAAGAATATTTTCAATAGTTTTTTTAACAGTCTCTAAATGTTTATATGTTCTTTAATACTCCAATCATTAACTTGATCGAAATTAAAGTATTCTCATCATAAGATTGGACAAATGATCGACCTTCTAATGGTGGGAAAAAGGAAGTAGCTTGATTACAATAATATGGATCGTGGGCCCCACTTTCAGATCCCTTGACTGTTATATGCCCCCTTTAATTTTTAAATTCTTTTTACACCCCATTTCTTTTTAACTTAAAACGTATTTGTAAAACCATATATATTGAAATAGGAAGATAAATGGACATGATATGATGGAAATTGTTGCATGCCCATAATTAGATTAATTCCAATATGTTAAGATTATGAGTAATGAAAATAAGCAAAACCATTTTGTTTAAATTTTAATCTCGACCTTTTTCTTTTTATCCAATGGTCAAAGTATTGGATCCTCGATAATCCCCTTTTTTGACTGTCAAATAAAAAATAAATACCTGAGAATAAAAGTCCTTGTTAACTTACATAAGGAATTCCTTAATTTAATATAATTGTTAGATAATTATATTAAAAATAAAGCCTATCCTTATTGCCGAGTGGCACTTGCGTAGAGTGAAGTGTTTGTGGTTCGGTGGTTTAAGGCTTGAGTCCCTCCAATAAAACAAGTAACCTTAACATACGAGTTCACTAACAACTGTTTTATTTTTATATATAGATGTGTTATAATATGTTTTATTTTTTTATTTTTATTTTTTTGATTATAGATAGAATCCACCATTATTACTAACCTTCCATATAAGCAAATGAGTATCATTGCTATTTACTCATTAAGGGAGGGAAATGACACTAAACTATTATATTTTTTTTTGGGGGGGGGGGGAGAAGATGCTTAGCTATCATACTATACACGTGTTAGTGTATGGATGGTTTCACCAGCCCATTCTACAATATCAATAAGATATGCATGCACAAACAAAAATGATCGTCTGTTTGACTTTTCTCATTAATTATATCTTCATCTCATTAATTTTATGAGTCTACCCTTTAGATTTTCATTTATTGCAATAGATGTGCCAACATTAATGGATTTTCCAAAAACATTCTACATTAATTGTCAGTTTTTTCCTCTTTTAGTTACGTCCTTATCTTTATCTCAAGGAATTCTGGGATAGGTCTACCCTAAATCTTCCATCAAAAATGGAAAACAACAAAAGGGGGAAAATCCAGTGTGACGCTCCCTACTTTTGATGGACCCTGTACTCCTTTAATACTCCCATTTTTTTTGACATTTTTTTTTTTTTTGGAATGTATAGAAACCCTAAATCTAATCCCATTCGATCTTAGAATTTTTCCAATAGGTGTATTAAGACATTTTAATCTGATTAATCCTTAAAATACAGATAAGACTATCACTCACACCGTATCAATTAAGATTCAAAATAAATCAGGTTGATATTTCTCAAGAAAGAGTGAGAAATCGAGCTCAAATTGATATATATATAGACATATATTCAAAAAAATAAAATAAAAACTCTCAACCTTTTGGCATGTAGTCACTTAGTTAGCCATATAAGGAGTTGAAGCTCATGTGGGCTTGTGGAGGTGTCTGATAGATAATTTGATTAAATTGATTTTTTATTTTTCGCTCACTGGGACTTTTTCTACTTCCAACCAATACAACTTCAGATATGTACCCAAGCTGATTGAGGATGAGCACACCTGATTAGTCCCAGTAATAATGGCAACGGACCGATGTCCAGATTCTGCAAATTGATATGCCCACCAATGCTTTTGCTACTTCCACTAAGTTATAAATTGTTTTGTATAATTAAATCAAAGGGCAATGCATTATCAAAAATAAAATTTTTTATAAAAAAAATCGAAGGGCAATGCTGCATCTTTTTGATAATTTTTCTTTTTTGGGCAATGCTACATCTACTCACTTGATTCACATGCCGGATAATGTGACTTTGCCTTTTCAACATACATGAGACGTTTTTCCTTTTAATAATATCATTACGTAAATGTAACCGATACATTAAACCTATACGCTAAGCATTTTCCAAAATCAAATAGGTTTGATTAGTATGATAGTCCGTCATTATTTTTATCTTTATTTTTTGCGATGATGAACATCCTAATATGCAAACACATTATGTTCGAAATGTGAGTTTTATATTTTATAAAGATATGTATAATACGTGTATATCGGACATTATAAAAGCAGTAATAACATGTTGTCATGTAAGCATATTCCAAATCAAATAAGGCAAGATAAATAGGACTACATGGAGGCCCGCGATAGGCAATAGATCGAGTGGTGAAAATGCGGAGTGGCTATATCAAAATGTCATGACATATAACAATTATTTCCAATATTCCATTTTAGATTTTCATCTGCATCGCATTAATGGTGTGCTGTCAAGGAATGTGGCTCATAGGGTGACAATAGTTATAAATAGGCCACCATTCTCTAGAGTTCGATCATTCCTCAAACGTACCTTGTTGTAGTCTACTTACCCCCATCTCTCTCTCTCTCTCTCTCTCTCTCTCTCTCAAAGTCAAAGTCTCTCTCAAAATCAAGGTGAGTCCCTTGTACACTCTACTTACAAAAACCTCCTTCACAAAGATCATTTATCAAGAATTGAAGCTCAAGAATCATAATTTTTCTCTCTTTTTCATTAATGCATGACATTGTCTCATTAGCATCGTGATTTTTGATTTCATGAAGAATAACATCTCTTTATGATCGAAGTATGCATGCTCTTCCCATCATTTTATTCATGTATATATTTCTCATGCACTCAAAATGTGAAGCACAAAAAGCTTAAAATGGAGCATGAATAGCATGGAATTCTGAGTTTTCCTATATAATTTCCCCCTTGACCAGATTAGTCTGTCATGCCCTTGTAATTTTCTTAGCTTCGTCTTTTCTGGGCTCTCTTTTTTGCCTATATATCTATATGTGTGGTAAATTTCCTTACTGATTTTTCATTTTTCATTATTTTTTTTTTTTCAATTTCTGGTTGGCCTCTTTACTAGTTTATGGGAATGGACAGACTTCTTTTTTTTTTTTTTTTTTTTTTGTTAATGTGGAAAAACGAGGTAAATTTAGGAGTTGTTATTAATCTTCAGTTTGGTATCAACCTATATATAATGTTTTCTTCACATTGAAAAAAACACTTCCGCAAAAAATTATATCCGACAGTTCGCCGCTTCTCTTTTTGTATTAATTAATAATAGATAATAAAATATTATCTTTTGCTGATAAAAAATAAATAACTAAATAAGTCGATGAAACGTGGCGACTCTCCCTTGTTCCGAGGAAATAGAACCAATGACATAACATTTAGGATATATCATTCTATATTCATGATTTGTCTTTCATTAATAGAATATCACAAATATTTTGCACGAAATTCCTTCTAGGCCCAAAAGTTTGTAAAAGAATTTTATTTTTCTCCCATGTCTATAGGCAAGCCAACAGAACCGGCAGATTTTTTTTTGGTAGGCAAAAGGAAATTTTATTAATCTCCCCGAAAATTTGGAAAACAACATACTAACCTAAATTTGAAATGATAGATTTCCTAAATTTGTAAAAATTATTCCTTATTAATGCTTTCAATTACCACAAAAAGAAAAAAAAAAAGAATTTAGTTTAGGAAAGTATTGCATGGGAGATTCTTAATAAATAATTAGGATTTTCATGAAAATAAAATTAAATGTTACTCTTAACTCTTTTTTTTTGGTTTGGGTGTCACAGACCACCATGATTTCCTTCAATGAACAGTACCACAAGAAGAAGGTTGTGTTCATAATGGGCTCAACCGGTAGCGGAAAATCCCGTCTCTCCATCGACCTCGCTATCCATTTCCAATCCGAAATCATCAACTCCGACAAAATACAAGTCTACAAGGGACTAGATATCACCACCAACAAGGTCTCAGCCTCTGAGCAGCAAGGGGTACCTCACCACCTACTAGGGGATTTTGACCCCAACTCAGACTTCACCGCCAATGACTTTTGTCACCATGCGCTCTCCTCCGTCGAACGGATTCTAGAGTCCGAACGGGTGCCAATCATCGTTGGTGGATCAAACACCTACATTGAGGCCCTAGTGGAGGATCCTTCCATCGAC
The DNA here is from genome assembly GCA_039720395.1 of Liquidambar formosana. Lineage (NCBI taxonomy): Eukaryota > Viridiplantae > Streptophyta > Magnoliopsida > Saxifragales > Altingiaceae > Liquidambar > Liquidambar formosana. The sequence goes on along the minus strand of CM077823.1, from coordinate 36,602,502 downwards.
TTTAGGTCAAAATATGATTGCTGCTTCATTTGGCTCGACGTGTCCTTGCCCATTCTGCACTCCTTCGTATCAAAACGTGTCGATCAAATGGTTCGTGCGGGTCTTGTCGATGAGGTTCGAGGGATTTTCGTGCCTGACGCGGACTATACACGTGGCATTCGTCGAGCAATTGGTGTTCCTGAGATGGATGAGTATTTTCAAGCTGAAATGAATGATGATGATGATAAAGAAAAAAGGGACAAGTTGCTTGATGCTGCCATTGAGGAGATCAAGGCTAATACTTGTAAATTAGCCTCTTGCCAACGAGGGAAGATCGAACGGCTTAGGAATGAGCTTGGTTGGTTGATGCACCGCATCGATGCCACCATTGTGTTTGAGAAACGCGGCGAAAAGGGTGAGAGCAATAAAGAGGTAGAGGTTGCATGGGAGAATTTTGTCAAGAAACCGTGCTTGGAGATAGTGGCTGATTTTCTTAAGGAAAATGAGAAGGTTATTGCACTAGAGGCTCTACTCTCGAACTCCATGGTTCTGAAGGAAGAGGAGAAAGTTGTTGCACCGGAGATTTTGATTTCGAACCCCATGGCTCTGAAGGAAGATGAGAAAGTTGTTGCGCCGGAGATTTTAATCTCCAACGCCATGGCTCTCAAGGAAGATGAGAAAGTTGCTGCACCAGAAAAAAATTTAATCTCCAACCCCATGGCTCAACCTTCCGAGGGGCTCCAAGTTGGCACCTAGAGAAGAGCTAGAGAGTAGGGGGCCCCCGGGGAGAGAGAGAGAGAGAGAGAGAGAGAGAGAGAGAGAGAGAGAGATATGAATAAATTTGAAGTGATAATCCTTGTTGCGTTTTCGTTATACATTTTAGGTTTTTTTTTTTTTTTTTTTTTTTTTTTTTTTGGGGGGGAGAAAAGGGGGGGGGGGGCGCTTAGTCCTTTATTAATGTTCTAAGTTTTGATCTGGCAATGCCCAATATATATACCAGTACTTGAAATCTCCAAAACCATCAGTTAGTCTCTCACTTCTTAATTTTCCTCAATTCAGTTCCAAACAAAATGACTCGCATTAATCCATTGAATTCAAAAGTACGACCTTCATACCACATCAACCATAGAGATATATATAGTACTGTATGATGGTATAGATCAATTCATTAACCATAATTAATGCATGATATCATTAATGATAATGGAAGCCATAGAGCATATATGACTTAAGGATTTGATTAAATGATACCACTTCCATCTTTTAGTATCACGGTACTCCTTCGGTACCTTTGAGATGCTATAAAACCCAATGAATTCAAACTATTCAATTTGCATTAGAGGCTGGTCCAAAGACGCCCCAAGCATTTTCCTTTATTTTTTTGTTCCTTTAAAATATATTGCTACGAAACAAATACTTGGATGGTTTAAAAAAAAAAAAATTGATCCGATCAATTTATGAATAATTACCGAATCAATGCCTTAAATTATGTGCAGAGATCTAGTAACTAGGTTTTCCTATTTGGGACGGATAAAATGTGGGGAAAATGCATGAACAATCATTTATTCCAAAAGAGTACGTGGAGAAGCAAAAGCAGATTAGTTTCTTCTTAAATTAAACACGTATAGCAATGTACATGAAACCAAGATTAGAAGCCAACATGAACCTCATTAGAGATCTTGGAAAATTGTACGCTCCCACCTCCAATTCTATATTAATCCCAAAGCTTCATTCTTCCCCTAGTTGCAATTTCTTCCTCTTTTTCTTTTTCTTTTTTTATTTGGTCAATAGGAAGAATTGAACCCCAAAACGTACCCGAATCCCACTTCATCCTTCCAAATGCCTCTACATGCAATTACACTATAATGACCTTACCAAATGAGAGCTAGTATCTTACTTCCAACAGTAAACACCTCTGAGGACCTTTGATTGAGGATATAGAATATCTTTGAAGATTTCCTTAATTCCGAAAGAGGAGATTGCATATATTACATTGAGCTTTATATCGCCAGCGTGATTTTCAGCCGTTTTAGCTTCCAAATAAACTACCAATGGGTCTTGGGTCTAGTGGAATATCTTTCTTCTTAAATAAATAAGGATTTCAAGGGGGTCATGAGTTCAATGCCCTTTGCCTTTGTGAGTTGGGTGCATGTATCTTACCTTGCCAAAAAAAATAAAAATAAAAATTTCCAAACAAGTTGCAGTGTATGAGGAGGGCCTAGCACGTGTTGCACCCTATATGATTAACGAATTGATTCATTACTTATCTCGGATTCGATAGCGCACAAAAAAAACATGGAACGGAAGAGATGGGATCGTTTTCCAAGCCATTCCTTGTCAATATTCCACATGGATGAAATTAATAACTTTAGCATATTCGTATCTGTAGCGATTTCTGTAACGTATCATTGTTGTACTCCTTCATTTCGTGATAAATTTTTTTTAAATCCAAGCTTGTCCAATGATTTAACTAAATTAAAAAGCAGTGCATGATGGAGCAACTAATTGTGTGGTGGATCTATAATTATAGTCATATATTAATTTCGAAAAAAATACTCTTTCTTATTTCATTACAGTACATGCATGCATGTACCTTAAAGAAAAATACTTTTATGACAATCCCTTACGCGTGTTATATACTTACATGGGATTCACATGTCGGGATATCCATCAGAGCTAGCTAACTTCATAGTAGCGGAACTCTAGCATCGCTATATACTAACATAAGAAAACCAATTCAAAATAACACCACCACCACCACCACCATTATTATAACAACAAAAACACCCACACAAACACAAACAGGAGTTAGACAAAAACTCCCAACAAATCATCCATCCAAGCGAGGCACGAATATTGATCGAGTACGTCCGTGCAACCTAACATCGGACTGTTGTTTTGATATTGCACTTAGCTGGGAGTTGGGTGGCTTGGTTGGGATCTAGTCCAAGGGCGGCCAAAAGGCTCTTTTTGGAGCAAAGACAACTCAGGTCAGCCCCGGAGATAGCCGAGCAACAGGCAGCCGACGGCGGGACAGGGTTTGTGAGCGTCACCGATGGCTTACATGACATTAGACGTTCTTCTGCCACACCACACATGGACCATGGTGTCAGACCATTTGCCATCATGGGCTCATTATTCACGATGGCGGCAGCCAGCACCAATGCCACAATGGCAAACTTCGTGTCTACTTCCATCTCTCAATTACTATATACTCTTTGCTATTGGACTTCTACCCTTGTTTTTCCTTTTGTTCTTTGTTGGAGCCATGGATTGAGCTTATATAGGAGTTTGGATTCACCGATTCAGTACTGATCAAGTAACTCAACACCATGCTGAGTTCATCCACACTGTTGGATGAGAAGTTAGATGGTTCGGATTAAAAACACGTGAAATTTGCTAACCCAATAAAAAAATTTTAAAATTTTAAAATTAATTAAGAGCATGTGAGCACTTAGCAGTACGTGAAGGCAAGGGCGCCTTACAGTCAAGTTGTGAAAATACATATGAACTTCAAGTGCCAATCATATTGTGAGTTTGTGACACACTATATACTGTCGATAAGGATGGGTAAGCGTATAACGAAATTCCCCGAATATTTCTCAATCTCCCAAAAATTTCCCCGATTTTGTCATTAAACAAATGCAAGTTGAATTTATCGCTTATATTTCAATGATTCTCGAATTCTTCTCAAACAATCCTAATATTATGAACAATTTCTAAATCATTTTTCAAAATTTGTTGAATCATTTCGGATAATTACAATGCATCTTTCTTTTTAATTTAAACTACTTTGCTTATTTATTTTATCATAGAAATTTTTTTTTTCTTTAGAAATTACTATTCATATTTTTCTGAATAACTCTCGTATTATATACGAACTATTCCTGCAACGAATAATTCCTCAAGCCCGAATTTAAATTCGTCAGCATGCTAGCTTCGTAGGTCAACTTTGCAAGCATGGTGACATGCAAACTTGCATTGGGGTTGTATATATGATCATTTATTTTTGCAAGTGATGAATAGTTTACTGTTTTAGTATAATTTGCGGAGGGCCTTGCACGGTACGGTGGTAGACCCTTAATTTGTAGGATCAATTAATTCATTGTCGGATCTTTTTTGGGCATATATTGCGCAACACTCCACGTGGTCTTCAAGTTAGCCATTGGTGTTTTATTACAAGAAGCAACTCTATATTTAAAAGAGAAATGCTAGGGTCAGTCGAGGACGACGAATCTTTGCGCACTGATTGGTGCATGCGTGACATGCGTCATGAGACCCACATGAGCGTGTCACGCATACACCAATCAACATGCAAAAGTTTAATTGTCCTTCATGTTAAATCACGTTTGATCTTAAAATTTCCCATATTTAAAAAGGAAAATCCTAACGTAACAGTTGATTAATTATTTCTTCTGTAATGATGACATGTATGCACAGTTATGCATATTTGGACAATTAAATGAGATGCACACACTGAACATGTCTCTACCTTTACAAAATGCAATAATGGACTATCATGCTAGTTAGAACTCGATAAAAAGAAATGTCGTCTTACATGCATCCACCATATTTTTCTAAATAATCCAATGATTAATGTTACTTTCACTTGTTCAAGGCAAAAGGGTTTAGGATTTTGGTGGATTACAACCCTACTATTGACTCATCAATGTTGTATTTTTTATAAATAAAATAAAAAATGTGTGATTCAAATTATTATTAATTATTTTGTGATATTATGACCATCATGTTATTTACTAATTTGGTCCATTATTATGAGTTAGTGGGCATGCTGATCCGCGATTACTAGCGATTCCAACTTCATGTTCCCGAGTTGCAGAGAACAATCCGAACTGAGGCAATCTTTCCGGATTCGCTCCGCCTTACAGCCTTGCTTCCCATTGTAATTGCCATTGTAGCACGTGTGTGGCCCAGCCCATAAGGGCCATGCGGACTTGACGTCATCCCCATATTCTTTTGGAAGACAAAAAGAAAATGGTTTTTTCACCATTTGAGATATAGTTTTAATGATCATCTTCTTCTTCTTCTTTGGGATGAAAAAAAAACTACAAGAGTTTTAGAAAGCTTTTCAATCCTTCTTTTTCTCTCTATGTATAAACTTCTTTTCATTAAAATTTCTCTATCCTTCTTCAATTTTTTGTTGAATATTTTCCATAGAACGATCTAAAGCTGTTCGGTTCCTTATACTTGCGAGTGCACGTGTACAAGGAACATGATTGTTGTATCCTGGAGGGTTGGGGCGCTAGAGGACCTAGATGCACCGAGTGATTCACTCCAAGGGGCGCAAATCAACTCTTAAGGACAGTGTTCGCACACGCCTCAATCGATAAGTCTATTTTTTTTATTATAAATTATATTTTTTGCATATTTCGATTTTCGACATCCATGTTTTTGTTCAATATTTCCAACAATCAACACGTAAATAATTAAGGCGAACAAATGAAATTGATAGCTTAATCATTTTCTAATAAGAAATTATCGCAATTATTCCTATTTATTTTTAGGATATGTACACAAAACTTCTTTTGACGGGTTTGGTTGATAGCTTAAAGCATCTCTAACACAAGTGAACTATTTTGGTGAGTTAAAAGCTATTATTAGCTCACAAAGTGCAAAAATAGCTCTCTACGGTAAAAATAGCTCACTGTAGTAAAGTGACAGCTCCAATGCAGCATAAGCTATTGTTTAGCTCATCTATTTTTCTCTCTTTCCTACTACCATTATTCTATACCAACCGCCATTCCCCACTTCCAACTACCATTCTCTCACTTCCAACTACCATTAATTTATTCCAACTTCTTGATATTTATTTTTATTTTTCATTTCTTTTTAAGAATTAAACTCTTTTTTTTTTTCCATACCAATCTCAAACTAAAACATGACTCAAGTATATAATTTTTATTTCTATTTTTTCCAATGCTATGAAAGCCAACAGCTCTTTTGGGAATACAATCCTCCTCTGCAAAACAATACTCCTATATGGTTTTTTTTTTTACCAAACAAGAGATAGACCCCAAAAATTAAAAATTAAAAAAAAAAGAAAAAAAAAAGAGAGAGGATAAAACCACAAATTGGAAACATTTGGAACCCAAAAAGGGTCACCTAGAAAGGCTCCCCCCCACCCCCCTCTCTCTCATGTCCCTGATCAGCCCCCCATCCCTCTCTCTCTCTCTCTCTCTCTCTCTCTCTCTCTCTCTCTCTCTCTCTTTCAGCCAAGTATCAATGGTTCTCCCCCCCCCCCCACCCCCCTCTCTCATGTCCCTAATTTCTCGCCCCCCACCCCTCTCTCTCTCTCGGCCAAGCATCAATGGCGTGGATGACCCCCTTAAACCCACTGCACCCACAGCCATGTCTCTCTCCTCTCCTCGCCCCATTTCTCTCGGCCAAGCTTTATCACCCTGGATTTTGGCTCGATCTGTGGGAAACCTACCCCATCGCCGGCGATCTCGTTTGGGAGCTAAGAAAATGGAAGAAATGAAGAGAAACCCACCCACTGTACGATCTTGGACTCTTCGAGGCATCGATCTTAGTCTTCATCGTCGTCAATGCGTCAATCTCTCCCTTTGTTCTATATATGTGGGTATATATATATTATTTTATTTTATTTTTTGAGAATTGTTCATTTTGGAATTGTTCATCATGTTGTGTATATACATTTTTTTCAGATTATTGTTCATTTGATTTTGAATTTTTTGTTCATTGTGTTGTTGTTTGTTCTTGGCTGAATCTCCCAACTGATTTGGGAAGGAAACCTTCTCTCCTCCAACCCCCATTTTCGTGACATGGCCAAAATAGCTTTGAACTAAATTGAGAGCCAAATTTGGCTTTTAGTTTAGCTTAAAGTTATTTTGGCTCATGGTTTAGCTCCCTGGTTGGAGAAGCCCCTTTGAGTTAGTTTTGACTAAGTGAGCTATATATAGCTTTTGCTCATGGTTTAACTCTCTCGTTGGAGATGCTCTTACTCCCTTAGTAGTCCCTTTACACAATTGTAGTCCCCATTAAAAAAATTATGTTAAAAAAAGGTATATTTTTTTAATATATTCACACCAACTCAAATATTTTGGTTTCAATTTTGTCTCACAAATGTTAAAGGATATCATTTTATCTTGTCTAGTTTATACCGTGAGGATGGATATTTTTGAAAATTAATCAAAATTGATTCGTTGTCTTTTTGACAATGACAAAAATTTTAGATCGGCTCTAGAAGAAAAAAAGAAGAGAGAGAGAGAGAGAGAGAGAGAGAGAGAGAGAGAGAGAGAGAGAGAGAGAGAGAGAGAGAGAGTATTATTATAGGGCAGATGAGTATTTTTTTAGTAATTCCTTGTAATTAAACAGATCGATTTGAAACTCTACAATTAAAGAGGATTGATGGTTGTAATATCGAATTTAAATGTATTCTAATATATTCTCTTTATTAATTATTAAATTATCAACGCCCCATAACCGGTAAAAGGAGTGATTAAATTATCACCCCCTATACACACACACGCACACACACACAAAAGAGTACACGCATGGCTAAATTTATTCACAGCTTTAACAATTGTCATAAAAATATCATTGTCCTTTATACCGTGGTCAAAATATATATATTGGATACGTGGTCAAAATATTTTAATTAAACCACAGAAGTAACTTTTGGGTTTAGAGCTATTATTAATTTATGAGGGAGCTATTGTCACCACATAAAGTACTTTAAATTTCCATTAATTTATATTTTTTAAGATTTTATAAAAAAAATATAAAAGATTTTTACGAAAACTAATCATAATATTCCCTAAAAAACATCATTCTGAACAACTTTGTAGAAGGAAGTTTTTCCAAAATCTATCATTTAAGTAGACTTTTTAGTCATTTACAATCCTTATATCATTTTTTATGAAAAATGGCCAAAAAATATACTTAAATGACAAATTTTGGAAACAAATTTTTTTACAAAGTTGTCCGGAATGATGTTTTGTAATAGATTACATGATTAGTTTTCGTAAATTTTTTTTATATTTTTCATAAAACTTAAAAAATATAAATTAAATGAGGGGTTTAGAATATTTATTATGTGGTGACAATAGTCTGACGCTTTATTTATTTATGTCTCGGTAGTTTTGGATATAGTGTCGGTATAAAACTGTGAACTCTCATAGCACCCAGTAGCATAAAGTGGCATGCCATCATTGTTACCATAGCCACCCCACAAAACAGAGCAGAGCACCACCATTGTTCGGTATGAGTTGAAAAAATAAAAAAAAATAAAAAATAAAAAAGAAAGAAAGAAAAGACAAGCTTTTCTAAAGATTTTACTGAAATAGTTATGCACAACTCTTTCTTATTACATCATACTTTAAAACACTAACAGACACAAGACAGAAAACTGAAACCACCGCCACCACCACCACCACATGAAGGCTCTCAGCAAAAAAAGGAAACACCTCACAAACACAAACAGGAATGAGAAAAAAGAAAATCCATGCAAGGCACAATATATTGAACACAACCTAGCTAGCAATTGACTGGTGCTGCCATATTGCATTTAGCCGGGAGCTGCATGGCCTGGTTGGGGTCTATTCCAAGAGAAGGCAACAAGTTCTTGTAGGAGCAGAGACACTTCAAGTCAGCTTTGGAGAGAGCCGTGCAACAGGTGGCCGACGGTGGGGCGGGGTTTTGGCCGCTCACCGATGGCTCACATGACCTTAGACCATCTTCAGTCATGCTGCATATGGACAACCCATTTGCCACCATGGGCTCATTATTCACAATGGCTGCGGCCAACACCAATGCCACAATGACCAACTTTGTGTATGCTTCCATCTCTCAAAGTACTACTACACTCAGCTCTTTGCTATTGGGCAGTGACGCTGTTTTGTTCTTGTTGGTGCTGTGATAGCCATTCGTTGGGATAGCTTTATATAGAAAATGAACATATGGAGTTTGTGGCTTTGAAGGCATGCAAGGGTGCCCGACAAGGGTACAGGACTACAGGCAAGTTCTCAATGAATAGATGCAGAATTCCAATCATATTTTGACACGTACGTGCATGTAAGGATTTAGTAATTGATGACTCATTGAAGCGAGCCCACAATCATGAAGTGGTGCAATGTGAGCCACAACATTGCAAGCCTCGTGACATAAAGTGAGAAACTTGGCATTACTATGGGGTCACGGGCTTACATTGGTGGTGTAAATTCACTGGTTTTGGTGGAAACTTCATCCGGTGGGCGAAAAGTATAATATTTCAGGTCGAAGAGGGCCTTCAATCCTCCATACTGTCGTCATGTGACCCTCTTACACCCTATATATAATAATAATATATAATATGGTACCCCATAAAAAAAAAAAATTGGTACCATATCTAAGGGGTAATTTAGTCACATTTGTAATAATTCACTTTTGCATCTGTGATAACCTAAGATAACCCAAACTTTAAAATGCCACTTAGTTATCACTTGGAATCCATTACCTTTCGGGTACCAATGTACCATAGAACTTCTCATATAAAATCATATGAACTCTGTATTTTTATTTTTTTTAGTTTTTTTGCTTCCTGCTTTCCAAAGGTAGCCTAACGTACTCCTCTCCCTTGTCTTCCTTTTCTAATGCCGAGCCACAACTGGAGTTTGCACACACAGCCCACTTGACCCACTGCTGAAGACCCACTTGGAAGGGAGGAATAGAGGATGGACATTCATGCAAGCCCAACCCAGGTGCAATTGCCTTGGGCCCATCCTTCAATACGGTTGCATATCTGTTTGTGTAAGCTCCAAGAACCTCCGCATGGTTCATACCTTCCCCTACTTAACCAGCCTGCAATCCCACATGCAACGTGAAAAATCACTCCATACCCACACCAAAAGACACATTTGTACTCTTAAGTTGGGCCGCCTCATGGGGAACGGCTATTGCAACCCCCCATTCTTATCACTCCACCCCCCATCCTTTAGGTTTTTAAGGTTTTATGCAAAATATAAAAGGTTTTTATGAAAATCGGCCGTTATTTCCACTAGAAAACATCATTTTGAATAGCTTTTTAGAAGAAAGTTTTTCTTAAATCTATCGTTTAAATATACTTTTTAGCCATTTATATCCTTTATTTCATTTTTTGCCAAAAAGTCCACCTAAACGATAGATTTTGGAAAAACTTTCTCCTGCAAAGTTGTTCAAAATGATGTTTTTTAGTGGACCAAGCAACCGGTTTTTATAAAAACCTTTTACATTTTTCATGAAATCTTAAAAACCAAAAAGAAAGAGGTGGGGTGATAAAAATAGGACGTTGCAATAGCCGTTCCCTCATGATAATGTGACGAAAGCCCATCAAACCTAACCTTAATGTTCACAGGGCCCAGCTCTTCTTTCTCAAGGCCCACACGGGTTTCTCTGTTTTCGATTGGTCGTTGTTGTTGTTGTTTGTTTGTTTGTTTTTGGTTTTTTTTTTTTTCTCTTCATATCCAAACCCAGCTCAGAAGCTGGACTAATCTTCATGCTTATGGGCTCCTTCAAGTTTGAAACCTAACCACAATTGAAGCTTAAATTCGAGTCTCTAATTGTGCTCAGTTTGGGACTTGATTCGAGCGTTAATTTAAACTAATTTAATTGCATTTTGAATAACTTATAATCAATTAAATAAGTACCATTTATTACTTTGTTTTTGAAAGCACATAAGTTCATCAAATAAATTTTTTTCTTTACAACAAGAAAAAAAAAAAAAAAAAATCAGTTTATATAACTCAAATAATAAATAGGACTCATTAATTAGATTTTGAATTCAACCTTCAACAATGGCATAATAGCTTAGCGGCGTTTGTCTCATTTGTTAAGTAAGTAATCTTGGGTTTAAACTTCTGAAAAAGCATTTGATACCCATTTGTTGATATTAACAGATTAGGAGTATGAGTATGCTCTATCGATTGTATTTAATTTTTTTTAATTTAAATCAAGTTTTTCCAAGTTTCAATCAAGCTTGGTGGGCCGGATTGTCCAGCCGACAAAAAAACTGACACCAGGCCCATACAGCTGTTCCTATTTCGAGTCTTTTGTCACAAATTTTTGATGATGTTGCCAAGTGCCAACTCTTACCAAAAAAAAAAAAAAAATAAATAAAAATAACTGTCCCTATTTAGATGTCATGGACGTGAATCCAGTCTAAAGTAACTAGAAAGGGCGGTTGGGTGGACTACGACTTTCAGGGCACGTGTCGGCACCGATGAAAGGTACATGCTTGGGATGTGCCCCGTCATTGTTGGTGTTGCACACTGCTGGCGTCATCAACCCCCCCCCCCACCCAAAAAAAAAAAAAAAAAACGACCCCTTTGGGAATTTGCATTCTCGTAGTGAAGTTCCGAGGAAGGAATATAACACACAATATGGTGCCATACACGAAAACGGCAATCGACATTGCAACCATTTTCTTTGATAAAAAAAAGGTCTAATACAACACACGGTGCAGTGAAAATTACATTGGTATCCCTCTTTTTCAGTGATGATAAATCTTTACCTCTAAAACCTAAACTCATATAAGATCTTATAACTCATACAAATCAATAAAATTGAAATCTATGATAATTATAAGAATCTTATGTGAATAATCTTAAGATATTGGCAAGAGTAGGTCAAACTCGGAACTTTCACTTCTTAAGGCATGATCCATTGATAACTAGGCCATTAATCTTTACACTCTGTTTGATAGTCGTAGAAAAAAAAAGAAAAAAAAAAAAGAACTCATTTGATAAAAAAGGGAAAAGAATAGAAGTATAATTTATTACCTTTCAACCTATTGGATGTGAAGGGAATTTAAAATGATGGGATTCAATTAGATCTTTTAATCTTTTTGTAACTCTTTTTAATAAATCAAATTTCCTCAAAATTCTACCCTTTTGGGTTGGATTTCAACACATTTATCAAAGTTCTATCAAATTCCTTTTGGGTTGGATTTTAGAAACTCACTTTGAAAAATAAAGCGAAAGGGAGAGAAATTATATGAAATGTATCCCAAAGATAAATTGAAAGAAATGATTTTCTCCATTGAAATTGAAAGCTCACAATTTGGGATAAATAAAATGAAATAAAGAGAACAATTCAAGTAGGAAAGCAAAGTGGTATATTTCCCTTTATTTAAAAAGATAAGAATGCTCATGGATTACAATCCAAATCATATTATCTTTAAATATTAAAAAAAAAAAAAGGAAAAAGAAAAATAAGCTCCTTTTAAATTTCAGAAATTTCAATGCTGGAGCATGGATTACCAACAAACTAAGCTAACTCGGACAACCACAAAAAATAGAAATTAAATAATTAAATTAATTTTTTTTTTTTATAAAAAAAAGACGAAGATGCGGATAGTTTGGTAGATTCACAGGAAGTGTCCTGTTAAGGAAACGAACACAAGCGAGCGTTACAAAGCACGTGACTGGACGAATCTATTTACGTAGCGTGGAAACATTTTGAAATCTAGAAAAAGAGGCAACCAGTAATGGACCAACACGTATACCTCCAGATGACGTGTCACCTCGAAAGCCAGTAAAAGAAAGGGCAGAACAGCTTGAGACTCGGAAAAAGGACGGGTGGGAGCACGCGGAGCTGTCTGACTAAAAACCACCTGCTTTTCACTTCTCTTTGTTGAATGAGTCTCTGCCATAAAAACACCCCTGATGTTGATCAAAATTACAAAGTAGCCATTATTTCAATATTTTTCCGTTGTATGCTTTTATTGCCAAAAAGACACTTTTTATTTTGTTATGAGTATTACTGTAAATTTAAAATTTGAATGTACTTTAGCAGCATCCAAAAGTAAGTGTAACCTCAAATACTATATAATTATTCTTTGTCAAAATAATTTGAAATAAGTTGATGGTTAGTATGGCTTATTTTTCTTGATTAGTAAGTTGATTATAGGCAATTTATATAAGTTATTTTGATAAGTGGAGTGATTAAATTCATATAAATGGCTAATACCCCCAATGTTATTTTCTTGACTCGTACGATAGACGGATGTTATTATGTAAAATTTGACATAAAAAAAGAAAGCGGTATTTCAAATGAGCAACAAAGCTTGCTTCCCGCGTTGGTCATCCACATTTTTGGAATTTTCGACACTAACTTGCTCCTGCGTTTATCTATCAGTTAATAGCTTGTTTCCCGTGCTGATAATTTCCATTTTTGTAATTTTGCAAAATCTTTTCACGAATTTCTTGCTTCATAAGTTACTTTTAGAGTTCTAAGCCTAGTATAAATTGATCCTGCATGTGATAGCATTTTGAAATATTTAACTACCTGAGGTAAAATTTTGCTTAAAAAGTGCAGAGTTTCCTATTGAGTTACTTGGTGGGCTAGCAAATTACAAGAGCAGCGATCAAATACTTCCCTTCATTTCTTCTGCTCAGGTACTTTTCTTTCATTTCTCAATATTCCCATTACAATATGGTGTCACATATGAATCACTTTAAAAAAGAAAAAGGAAAAGGAGAGATAGAGCATATGAACATCTTGGATGAAGTTACCTTTAATATTTTCATCCAAACATGAATGCACAGTAGCTGCCATATTCAAAACCTCTTTTGAATGATCAAAAAATAACTCAACCTATACTTTCAAAAAGATAATGCATACATATTTATTTATATACTTTAAAAAAAACTTTGAGGTCATATATCATTTAATTAATTAGAGGAAAATGGACATATATAAATACATAGGGTTGGGATCCAAAATTTTTACACCATTCTTAATAACCTTTTGTGTAACTTCCGTTTTGCGAAATCTACTATTAGATTTGAAGTTTTTTCTCATACATGTCATGCAATTCAACTATCAAGTTCATTGGAGGTTAAGAGCCATATAATCTATAAATGTGAGATTTTTAGTGATAAAAAATATGAATTGATGGCTACTAGTGATCATTTGGCAAGCATAATATGTCTGGGAAGAAGGTCTAATCTAACAATAGGTTTTGGAAAATATAAGTCACACAAAGACTTATCGAGAATGGTATAAAAAATTGTATTCCCTGATCGTGATCTATATTTAGAGGCATAATGTATAGGGTCTATCATATGAGGCTTTATCAAATAAATCAATCTTGTAAAAAATGAAAATATTATTTTGATTGGACGATCTTGATTTTTCTCTCTCAATTAAATCTATGAGCGTGGTCCATACATCATGTGAAAATGCATTCAAGCGTCCGATAAAAAGGGAGGGGTGAGAGTTAGGAGGGACCTACTGATTAAATAAAAAGATTTTTTTTTTTTTAAAGAATAAAGAAAAAAGAAAAGAAGTTAGATGTGACCTACTTTTTTTTTTTTTTTTTTTTTTTTTTTTCCTAAGTAGATTAGACATGCTTGCTCAATTTGAGTTGTAACGAAAGAAGAATAGAAGTTGAAAATTATTTTTATAGAATTTTGGAAATGGTCATTTGAATTAATTACCTAGACCAATGTTACAGTATCACGTCATTTTAATAGAGTAGTTAGGAGAAGATGATTAAAGAAAGAAGGCATAAGAGGCATGTCACATAAGCGTACAGAATTTTATATTAGATTATCAATTATTGTTTATAGATTATAGATATTAGTTGAGGTTATATTAATAAACATAAAGTTGAATGACAATAATACCACCATCTTAAAATCAGCATGGGTATTTAAGTCATTTAGCACAAAAACTGTGTCAACTTTGCAGACTTTTAGATGTCCCTTTAAAGCTTTTCAGCTCAACAATTTCTTTGTTTTTTCCCATGTAAAGACTCTTGTCTGCTCCATCACTACTAGTCTTCAAGCTGAAGCTTCCCCCTCAGGCAATTCCCCCGCCCCAGCTCCTCCATCTTCCTTGGTAACGGTTGCTTTGCGCGTTAAAACTACAAGACTTCTAGAGAGAGAGAGAGTTGATTCTAGAGAGAGGGAGATACAAGTATGGATACATGTAAGAAGACATTGCTTCCCGCGTTTTCCATCTCTCAATAGCCACCTCTCTCAATTTCCTCATGCGTGCAAGCCATTCTCAAATCTCAATACCCACATACATTCCTTGGTTCTAAACGGTTTTAATTCTCTATAAGCTTCATCCTTCCTTATTCATCACTCATCTCCCTCTCTCTTTCTCTCTCTCTATATATATAAATATTTATTTCCTCTTATATACAAAAAGCCCATCAATTTTTTTCCTCCACAATTTTCTCTCCTCTCGCTTTCTTGGGATTTTTCAGTTCTCATCATTCTCAAACACCTGTTGTAATCCTACATCCTTTTCCTGAATTCCTCGTACAAAATTTGACGCTAAATTTGACGCTTTGGGTTTCTGGGTTTTCTGGTTTGGGCTTGCAATCCTTGTGCTTTTCTTCTTTGCTGCCTAATTTGGGATGGTAAGTTCTATGGAAGCATGAATTTTTTGTTTCTAGTTTGAATTTCATTGGTTGGGTTTGTTGTAATTTTTTCATTTGTTTCTGTAAGTCACCTGGTTTATGATCGATCTTTTTGTGTCGTCGAGTTAGAAATCGCCCATTGGTAGAATTGATGCATTTATTTTATTTTATTTTTCCATTGGAGTTTCACCCAAATTTACGTATTTTTAGCGGTTCATATAGAAAGGATAGAAGCAATAAACAAAGTTTGATTTTTCTGTTTTCGAGAAGCAAAAAACAAAAGTTTATATAGAAAGCAACTGAAATTGAACTTGTTTTTCATTCGGTTTCTTGCTTTTGTTCATAGATCTGAATTGAAGCAATGGGAGGCCATATGAGTAAAAAGAGCACTGAAAACACATCTGCAATCACTATCAATGACACTTTACGGTACACAACTGAAATCAGCTCCTATGAAGCAGCCTGCAAGCTCGACGCCGATTTGCAGTCCTTCGACACCACACTCCAAGCTCGAACCAACCATGTCATCAACACCCTTGCAGTGGGTGTCGAAGTTCGAGCACTTTCGTTCGATTCATTGAAAGAAGTCACCGAGTGCTTATTGGAGATGAACCAAGAAGTTGTCAAGGTGATACTGGAATGCAAGAAAGATATATGGAAAAGTCAAGAACTGTTTGAGCTTGTAGAGGAATACTTTGAGAATAGCCTGCAAACTCTTGATTTCTGCACTGCATTGGAGAAATGTCTAAAGCGAGCCCGCGATAGCCAATTGCTTATTCTAGTGGCCTTACAACAATTTGAGGAGGAAAGTGAGGTGGGAGGGAATAAGTACTTGAGAACGTTGGAGGAATTGAAGAATTTCAAGGCAGCGGGGGACCCTTTTACAGAGGAATTCTTCCAAATATTTCAGTCTGTTTATAGGCAGCAAATAGTGATGCTTGAGAAGTTACAACTCAGAAAGAACAAGCTTGATAAAAAGCTCAAGTACATTCATGCTTGGAGGAAAGTTTCGAGTATGATATTCGTTGCTACTTTTGCTGCTGTTTTGATTTGCTCTGTCGTGGCTGCATCCATGGCAGCCCCGCCGGTTGCAGCAGCTATGGCTGCAGCCTCTTCTATCCCAGTGGGTTCAATGGGAAAATGGGTTGATTCCCTTTGGCAAAACTATGAAAATGCATTGAGAGGACAGAGGGAGATTCTTAACTCGATGCAAGTGGGTACTTTTATTGCCATCAAGGACTTGGACACCATTCGAGTTCTTATCAGTCGGTTGGAAATTGAGATTGAATCGCTCTTGCAGACTGCTGATTTCGCCATTGAGGAAGAAGCTGTGAAGGTTGGGATAGAGGAGATAAAGAAGAAGTTGGGGGTGTTCATGAAGAACGTGGAGGATTTGGGGGTACAAGCTGATATGTGCAGCCGAGATATTCGGAGGGCAAGGACTGTGGTTCTTCAGAGAATTATAAAACATCCCAACAACTAAAAGATGCTC
This sequence comes from Liquidambar formosana, assembly GCA_039720395.1. Taxonomy (NCBI): domain Eukaryota; kingdom Viridiplantae; phylum Streptophyta; class Magnoliopsida; order Saxifragales; family Altingiaceae; genus Liquidambar; species Liquidambar formosana. The sequence continues at coordinate 36,585,664 of CM077823.1, read as the reverse complement.
TTGGGTACTTTGTTTCTACCAGTAACTCTGGTTATGTTGCTGATCTTTCTACATGTTTTATGATGCTATTCCTTTATTTTCAAATTGTAGCTTGGATTCATGTTTGTATGCAGAATAATGGAAGATTGGGTAATAAATTTCGCCCTTTCTCGGCTGCTTAGGCAACAACATATAAATGTTCATAAGTTTTTTAGTACATTTTATCACCTATATTTAGTCATGTTGATGTATGATCTACTAACTTTTTCCCCTCCCCATCTTCTTCATAGAAAAAATTATAAAATGTTCATTCACGGTTTCCTAAATGTTGCTCAACTCCAAGTATCTAATCGAAAAATGTAATATGGCGGTTGCGATGATCCCTCATCTTGTTATTCTGCTTGCTGTTATTGTTAGACTTGAAGAAGGGGTTCATGGGCAGATACGCAGGACTCTCTTATTTGGGGCTAACTGAATTTCTAAAAAAGTCACAAAGGGGATTAAAAGTTTGGAAGCAATCCCAACGATTCTAGCAACGGGCTGGAGGAAAAAGGGAGGAAATTTGGGGCTGGGAAATAGTCGTGTACTCGTATCTTTGTTTTTCCTTTTGGTCCCAAATTCAATCACGTATGCCTAGACCTTACTTCAATTTTTTAATTGGGGCTTTAAGGGGTCAAAAACAGTGCTGCCAGGAAGTCTCCTTAAGCCCCCAGATAAACCCTTTTTCTAGTTGAGTTTAGACCCTTCCGAATTGTTGGTTTCTTCCAGCCAGGTGAGGTGTAGTATTGTGCTTTGCCTTCTTGTTTTAATATAGGGTTTATGAGTCATCTCGCCGGCCTGTTAGGTATATGCCACCAACGTCCTACGATAGCGGATCCATATGTGTAGTAAGTTGAGATTTTAGAATCCTATTAAAAAGTTCGAATACGCGTCCAAGCAATGACCCCATTCAGTCTCATAGCCAACTAAAAATAGCCTTACAGAGCAAAGATTCATAGATTCAGAAGAAGTCATTGTATGATTATACACACACACACACATATATATACTGATCATGTGCGGATATCTCAGAGTATCCCGTTCGATCATGGCTGACCGTGAGCGACACGCGTATATTCACGCGCGCGCGCGTGTCGCTCACGGATGGCTGTGATCAAATGGGATATCTGGGATATCCACACATGATCAAAGCTTTATATATATATATATATATAGAGTGAGAATAGTATGAGAAGAAAAATGCAGACTAAAGAAATGGTCCAAAGAGTAAGTCTATGTTCTGAATATGAGTGAAAAAGTGATGACTAGAAAGCAGGATTCTTTCGTAGTAGGACATCGTCTCCAATATTAGCAAACAATAGGATATTAGAGTGAAAGGAACCAAGGCTGGACTTTCCATGCATATTTCTTATGCTACATGGAAATTTCTGCAGTTCCTGTGATTCTGTTTGCTTGCCAAGAAATTGAGAACTCAGAACCTTATAAATTGGTTGAGGCTGGATGCAGTTATTGGATTCCAAGTTCTCATTTCTTTTTCCAAGCATATTTCTTCCATTTTGCAAGGAGCCGAATAGAGAAAACGCAAAATTTTAAAATGAACAACAAATCATGTGGATCTCAACAGAGCAGAACAGTAAAAAGGAAATCAAATAGCCGACTCCAAGAAATCAAGATTTGAACCTTGTTAATTTCACAAATAATTTGAATTAATCTAATTAAACAAGGTCAGTGTCGATTACTTCCCTTGAAAAGAGAAATGGGTTTACTTCAACATTATTGAGAAAAGGGGGGATTGTTTCAATGGTGGAGCTCAATGTAAGTCGAAAGATTGGCCAACAATGATATCTAAACAATAAGGAATGTTTGTCAGATAAAAATAGTTTAGAGCATTATACTCAGTGTGATATCTACCTGCAAGTTCAAATGGCCATATACCACATGCACAAATAATATAGCACCAAGACAAAATACCAACAGACTATTTTTTTTTGCATTGATATAGCACCGAAATTTTATAACCAGAACTCATAGGTGCAAATATCTCTAAAATCAAATAAGGGAAAATACATGAGACTGACCGATTTCAGCTTTCCCTTGAAACCGGCTAGAAATGTTTTTTTCAATGTATAAAAACCTCATCCATATCCCCTAATTGCAGAATCATCTTCAAAATTGATTGCCCACTATTATGAACCAGTGAACAAGAGAGGGTCTGAACCCCACTACAGTAATGCAACTGCTTGAGAATAGAAAATATATGTCCAATAATTTCAGAACCAAAGACAGACCTTTGGCAGCAATTTTCTCAAATGCCAAAAACTCTACAAAGTACAATCGTACAAGTTAATTCGAGAACCACAACACAGATGTAGCTCTGACAACTGAAATAGATTCAAAAAGGAAAAAAATACCATACAAAATCAATTTCATCAGCGATAAATGTTTATGCCGCATATAGGAAGTCTAGAACCCACTGACAATGCCTGTTCAATACTTGGATAGATGCAATTAAACATAGTTTTCAAAAAATGCCAAAAATTGGCAATGGTCGCATATTGAAATAGGTAGCGGTTGCCAGATAAGCACAGGCTGAAGATACATATATTTTAAACCAGATGGATGAGAAAAAGGTGAGGAACAAACATGTGATAGTAAAGGCAATTACGACCATGGAATTTACAAGGCACCTCATTGTAGAGAGGCCCCCCTCTGTTTCTTGTTGAGAAAAATGGCCTTGAGAATAGAAATCCGAGAGCAACTGGTCCTTGAGACGGAATGTCTCCATCAACCAAGTGGCAACATCATCTTCAGATATCGGGATGTCATTGAGAGGGATACGCCGAATGTGAATATGAACTTCAGAAGGGTCCACCCCAAATACATTGTCCAAGAAAGATGGGCAACGATACTTGTACCCGATGGTTATGTCATAAACTGCGGTAAATAGAAAACAAACAAATGAATTGTCAAAAAGATGTGGAGTAACCTTATAAAAAAAAAGATGTAGAGTATCTGACAGAGAAAGTCACAACAATGATTCTGTAGAATTTTAAAACCAGAAGATTTTAGAGAGTGAATATAAGTAGTCATTTCTCATACAGTTAGTGGATAGTGGATACAACTTACAAGGCAACCAAACAGATGACAAAATAATATTCAACAGATGCGTGGTTGTCATGTGACAAAACAGATTCTCAATGCACTATATTTTTCACTGCACTTCCACATTTTCCTTTTTCGCCTTTTTGTTGTCAGTGTTCAGTAAACATGTGTAAGTGTGAACATGGTGATATATACTGTCATTCATAAAGCTGAGACAAAATACTTGGTATAAGGCTTATTGGTTTTAGTTTTTTCCCTCACAGTGATATAATTAGAGGAATTTTCAATAGTGATTAAGAAAAAGCAAAGTGATCCTATATCATTATGAGCTAGACAGTGGCCAACAAAGAGCATAGAAATTGTTAATATCATGTAAGGCTCTAATACTTGAAAATTCTAGTAATCAGTTACTAAAGATCATATTCATACAAAATCTCAAATTGATCTGGAAAGCATAGCTGAAAACTCCAAGTGACCAAGAGTAGGCTTACTGATTACTAACTGCCAAAGCACAAAAAGAAAGTCCAATATCTAGTCTTAAATCCCCAGGCTAACAGCTTAGCCACTGCCTCCAATAAGGATTAGCAGAGGATATCAGAATAAAAAAGGAAACAAATTTGGATTAAAAGATTGCTTTCACATTTCCGTTTCAATCAACAACAGCGAAACAATCAGATCTTAGAGAACTACAAATCTTTGTAAGCTATTAGTTGCAACAGCAAGTGGGCCATTTATCATTTTAAGGCCACATATGATTTTATTTTCTCATGAGCAAGGAATTAATATTTTGTCTATCCAGAAGAGAAATTTACTCACAATAAATTTCAGAAGCATGGCATGCACTACAGCTGCATATCAATGTAAAGTTCACAAATGTATATCAACTACTCCTATTCACTCAGATGGCATTTATACTTGACACCATCTCGATACAAGCCTAAAACAATTTCAAAAGTAAGACAAATAGAGACCAAATGCAATTAACATTTTAAGAAGCAAAAGGTAGAACAACAATACAACCTGCATCCAAGGTGGCCCTCAAATCTTCCAAGCACGCACAGAATCCCTTTGTCTTCGGAAGCAGCACATTGTTTAAGACAGGTAAACAATTTTCAGCTGCATACTTTTGGTTTCGAGTACATTTCTGTTCACTGCATTAAAAAGAAGAAACTCAATAGATTACATAGATATGAAATATGGCAAAGTAATAACTGCAATTGTGGCACAAGCTATTATGTAGTCAAGATAAGAATGAGGAAAGTTCATCCAAAAAGAAAAGCATGAGGATGATATATGCCCTAAGATCCACTTTATGGATCCTATAAATGCATCTTTTTACATCTTTTAAATTTTCCAATAAAAATCACTAAGATCCTCATAGGCAGGCAACCTAATTGTGGTATTTATCCAAATGTCAACTTGATCATCAAAGAATTAGTATATGTATGGAATACAGATTCAAGAAAGGGAATTATGAGTCTTGTTGACAAAATAGAAGAACTTAAAAACAAAGAAGAAAAAAAATAGCATGAAATTACGTGAAATCTGTGCCTTCTGGGAAAAGAGCAAGCCAAAGAGGATCTCGAGAATCCTTAAAAGTTGAAAGCATTTGGCGCAAGGTCGATTCATCAATCTCCCACCTCCTCTCCACTGAAATGAACTCCAAAATATGAAAGCCCCAACCAAAAACAGGTAGCTTCATCAAACTGCTCTTAAGGATATACTTTATGTATCCCGAGCATCCCTTCCTCAATGCAAGGTCCCACAAGTACATCCAGTCAACCTCAGTTCTATGGTTTGCAATAAGCAAAATGCGTTCCCTTGCAGGAACAGATTCTCCTGAAAAAACCACTTTAGTCTTGTTTATCTTTTCAAAGAGAAAAGGCCACATGGAAAGCCAAGCGCCAAAGAAAAATGATGTCGCTTTCCTGCTATAATGTATGCTAAAAAGTCGCAACACAACAGCAGTCATGAAGCCACAGAACACTAACATTACAAATGCTGTAGAAAGTAGCACCAGTAAACATATCAGACCCCTTAACATCCTCAATGGAGTTAAAGCATGGTGCCTTGGTCCATCGTTTGAACTAAGAGGCTTTCTAACTTCCATCTGCTTCTAGAACTGTTGAAAACCTTCTATCAATAGTAGCTGCTCCTTTTTTATAAGATAAATTGCCTATTTAATAAGTTGCGATCACGTCCCACAAGGTCATTACTCATGAAAAGGGAATACAGAGACGAAGAAGCTTCTAGCGGCAAGCGCAATGGTGCTACACAATGGAGCACAATCTCGGCTTTAAGTGCCTATATAGTCCAAGTCTTGAGATCCTGAGCGGTGGCTTACTTCCCACAAGACCCCCTCAAAAGAGAGGAACTGCTGATAAGTTTGGCAACTGCATCGGAATGCCAGATGCAGTAGGTGGGTGCTCTATATTTACCCTGCAGATAGACAGTCAGAAAGAGACTCAAGTTTTAGTGTGTTGTGTTGTAAAAAAAAAAAAAAAAAAAAAAAAAAAAAGAGAGAGTAACATATTAAAGAAATAATCTGGGTACTAAAGCCTATGCACACGTAATGGTGGGCAACTAGACATGAATGAAGCAAAATTCATTGGCATGGAACAGCTGTAAGAAGAAAATGCATAACTTACTAAAACATCAATGTTGTTAGAAGATACCTGGGAAAAAAAGGTCTACTTCAAAAGAATCTCCAGCAAGCTGAACAGTAAATTAATTTCTTTGTTATTACAATGGCTATAAGGCATGTTCATATTTATAAATAAAAAGCTTTCAATTTTAACAAGCAATGCTAGATAAGCCCCTTTCTAAATCCCTATTCCCATGATGCAAATTATTTATTTATTTTCTTTTGAAAAAAAAAAATGCGGTGAAGCAATTCCCTTTTTAGAAAGGGGAAAAAAATATGCACACCATCGTCGCATTAATTTCAAAATGCCACTGACATATCCATACAAAAGAATATTATTTTCCAATTTGAGATCAAATTAAATCCCAAAATATAATCATATCAACTAATCAAATCTATCATCTAATCATATGCTTAAATTAAATACTCAAACCAACCATTACAGATCTAATCATAAATCTAAAGTCATCAATTATCCTAATAGATTATATCTATAGTTTACCGTATTTAATATCAATAGTTTACCACATTTAATTATAACCCTTATCTCCTAATTTTGTAAACAAAGATCATTACACAATGTTGGTCCTGCTAAGCCAAGTATTGGGAAGGGTGACTTGGATACTATCCTAAATTTCAAATTTTTAATACAAATGCGCTCAAGACTCGAACTTGCGCCTTTACGCTTGGTAACACAAAACCTTTTCTATTGAACCAGGAAATGGCCCGTATCTTTCCTAATATTGGCACTCTATTTACTTGTTTGAGTACCAAGCAGGCTCAAAATAGAAGAGTAAATAACTCCGAAATGCAAAAATGGAACAATCTAGATGCAATGAACAATGAAACATATATCAATTTATGGATCTGTGTCGGATTTTAACTAAACAACTGATGCTGGGAAAATAACGGATCCTTACTACAGCTCCGTTTGGTTGCTGAGAAAAATGCAGCAAAATGTTTCGAGGACCCAATCATCAAACAAAACATTCCACCCATTTACCCCCCCGCCCCCCCCCCCCCCCCCAAAAAAAAAAAAAAAAGGAAAAAAAACTGCTCCTAATGCAGAGACTTAGCTTACTTCAGTTGGGTTTCTTAAATTCTTACTTATTTTTAAAGAAAAACAACAGGAAGAAAGATAAAAAGAATTGGGAATTTCTTTTCGTTTCTTTTCCAACCTTTTCCCAGCAACCAAACGGAGGGTAAAGAGAGATACATAAGGAAAAAGGCTTACCTCCTCTGCAACAGAAGCTTTTTGATCTTTTAGGATTTGATGGTGGCTTTGTTGAGGTCTGGTTTGGGGATTCTGCAATGGCGCAACAACACTCTTGAGAATATGCGACTATGGTCTATGAGGCGACAAACTAGAGGGGAGATAGGAGCATGGGATATGAGGCTACTTTGGAATTTACGAAAACCGTCACGGACTGTGTGCTGTGGAGCACGGTGGTGTACCCATCCGGTTCCCGTTTTGTATGGTTCGTTCTGATCCAAGTTCCATCTTCAATGACATGGACGTTGAGCCCAGGTTCCAACTCCAATTTTCCTACATCCCTTAAATAGCTCCGTTTTCCTTTTTTTTTTTTTTTTTTTTTTTCGGGTTATAAACTATAAAGACCTTAAATAGGTTTTTTCAACTTTTTTATTTTTATTATCTTCAAGTAAGATCATTAAAAGGGTGCCCTCATCCATCATTTTATGAACTCTCTGATTTTCCATTTACTTGAGGCATGCAATACAAGACACATTATACCTTCTCTTGTTGAGGTGAAGTTAAGCAAGAATCATGTTAAAATGGGTACACAAATTAAGTCCAATTTTAAGAAGAATTTTGCCTAAACATATTCAAAAAAATATAAACAAACTTCAATTGATGTGTGTGAATGTTTTCTATAAAATTTAGTAGGCATAATCATTAGAGAATCTTCTATTCAATCATTTGCCACACGTTTTGAGACTCGTATCTTGAAATATGAAAAATATTCACTGATACATCGATGAGAGAACTCATTTACTAAAGAATAACACAAAAGACAAATGATAACAATTTAAGAATATGAGGTATCTAAGTCTGAATTCTCATGCCCTCAGTATTGGAATATAGGCTTAAAGGTTAATTATGTTATGTGTGGAATTAGGATGTATCCAACCTCAAGGGGAGTAGTAAGACTTGTAAGAATGAGATACCCACATTTGATTGCCTTAAAAAAAAAAAAAAAAAAAAAAAAAAAAAAAAACTAGGTGGGACAACTAAAATTGTGGGCCCTTATTGTTCTTCGGCAGAGTGGAGCCCATTTGCCCAATCCCTGAAAAACTGTAAAGGGAACTTGCGATCCAAGCCATGCTCCGATGCTTCTTCTACCCGTCACAAAACTACAAATAGTCGTCAAATACAGCACTCCCCGGTTCTTCTCTCTTTTTGCTTGCTTGCGTTTCATTCTAAAACCCTCTCTCTTTCTCTCTGGACTCTCTCTCAGTCTCTCTCTACACAAATTTCTTCTCCTCTGTGTTGAACCCTCTTCTCTTTTTAACTCACACATGGAGATCGACTTTGCAGAATATCGTCTGAGCTGCGAACTTGAAGGCCACGCAGACGACGTATGATCTCTCACCACATATATACATATTCTCATATCATCATTTTTCAGTCAAAATTTACTCAAAAATGTTGATTTCCCAAGTTCATGAATTTCCTTTTTATTTTTATTTTTTATATACACAATCACAAGCTATTACTCTAATCTGATACTGCATGCTTGATTTTCACCATCACAGGTTCGTGGTATATGCGTATGCGGCAATGAGGCCATAGCCACTTCGTCAAGAGACAGAACCATTAGGGTTTGGTCTCTGGATCCATCAGACAAGCCCAAGTACTCTGCGTCGAAAATTCTGTTGGGGCATTCGAGTTTCGTCGGCCCTTTGGCTTGGATTTCGCCCAATGATGAATTTCCGGAAGGCGGGATTGTGTCGGGTGGCATGGACACTCTCGTTTTGGTTTGGGATTTGAAAAGCGGTGAGAAAGTTCAGACATTGAAGGGTCATCAAATGCAAGTCACCGGCGTGGCGTTGGATAATTCGGACATTGTGTCGTCATCAGTTGATTGGTGAGCTTTTCAGTGTTGTGGTTATTGTTTATAGAAATGTTTGGGATTGTTGAATTGTTATGTGTTGTTGACATGATTTTTGTTTATTGGTGTTTGTGGGATTTACTGTAGTTCTTGAATTGCTTAGCATAAAAAGGCGCAACTCGTTTGTTTCTAGGTTTTTAATTTTGGGTTTGCATTAATAGTAGATTGGGTAAAATTGGAATGAAGTCTCCAATTGATTTGTTCGACTGCATATTTGGATTATTTATTTATTTATTTCAGTGGGTACTCCTATTGGACACTTCAAAATAGTGAAAAATCATTGGAGAGTAGACGAATCTCCCATGTCGACACTCGCCCACAGCTGACTCCCATACCCGAGTCCATGTAACGTAGCTGACAGCACAACTACATGCTGGCACTCAATTAGTAGCAAAAGTGAAATTATTTGACTCCTTGAATCAAGAAATTAAATTTTGTTGAAATTGATTACATTGGTGCAGCTATAAATTTTTAGGCTCTAGTTACATGTTTGTTTCTTCTAATTATCACAGTCAAAGAGTGAGGAATTCATGAGTGCAATTTTTGTAATGCTCGGCATATGCAAGTTGTTTGTTTCCAGGTTTTTAATTTTGGGTTCAGATTTAGTAGTACATTGGTGGAATTCAAAATGAAGTCTCCAATTTCTTTCATGGAGTGCTTATTTTAAAATTTTGGATTTTAAATGGTTGAAATTAGTTTGAATGTCAAAACCCTCAAAATGATTCAAGATTGCGATATTGAAATGTTGTCAAATTTCATGACATTTGTCCGGCCATAATACATTGTATGCTTTAGTCACATGTTTTTTTTCTTGTAATTATCTCAGTTGAAGAGTGGGGAGTTCATGAATTATGGATTAATTTGATGAAGTAGCTTGAGGAGAAAAAAGGAGATATATTAGAGACGGCCCTATGCACTTATAGGTTACGTGATCAATATATTACTTCGTTTGATATTCAATCCAAAGCCTATAAATTTTGCAGTAGGTTGTTAAAATTTCTTGTCTAGACCCGAAGATTTGAGTAATTGGAATGAATGTTTTGTTTTCTTCCGATTGAATCAGGGAAAAAGACTCTCTAAATTATTTTATTGGGAGTTAAATCTGTGTTCCAATGATTTATACTGATCCAATTGGAGGTGACTCAACATTCAAATAGAGAGGAATCCAACAGGAGGTGGGAGGGTCATGACCCCAGGTGTTTTGAAAGGGTAGTTTCATTTGACATATTTGTGTTGTGTTGATTTTGCAAATACTGATGCGACAAATTTTAGTTCCGCATACACGTTGATCATTGAAGTTCAATTTTTTCATAGCTAAATCACATATTTCAATTCTGTGTTCTGTGAGTTTCATACTTTCATTTCTTTTAATTTGTGTTGCCGTCGTCTAATTACTCTTGAACATTTAAGCAATGCTGCTGTAATAACTTGTCTGAAATTTTGGGCTATTTTGGTTGTTTGACTAATTGTGTGATATCGTTTTATGCTGGGGCTTCTTCATTGTAGTACTTTAAGACGGTGGAGGAATGGGCAAGCTACTGAGTTTTGGGAGGCTCATAAGGCAGCTGTCCAAGCAGTTATAAAGTTGCCTTCAGGGGAGCTTGTTTCAGGTATAATTTATGATGTGATGAACATCACCTTGTTATGTCTTTTAAGGCATGATTTTGCTATATCTGTTTCTGTTTTCCTTGCACCTTTCTTTGCTTGGTTCATTTGATACGCCTCTTTGCTGTAAAAATAATTGGGAAGAGATGTACTTCAGAATACATACAGATGAGGGTCCCATTTGATACCTGCATTTCAATTCAATTTTGTGATAGTCATTGAGTTGGTATAACATTCTGCATTGGAGGGGAATTTGATTATTTTGCTCAGTTTGGTTAGGAGTTGGGCCTAGAATTTCAAACCAATGGAGGTGGTGGTATTGGTGGCGGTGGCAGCGGTAGTGGTGGTGATGGAATGATGGGGTGAAAACAGCAGTAATGGTGGGTTTATGATGCCTTGCTGTTGATGGTGAATGATATAGTTGGTGATGTGGTGATTTTGGCTAGTTTGAAAAGATATCACAATGGTGGAGGTTGGTGGTGTGGTAGATGCGGAGGTGGTTGGGGGGATGCGATAGTGCCAGAATTGAACCCCAGATTTGGGTAGAGTTAAACTCATGACATGACTTAGGGGTCGAAGACATTTGCCTCACATTTATTTATTTATTTTGTTTTTGCACTGCTTGGAAGGATTGAATCACTTCATTAATATTTAAATGCTATATCATGCAACTAAACAATGAAATTAAATTATACAAACGGGATTTTTGGAGCACAAACTATCTTGGAGCAAGGAAATATATATATATATATATATATATATATATATATGCCACTCTTTGGCAAATTCTATATCTACTGAGTTTGATTTTTTGAGAAGATCATGTTATGAGGTGTCTTGTATTCATTTATTACCGAATCCTTATTGTTGATAGTGGATTTAATCTCTCTCTTCACTGTGGAGGTAGACATCTTGCCGAATCATGTAAATCCGGTGTTTTTATGTGCGCTTTATTTTATTTTATTTTCTTTCCCTTTAACTGTGATCGTTTAACAGATCATACTCAAAAAATAAAACTGAAAATTGAAAAGGGCCAGGCTATTGCCACCACTCAAAATACTCTAAGCCCCCCACTAATTAAATCCCCTCATATTTTACTGAAAGCACCCCCTTTTCTTCCTAAAATACCCTTAAGAAAAAATTCCCTAACATTTTTCCACCCCACCCCCAACCTGTTCGGATCTATTAGTAAGAACAAAGTATATATGTTCGGACTTATTAGTAAAAACATATTATATATGTTCAGATTTATTAGTAAGAACAAAGTATATACGTTTGGCTTTATAGAAAAGAACAATATAAAAATGTTCGGACCTTTAAAACCGAACCTTTATTATTTGTTCCAACTTATAACACGAACACTTAAAATCCATTCACAATTACATATACGAACAATTCTCAATTGTTGTATAGTTAAGTTATTCGGTGTTTTAAAATAGAACAACACAACTTTGTTCAGACTCCTACAAGTGAACAATATCCATTTGTTCGGAGTTACATAACCGAACAATATCCATTTGTTCGGAGTTGAAAAACGGAACAAAATAACTTTGTTCGGACTTAGAAGTCATAACGCATTAAAAGAGTTCTGTGTTGCAGAAATGAACATTGTAAACATGTTCGGAGTCGAAAAACCGAACAAGACGAAATTCAACATACGAAAAACTGAAGTTAAACTCAATAAAAAGTGTATAAATACTTAGCTTTTGATTACTAATATCATCTCTATCAATGCTTTTCTTGTCCATTATTCAATATAACATGAGAAACACTAATTTTTCATGTAAATATGGATTTGGTGTCAAGGTTGTTAGGGTTTGTCATAGCATAAAATCTATAGATGGTGGAATGTTTTTGGAGTTGGGGGTGGAGTGGGGTGGGGATAGGAAATTTTTGAAGTCTCTAAGTAGACATGTCCTTATTGGTAAATTTACATTTAGATATAAAGAATTTCACAAATAATTTAAATATTGGGGGGCTTAGAGTATTTTGAGTGGTGGCAATAGCCTGGCCTAATTGAAAACCACTGTTTAGTTTGTGGACATAGTTACACTTTTTGCTACTCTGTTAGACTGCATTCCATTGGGATTTGTAGAAACGGTGGATCATCTTTTCATACATTGTATTGTGGCTTCTAATCTTTGGATGCTTATTTTTAATTTGTTTGGCATCCAATGGGTCCTTCCCTCTTCAACTCATGACCTTCTTGCTAGTTGGTGGATTAAAGGAGGTAAAAAAGAAGCTAAGGCGTTTTGGAGAATGGTCCCTCATGCCATTTTTTGGTGCATATGGAGAGAGAGAAATCTTAGAACTTTTGAAGGAATTGAGAAGTCGATCATTGAACTTAAGTCCTTCTTAATTATGAATCTCTTTCTACGGCATTCTAATTATTATTATAGTTGTAATCGTTCTTTTGTACTCTTTGTAGATGCCTTCAAACTTTAGAGGGGTCTTTCCTTAGTGCTTGTATATGTCTCATGTACTTGGGCTAAGCCTTTTGTTTTTAATATACTTTTATTTCATCAAAAAAAAAAAAAAAAAAAGGTTTTGCTATATCTGTTGTATGGCATTTTGCATTTACAAGAAGCGGATGATTTATGGAATAGTGTTTAATCTTGTTATTGGTATGATTATTACTTCCTATATCGGCTTTAAATGCATAGAGTCAAAATAATTGCTTTGTATGAATGATTGATGTAGCCTATTTTTCTATGGCGATCCAGGTTCGAGTGATACAACTTTAAAACTTTGGAAAGGAAGGACATGTTTACACACTTTTGTTGGACATACAGGTTTGGCTTTCACTCCCTTTTCCACATGCTGGATTGTTCGTGTGCCAACTTTTCCAATATATCTGTGTTTGTTTTTTCCTTTTAACAACTGTTGTGGTCTAGTGACAAATTTCAACCATTTTTGTACATTTGTACGGCAATCAGTTAGAATGCTAGAAGCCAAGAGTGTTCGAAGTTTTTAAAAGGCTTGTTGTTGACAAGGGTTCATTGTTGCACAAATGTGGTCATGATGGTGCTTTGGATCTTTGAATTCTTATAATTTGAATATTTCCACTACTAGTTATAATGTGATGAGATTGTTGGCCTTTTAGACAGATCATTATGTTTTCTAGGTTTTTAGAAGGCATGATACAAGTGTTAGCCTCAGAAGCTTAGATTCCCTTTGGCTAAAGCTTCACGATGTGAGGTGCACATATCATGTCTCGAGGCTTGCCATGTCTTTTTTGTATCTTGATTGCATCAACTAAAAAATAGGGTTTTAGGGAGCAGAGAGTAAAGAATGGCGAATGGGGAAGATAGGTTCACAACTCTTAAACATGTACATGGCACACTTTTAGAAAATAGGACCTGGGTGCAAAAACATGGCAATACATAACCTTAAATATATATACCTACATACCTACATACATACATATCAGGTAGTAGAAATATCTATATAATTGAATTAGAATATCTAGTTTCCTCCCTTCTTTCCTTTTATTTTTATTATTTATTTTTTATATAAAAAAATTTGTGAATAACTTTCCAACCTGAGTTTATTTTTAATCTTGACATTTTGGAGTTCCATTGCCATTGGTACAATCTAAACTTGTGAATTTATATTTCCCAAGATTAAATAATTCTTAACATTTAAAAAATTTCCCCACCATGCCACAAACTGTGTGGATCCTTTTCTGACTCCTCGTTGGCCTTTTGTCCAAATAATACACACACACACACACATGCATGTATACATGTGCGTGTCTATATTTTATATTTTGGTCAACTCTAGCTGTGTCCTACAGGGTTAACTGCCGATACATGGCTGAGCTGTGTCCATATTTCGACACATGTCCAACATGGTCACGACTCCATTTTATGTGAGTCTATGCTAATTGGATTCATTTCTGTTTGAAGCATAGAGGCTAGAGTTGGTGGTTTTGTTTGTCATAACTTGCAAAACTGAAAGTTCTCCAAGTTTACGATGATCTTTCATGGGATGTGATCCTTGTCCAACCATGAAGACTTGTTTGTTAACTTAGTTCTTTCCTTCATCATAGTGATGCCAACTATTATATAAATTAATTTGCTTTTATGCTTTCTTTTTCTCCATTTACTTGTTGCTATAGATAAGTTATATAATTTTCTTTGTGTATGCACAGATACGGTTCGAGGCTTGGCAGTGATGCCTGGTTTGGGAATTCTTTCCGCATCACATGATGGGTGAGTGAGTTTTTTTTTTTTTTCCTCTGTTTGATATATCTTATTGCTTGTCCTGTGTGGAGGATTTACCTATGGTGTACATTTCCACTAACTGGTGGCATGGCTAATATTAAAATTAATGCAATGGAAAGAAAGAGAAAAAATGGATGCCAATGTGATATTTTTAGCTTGGAGCATGGTCGGTTGCTAGTGAGAATAAGTTCAGGAATGGAAGCTTGAAGAAAATGAGGGGTGGAGATGCGGTTCTGCAGTGTACTTTAATTCTTTGAAAGGCTGCTATACTGCAGAATGAATGTCAATTTACGGATCTTTGTTTCTCTTCTGAGTTTTAGTTGGAAAATATAAATGCAATATGCATTTAAAAAAAAAAAAAAAACTAATTTTGAACATGTTCGAGAAAGTTTAAACTCTCTGACTCTCAGATTTCTTTCAACCTGTAAGTAATTTGGCAAAATAGACTGTTATATGATTAATCTGAGGAAAGATCACCAGATTTCCCTCTTTTTTGTAACAGTTTTTTTAAAATTAATTTTATGACTATTCAATTAGCTTCACATTGATTTCACTTAATTCTTCTTTGACCATGAGTGTGTTAGTAAATGGTCTTGTAGGTCAAATTAAGTAGAAGTTCCCCTTGGCGGTGTTCTAATTGGTCCAAATAACTATAGTAACTATACCTTATCAAAAAAAAAAAAAAACTATAGTAACTATAGTAGTATATCTAATTTGTGCATGCTTCTTGTTTCTCTCTGTGGATATTCTGGTCTTGTTATGTTTTTGTTCCTTTTCCCTCTCTAACATCCTCTTTTTTCCTTTTTATTTTTAGATTTATCTTGTCCTACCTTATCTTGCATTTAGTTGTTACTTATTTTTATTGTGTTTTAAAATCGATAGTTCTGTCAAGTTGTGGGCGATAAGTGGTCAAGTGTTACTGGATATGGTTGGTCATACTTCTATTGTCTATTCTGTTGATTCACACGTGTCTGGACTTGTTGTCAGTGGTAGCGAAGATTCTTTTGCAAAGATATGGAAAGGTATGTTCTTGTGGTTGTTACAAATTTTTTTTATTAAATTTTTTATTGAATTACTTTCTGTTTTCATTTAAAAATATTATGTGTATTTAATTTTTTTTTTGATAAAGTTGTGTATTTAATTTTTACCTGCAACTCTTGTTTGGGCTCTAAATTAGTTGAGCACTCGAGCTTTGCTTGGTTTAGGGTAACATTTGTGAATTGAGTTTTTCATAGACCTGACTTTTAGTGGGGCAAGTATGCTCATAAGAATCTTGGCAGGCATAAATTATTTATTGTGTATATAAAATATTTATTGACATAGGCATATCATTTCTGAGGCCTTGCCCTTGCCTCTCCTTCTCCAGAGTTTGTGATTTATAGCATGCTTTTATTTTACCTTGGAAATTACTTCATGTTGCAGATGGAGTTTGTGTCCAAAGCATAGAGCATCCTGGTTGCGTTTGGGATGCAAAATTCTTGGAAAATGGGGATATTGTGACAGCATGTTCTGATGGAGTTGTACGCATTTGGACAGTACATTCGGATAGGATTGCTGAGCCACTTGAACTTGAGTCATATGTTTCTAAACTTTCTCAATACAAGTGCAGCAGGTATACTCATTCCTCAGATACCACTCACTATTTTGTAATGTAATTTCTATAAACTTGTTAGGGCTAATAATATGAGCTTTATGCGTTTCTTGGATCAACGCTTGTTAAAATTTCAAATAATGATCCTTTTGTAACAATAGCGTAGTAGACTGGTAGACTAAGTATATTAGGTATTGTTTCTTGTGGCCTTTTCAGGCTATTTACCTCTTTAACTGTGGTAAAGTCTATCGTTTTTTTCTAAAACTCTGAATTACGTAACTTCCTTTTAATGGAATCTGGAAGTTTGCTACTTTTATATACTACATTTAAGATTTTCAGTAATATAGTCTGAATTTTATGATCTATGGTTTTTAGTATTGCAAACTAGATCAACAAAAAATATTGTTATTTTTTTGCTAGTTAAAATCAACAAAAGAGTTTTAAAGCTTTTGATCTGTTCTTTTCATCTATAGCTTGTCATCTTTGCCTGATATACATGTTGTGGCATGTTGTTTGAGTTAGGAAGAGAGTTGGAGGTTTGAAATTGGAAGACTTACCAGGACTGGAGGCTTTACAAATCCCAGGTTTGATCCAAGTTATTTTCTTTTTATCAGTTCCCCCTCCTCCCCCCCCCCCCCCCCCCCCAAAAAAAAAAAAAAAAGAAAAAAAAGAAAGAAAGAAAGAACCTCTACTTCCCTTATGCTGGCTGATATACATATGATCAATGATGCTATATATATATTTGTTGGATGGACATGTATTTAAAGTTGAGGACAAATTTTCTTGACTCAAGTCTCGAGTTAAAGGGTTTGAAGTTTTTAAAAATTTTCATATGCTGTCATTATTGATATATTAGTCAGTTCCAAGCGAAATGTCTTCTGTCAAACTAGTTGGTTGAAAGTAGAAAATATAATATTTGTGGATGTTCACCGTTTGGTATTATCTGTTCAACAATGTTGCCGAATTGGTGTTGTGTGTTTTTAATATTTAATGTATTTGAATTATCTTGTGATCAGGAACCAGTGATGGCCAGACAAAAGTTGTTCGGGAAGGGGACAATGGTGTGGCATATGCATGGAATTTGATAGACCAGAAGTGGGATAAAGTAATACTCAATTTCATGCTATTATCTATTTCAGATATCTGCCTCATGATTAATTTTTCTTGTGCCTTTTCTACCTGTACCAATCATTTTGATGTGTGTTCTTCTCTTCCTAAATAGTCCACATACTTGTGAGTATTTTTATTTTTTTAAACTTTTTTTTTTACACTCTTTTGTTGCGTTATGCTATTTGTGAGCATTTTATTTATTTATTTTTATATGGATTGATTTTTCGCATATTAGTGAAGTGATTGTGCTTGTCTTTCTTTCCTTGTTCCTAGTGCAAAGATTTAATCTCTTTCCCGAAATTTGTATTTTGTTTTGTTATTGCTTCACTTCTAACAGATTCTAGGGTTAAATTTAGCTTCTTTCATCCAGATATCTATGCCAAAGTTGTCATAGCGCAGTGGTGGGCATCAGGGGTTCAATCCTTATCATTGTTTCCAATCCCCCACCCCACCCTTTCCCCCACCACATACAAAAATGAACAAAACAATAATCCGCAGAACTCAATATGATACCTATTTCGCTGGGAAAATGTAGTACTTTTGGCTTATGCCTGCAGAGATGTCTTGCACTTATATGCAAACAATTTTAATATTTGATACATTTTGAATTTGTGACATTTGAATTTATCTTTGTTGTTTGCTTGCATGTGTATATTTTTGAAACTGGCAATGGCTGCTCAATGATTCTATTGGCTATTTTGGAATTCTATGTTTGGTCTTTAATGTGGTTAAGTCATTTTATTTCTTTTATACTTGTCCAGTTTGTGTTTCTATTTTTTAGTTACTTTTGGGTTTTTAGATTTTTCTTTCCTTCACATAAAAAATCTTTAGACTCAGTCATTTTTCTTTCAAAATAGATTGGTGAAGTTGTTGATGGACCTGATGATAGCATGAAGCGTCCTGTTCTTGATGGAATTGAATATGATTATGGTTAGCATCTTATTTCTTTCTGAGACTCCTTATCTGATTTACCTTTTATATGTATATGTATATGTATATTATCTTTTAAAATCTTGAATTCCTCTCGTTACTCAGTATTTGATGTTGATATTGGAGATGGCGAGCCTATTCGTAAATTGCCCTACAATCGGTCAGGTAACCTTGGTCTTCTCAGTCTTGTGTTTGGCTTTGGTTGTATAACGAATAATTGTTGTCTTTATTCTGCAGAAACTGATCTTATTTGTCACTCCGTTTTTTTTATCAGTTCTTTTCCTGAGCATGTATTTGTTACTAAAACATGTAATCTGGATGTTTTCAAAGTGCAGTAAAGGACAAGAATCTGTTTTTAATATGTAACTGTTAAAAAATTTGATAATCTATTATTATAGTTATATATTAGTCTAGTTAGTATTGGAATTTTAATACTATTTAACATAATCTCAGAATATCCATCTTTGATTCAGTTATGTTCTGTTTTACTTTCTGAATTGGTCTTGTTACTAGTTCTTACCATCTTCTTCTTGCTGATAATTTGCTCTTGGAGTTTCAAAATCCTCCGTTAAAGCATGAAAGTAGCAAATACTTGGTCCCATCAATTATTAGTTTCCTTTCTGATAGAAGCTGTCCTGATCAGCCCGTGACTTGTGTTTAAGCTCATTCCTACCCACTGTTGTCTAACTGTAACATTCCCTGTCAATTAGAGTTGCCTCTGAGGTAGATTTTCTTTGTTATCCCAGTCCATTCATATCCCTTCTCTCATGAAAAGAAGAATAAAAATAGTGTCTTCAAACCGTAACTACTATTTTGTTGCTTGTCCTTCTCTTTATGCTGGAAAAAAAGTGGTAGAAAAAATTTTCATACGAAGTTTTCAGGAAGACTTTCATGGATTGGAATAGTATTTGATGACATAACATGGGCAAAATTTCTTTTGAACAACTTTATTGCCATTCAATAGACTTAAAATTAGTTCGTCTATTGTACCAGCAAGGGACTCATGATGGACACTGAACTGTTAGGTCACCTTAAATTGCTCTGGCCACCACCTTTGCCAGGGACGTTCCCCTGTTGACTGATTATTGACTCATCAAGGAACCTTGCTTGACTTTTCAATTTCCTTGGTAATATAAGAACAACAACAATAATAATTATAAAAATAAAATATCATTCACCAGCCTCTTTGCGAGGTTTGAAATTTTGACAGACTAATTTTAGCCTTTCTTTTAATATTAAATTTTTTTATTATTATAAATATGAGAAATCTGAGAAATCCTGGAAATTTTGGTAATTTCATTCTGTCTATAATCGGTTGAACTGTGTGCTAAGGTTTAGGATAGTTTATGGTTTTAAATTTTGTAAATTCAAAACAGAGGTAACGTGCATCAATAATTTATGCGGTCTTTTTTAGTATATGCAAGCACCTTGACTACAGGGGTTTGCATTTTCAAGTTTGAGTGTGCACGCAGGGATTTGTCTATATATATGTCCAAAAATAATTGGGTTCAGGAAATGTGGCTATGCTAGTGTAAATTTTTTAGTTGGAATTATGGCTGATTCACACTTTAAGACCTAGAGGTGCCGTGGCGGTGTTGGACATGTGTCAAGTATGACTCTCCTCTAGCACGACACATCCCTGCTAGCCGCCGCTGCCTCCTCCTCCTTTCTTTTCTCTTTAGTTTCTGAACTAGGTTTTCCAAAAACAATATAAGGAATGCATTTTGAATGATGTATGTGGTTCTACATGATATAAAATAATTATATACATACGGCTATATATTTTATTGAAACCGTGTCCCTGATGTGTTGTATCCTAGATTTTTGAGGATTTGCTGTGTTGGCGTGTCTGTATCTTCCTGACTCACACTATCATATAATATGTTTATAAGAAATATACTTAGTGACATTGTTGACATTAGCTCTGTAGCCCCTATCTTTTTTTGAATACTCTCAGCCCATTGTACTGATTGCCTGCAGACATATGCAAGCACTTCTCCCTGGTTGATGATATCAGCTCTTGTTGATACTAGAATACCCTTGATTATGTCATGTTTGACTGGTGACTACTATGTTGTTTTATCAATGGGTCATGTCTGTGTTTGTTATACCATCAAATGATAACAGAAAACAGTGCACTGTTTCCAGATAATCCATATTCTACTGCGACAAGGGCTTCTCAAGGAAAATCTTCCTCTTTCTTATCGTCAAACAAATTGTAGAATTTATACTCCAAAATTCTGGACAAAAAGGACTTCAATCTGTGACATCATTTCGTGATCCCTACCTGGCTGTAAGTATAGTATTGTTTTGGCACTATAACATGGCCATTTGAGTGGTGATGAGCGTACTGTCCTTATGGGCTTGTCATCATGGATAAGTTGTTGTTTGTTTTCAGCTAGCGCTTATACCTGGAGGACCTTCCAACACGGTTGGTACGTAGCATGGTTGAAATGCTAGTTCAATTTTTTCCCCCAGTTCCATGGTCTGCTCATGCCAATATGAGACAATATCCTACTCCATTCTTAGTTACATTTTACGACTCCAGTTGAGACATACTCCAATTTTTTAATATTCTTGTTGAATAGCAGCTAATTTGCAAAACCTACTTTCAAGCATATTCTAAGGTAGGCTCTTGCAATTCTGCTCTGTTTATATTGTTTCAGGGATGCACTCTGAAATTTCATGTGCATGTGAAATTATGCCCTGTATTCTGTGGTAGGGATACACATCATTAGTATTTAGAGTGATTACAAGTTTATAACAAAGTGATGATTTTTATTTTGTCACATAAAAAAAATATAAAGATGATTCTTGCATACTTGTTAGGATATAGAAACTCGGACAAATCAAGTCGGAACTTAGATTTTTCTGTGGTAATTTTCTGTTTTCAATCGGGACTCAGTTCATAGGACCATATTTGTTGCATGCTTGCATACTGGGTCACGTTAGGACATCCCAGAGTAATGCAATTATCCATTGGTTTTAATAGCATTTTGAAATGTATCGTTTGTAGTGTATTGTTTCATCTAGATTATTGATAGCTATTGGATTTGATGAAAATAATGTCGTGTTAAGATTTTTATGTGACAAGAACTGTAGTTAGTTTGAAACTCATTTTCATTGAGGACATTCTATTGAGTATTCTTTGCTTGTATAGGATACTTCTTAGAACTTTATGGAATATTGTTTAGGTATTAACAATAATTATGGTGAGAGTACATTTTCTGTAGTGATCATTCTGAAGGGTCAAGTGTCATTTGAGTCTCCAGTGTTTAGAATAGTCAATAATGATTTTGGTTTCCATGGGAATGCTGAATGCATCTGTACATATTATAATATGTTTTTTAAGAATATTTTGCTTGGTTTTCTCTCTTATCTTGTTGAATCCTAAGTTATAATAGGGATGAGGGGTTTTTTGCTTTGATATGTCTCATGTTCGAGGTTAAAGCCCTCTCTTTTTTCTTTCATTACTACCTGTACTTTATCAAAGAAAAAAAAAGAGAGTGTTTCTGTGATATATTAACATTTTCTATCTTAAATTGGTGCACATAAAATCTATATATTTAACTAGATAATAATGCAAGTGACTTTTAGAACTGGCTTCATGGATTGATGGGTTAGTGGAAACAACAAAAACTTGTTTCTAATATTTTAGATATATAGAGCCAGAGTGGTGAAGTGTTCAAAACTCCCCCCCCCCCCTCCCCCCCAAATAATATTGTTGGGAAGTCCATAATCCCACATTGTACTAGTTCATATGTAAGGACTTTTATGAACTGGCTTCATGGTTCGATGGGTTAGTAGAAACCAGCATAAAAACCTTGTTTCTAATTTCTAGTATAGATAGAGCCAGAAGTGGGGAAGCTGTTCAAAAATTCCCCCCCCACACCCCACCCCCCCCCCCCCCCCTATGTTGGGAAGTCCTACATCCCACATCGTATAAATATAAAGTTTGATATGGCTTCATATACTTGTTTGGGCTCTCCATCTAATGGCTAAGCTATTAGGTTGGAAAGTTAACATGGTATCAGAGCCCGTCATTGTTGTTGTTCTTGGGCCATTTTCTGTTCGTGAGCCTGTTGTTGTCATCCACATGATAGGTCCGTTCATAGTGTTAGGCCTACACGTGAGGGGGAGTGTTGGGAAGAGGTTGGAAACTTAACAATACTTCTATTTTTTTTTTTTTTTTCCTATTTGTTGATTAATTATCTCAACTCTACTCAACTCAGGAGAGACTTAATCCCAGCCACAAGGGGTCAGCTATGTGAATCCTTTTTCACCATTTAGTGTTATCAAGGGTTGTATCATCTATTAAATCCCTAGCACATGACTTTTCTCCCTATCTCTTATCATCTATTAGATCCCTAGCACAAATGTCTTTTCTCACTATCTCTAATCATGTTAGTTTGTACATTTTTTTTTTGTTCTTTTTAAGAGGGTCCATTGTCTGGTGCAGTGGTACATGTTTCCTGGTACTAAGCCCGAAGGTGCAGGTCCAAGCCTTGACAGTAGGCCACTTTAGACAATTTCCTTATCTTGTCCTCAATTGGTACCTACCTTCCATGAATGAATTCATTTCTTATTTCATCTCCTTTTTTTTTTTTTTTTTTTTGGTTTGATTTTTTTGTTTGTCTGCACTTATCCATGTTACCATCCTCATTTCTATTGCACTCTTTTTCCTTTCATTTGGATATATATATTTTGTTTCTTAATTTCCCAACCTTTGGTACCATAAAGCATAGTCGGTTTTTATAGCCATCTTGTAAAATATTTCATCATTGGATCGTCCTGATTTCTTTTGATTCTGGCATGGTAATATGTGTGTGGTATTATATTACACTTGATGCTGGCATGGTTAGATATGATTGTTATAATATATTACTTGATGACAGCCTTTTTTGAGGCACTTTATCATATGCTCACGTGGCTTAGTCATTGAAAGCTTTATTAATCAGTTACTAGTTAAGTGAGAGTTAGAAAGATTATAATTTTCTTTGTGTTAATAGGTTCTCTTCTGCAGTTATTATTCTTTTAGTGTTTAGTGGATCAAGTTTCATAGTGTTAATACATTTTTTATCGTTGAAACTTTTAATTTTTGGCTTTGGAGTGTTTAGATAGGCAAAGCTAATCAAGATATAACTTGATCTTTATTTAAAAAACCAGTGGCACTAATCCCATTTGTCCTTCTGCTAGCATTTTATGCTTAAATGTTGATGTATGTGATACTTTAGTAGTTTCTTCTTCTTGATGGTCTTGATCTATTAGTTATATCAAGAATAGAATAAAATTGGATTATATTGATTCTTCTCCACACTTAGTTATGGGAAAATCATTTTTTACAATATGATGCTTTTCTTGATACTGTGAGAATGACTCCATACAGGCATAGGTACTACCAGTTTGGATTCATTATAGTTATTGGAATTAACTTGTTAATTAACTCGTTGGTTTAAGTTCCAAGTTGGGTTTGATTGAAAGGATAGTTTGCCACTTTAAAAAAAAAATAAATTAAATTAAATATACTTCTATTAAGTGATTTTGGTTACCTGTCATGGTTTCTTTTCAATCTTCTTGTTCATTTTTCTTCTTTAATGATCTGTTTCCAGAAAGGAATGCTCTTCTTTGATGTGGCCCAGTTTGATGGGATCCTCAAGAAGATTTCAGAGTTCAACAATACTCTACTCTCTGACCTGGTAGGTTCTTATAGGGTTAAAATTTTTGGTGTATATATACTCATGCGCATGTGCACCCACATATAATTATAATTATTTTCTGTATTATTTGCTTCTATATAATGCTTGATTATTCTATTTTTTTTATATTTGGTTATTGCCCTTCACACATTAATTTGATGTTGCTTCCTTCTGCAATTTACAGAATTTTATTTTCATAAAATCGATAAGATTAGCTTGTTTGTTCGTGATCTTGTTATTGCTTTAGCCTTCGTAGTAGAAGTCTCAAGTATGAGAATATAAGTTAATTTTTTAACTAATTTTTTACTATTTAACTCTTCTGTTTTATCATTCTCATCTTTATATGACTATATAGTATTATATGAGGATTTGGCATGCAAATGTTCTACCACCACATTCTATCTATAGAAAAGGAGGTCTTGTATATCAGTAGTAAGTCTGCTTGAGACTCGTATCTCTGGTTGGAGAATGTCAACTGGTGATGTGGAAGGCTGGTATATCACTGATATTTAAAATTTAAATTTATGTTTGGGCAATCTCTTTCCTTGAGCTACCTCCCTCCCCCAATTTTCCTTTCATTAAGTTAAAGAGAAAAAAAAATGACATTTTAGCTCGTAAGACTTTATATTATTGTAGACGCAACTACCTATCCAAGCCTGGAATGAGTTTATCTAAACCTCTGTTCTATAAAATGCTACTTTATAAAATTTTACTGTGGATCATCTCCTACTAAAGAATTTTGTATGGGATGAAGATCTATAACTAGATGCTAGACATTAAAAAATAATATCACTATACTTTGATATATTCCAAAGTGTAGGTCCTTACAATATAGAAGCAGCACCCAGAATTTTTTTAGGTCAAGATCCATCTATAAGCTATTGTGTTTTACCTCTGTATGGAACATTCTTTGGAAATTATTAAATGAATGTTATATTAAATAGATGTAGCATTAAATAGCTAGTAAAATATTAGTTATGCTAAAACTGTCCTTGTGCTTTTCTGAAGGTTAAATTAGAAGATGCTCTTCCTTGTAAGTTGTAACCATGGTAGTATTGGAGTTGAGTCTTTAATGATTTTATCATGTTTCTAGATTTTGATACTTTTTTTGTTTTATCATAGCTATTTCTATTTGTTTTATTTGGAGTTTAATAATGATGGATCTGTTAACAATCTTTGAAGGAGAAGAAAAACTTGTCAGTGACGGAAGTTGAGATTTCCAGACTTGGTGCTATTGTTAAAATTTTAAAGGACACTTCACATTATCACTGTAGTACATTTGCTGATGCTGACATTGCTTTGTTACTGAAATTGCTAAAATCATGGCCACCTGCAATGATATTTCCAGGTTGGTGCACTGAAATTTCAATACTGTTAGAATGTTAGATTATGTCTTTCTCTGTAAGCTACTTTGCGAGATGTCCTTTTTTCCTATTTTCTACTATGGACCGCATAATGAAGAGAGTCTATTGTTTGTGTAAATTTGGCGTCTAGCATTTTCGTAATGATTTATGAGTACTGCTTTCTAGCTTAGGAAGTGCATTCGTGCAATTCCTTTTTTTTTATCTTTTTTCTTTTTGGCACTCAAATCAAAGCTCCAATAGTGTTTGAGCACTGAATAAGAATTATTTAAATTTTATTTAAATTAAATTCTAGTGAACTGTGGACTAGATCTGACAAAAGGATATGTTTAGGTCAGTTTGAACACTAGCTTGAACCTCAGATCAACCCTTGCCCATAGTTATGTGTGATACATAATACATTATATGTTCCAGATATATCATGTGGCTCGCAAAAGCGGCAAAACAATTTGTTTTGCAGTTTGACTGTGTTATACAATACGTAAGTGCGCATAAGATATAAAGAAACATGAGTACTTGTACCTGCATTGATATATTTTTATATATTTTCTTGTTGTTGTTGTTGTTGAAACTTACCCTCCTTTCTTTCCCTGGCCCACCCACACCCGAACACACAGCAGAAAAGGGGAAACAAACCACATTAAAACATTGCCTAAAAGTCGTGTTAGGATAATGAACATTTATGTAAGGTTCTTGAGCCTTTTTTTTTAAGGGATTTTTTATTTAAAATTTTTTTTTTTCCTATATGGGGCTTCATCAGTGGCTTGACTACTTTATATGGTTGGTAACCTTGCCAATTGCACTTCCCTTAATGCATTTTGAAGCTTGGAAGTATGTGAAGAAATTGGCATTGGATGTCAAAATTTGCAAGTACAAATCTTGGAACTGGAATCTGAAACTTGAACACTTGGAAAATACAGAGAGACATGTCAAATGTCGATTTAATACACTAATTTTTATTTTTTACACTCAGTCATGAGATTGATTACAAACTGATTTTTATTTCCTTATCTGATTATTAGTGGGTTTTTTTTTTCCTTGGCATATATATGATCCTTTTACAAAAGTTAATGTTAAAAAATTGATGGAACGAGTTTGCAGATAATGGAAAAGGCGTAAATAATATTCAATTTGGGAACCTTGTTTCAATCTTTGCAGATGGGAACCCTTGCATGTTTTATTACCTTTGTATTCCTCGTTTCTCATTATAGTAGTTGTTAAGTCAATAAGTCTTATAACTGAAGTTTTATTGGTTTGGTAGCCTTATCCCCACACCATGGTTGCTGCATCCGCTCCATCCTTTGTATTTGTTGAACTCCTATTGGCTGACCCTATGCAGTGGATGCACAGCCAAAAATGAAGGAGAATTAGGATTCCCTATCTTGGTTTATGTGTTAGGTTGTATCTAGCACTATATTTTTGCAATTATGATAACCTTGTCTGGGTAAAATTCTATTTCAGAGTTTTTGATGTCATCGCAGAGTGTTTCTTAGTTCGGCTTCCACTAATTATCATAACCTATAGAAACTTCCTGAGATCACCTCTCCTGTTTCTGAATTCACTTATGCTCTTGAAAGTATGAAACTAAAGTTTCCTTGTTAGTGGAGCCATTTGAATTACTTTTTGGTGGGCATGTGGGGTTGTGTACAATTACTTTTTGGTGGACATGCAGAGTTCTGTATTCAGATGCAAGTACCATTTGTTTCTAGCAGGGTATATAGGATGTTGAATGCTTTGATTTTCACTTGGTTATGTTGCAACATACTTTGATTTGGAATGTGCTTTGGTTTTTCCGTTTTAGTTCTCTGTCATTAACGGCATGGGACTTTTTTATCGAGCCTCCCCCCTTATTTACTTTCAACAAATTTATGTTTTCTAACATCATTAATATTATACATTTTCTTTGTGCAGTTATTGATATTCTAAGGATGATTATTCTGCACCCTGATGGGGCAACTACGCTTCTCAACCATGTCGAAGATGAAAATGGTATCAAAGTTATGGATTAACTATGTTATGTGTTTCGCATCAATTGCTGAAGGACATTATTTTGAATGAGAATTCAATTTGAGTTATGCCATATATGTGCAACTATCTCATATCTGTTGGCGAAATATGAAATGGGCTGGCTGCTCAGGCCACATCACCCGGTAGCTAAGCCGTAAGGTGATCTGGCTGGAGTCCCAGCCCTGAATATAATCATGTCTAGATGTTGGTGCACTTTTTTATTTTTTATTTTGTTTTTATGCATGCCTTTGTCCATGGTACTCGTCCAAATTTGATTTTTATTGTAGATTTTTTGTGGTATAACCAGATATACTAATGGATATGATCAAGAAAGTTACATCGATTCCTGCATTGCCAGCAAATCTTTTAACTAGCATTCGCGCAGTTGCTAATCTTTTCAAGAATTCATTCTTCCACAACTGGTTACAAAAGCACCGCAGTGAGGTTAGTACCTGTCCATAATGAATTTCTTAGCTCGAGTACACATACAAACTTGTCAAGACTGGCATGGGAAAGTAACTCTGTACTCTTATTTCTTGGGAAAGTGAGAACTTTTCAATTTCTATCTTTTCGCCTTAACAATGTACCTTGGCTTTTTGGTGGTTAGAATGTCTCTGTGGGGATACTTGGCAATTCAAAACGAGGTCCTCACATGCTGTCAAGCAATGGCCTAAACTAGTTTTGGCAAATTGTGTATAATATATTTATTTATAAAAATTCTATATTTATTAATATGGTTCTACTATGTAAAGCAATATTTTATTTTCTTTTTTTTATATACGAGGAACCCCTTACAGGTAAACTGTGGGCCCATGCAAGACCCCGCAACCCTCATGGACCAGTTAACCCAAGGCCCATGAGAACAATGGAACCTTTTGCGGGTGGCTTCAAGGGGGTTGGCAAGAGTCAAACTTAGAACCTCTACTTCTTGAGGCATGGTCCCTTGCCAACTGAGCTACCCCTTGGGGTTTATTTTGTAAAGAAAATTATTAGACATCTTAAATTGCGTTTTCAACGAATATTTGTAAATAGACTATTGATATTTTTTTTTTTTTTTTTTTTTTTTTTGGGGGGGGGGGGGGGGTTGTGTTGTTAAAACTCTAACTAGGAAAGGTTTATCGAGGAACATAAGGGTTGTAAAGTATTACCAGGAGGGACTTTACATTACAAGTTGCAATGTGATCCTTGGGCCTGATTCAATCTTGGTTCCTGCTTTTTAATTGCTTCTTTTATTTGATTAATGATTTCTGTATTTAAATTTGCTTATCAAACACGTATTTTCTTCCATTCCATTTTTACTTCTTTAAAAATAAATATTTTATTTTTCTTGTGAATGCTTTATATACAATTTTTAGGAAGTCAGGGGGAGAGTTTTCTGGCAAAAGGGATTTGGTCTAATTAAGCGCCATCTAAAGTTGTCTGGATGGACAGCTTCTAGGGACTAGTGCTTAACTATTGATTACCCTTTTAGAAGGGGTTTAATGATTCTTAATTGGCTTTATATGTGTAAAAATAGTGAAGAGACAGTAGACCATCTCCACCTTCATTGCTTGGTAGTTAAAGAACTTTGGGTTACACTATTCTCTTTGTTGGGCACAAGTTGGGTAATGCCAGAATCATCAAGGAGCATTTTGAAGTTTGGTAGTTTAAGACCAGAAGGAAGACTAGTGAGCCCATTTAGAAAGTGGTCCCTTTGTGTACCCTTTGGTGTTTTTGGGGAGACAAAAAAAAGGATTTTTTAATGCGAGTTGACAAGATCAAAGAACGGTTCTTAGTACCCTATTTGTTTGGGTCTTTGAGCATTGATTTCGTGGAAAGCCTTCATTTTTGGATTTCTTTAGATTCTTGTTCTTTATAAAGATACACATAGTTTAATATAACCTATATGCCAGGCCTTTGTCCTTTTTCGTGATTAATGCGACTTACCTTTTATCCAATATAAAATAATTCATAAATAAATTGTGTTTTAAAAATTTGCATTCAAGCAGGTTCTTATTTTAATTTTTTATCAATTATTATTAAGCAATGTCTGCTCCTTTTGTGGTACTGATCAGATACTCAAAGTTTCTATCATATCTACTTCTCATGCATTCAGTTCATTTTTCTATTGTATGTGTGTATATTATAATAATTTCTTTGTTTACTGATCCTGCAGATTCTTGATGCATTCTCCACTTGTTATTCATCTTCGAATAAGAATGTGCAACTGTCTTATTCTACCTTAATACTCAAGTGAGTATTTTATTTATAGAACTACAGAATGACGTCCCTGTTGCACAGGATTCCTCTTAATGAAATATTTCTGGAAAAAGTTTTTTGATTTATTCCTGGTGGATCTTTTTTGCTAGTTTATATCTTTTTCCTGGCTCTAAATTATTATTTGTTCTGTCATTTTTCGTCGTAGTCACCATTCTTGTATTATTACCATCTTCATCTTCAGTCTATCTTTTTGGTTTAGAATATTAAAACCATTATTTTTCATTAGAGCACAAAGATCAACCCCTCTTATAACCATTTCTACTATATTTTAACTTGCTATCATTCTTTTAGAGGAATTTGCACCATCTCACATATTCTTGTTGGCTTTTTCATCTGTCTTGTAGTTTTTACATGTCTGAACCATCTGTATGGATGCTTTTTTGCTTTCGTTGATTTCAATTACCCATTCTTCCTCCCAAATGTTATTTAATATCTAGTCTAATCTTCCCTAGTGTTTTCAAGTTGGAATCATGGAACTTGTGGTGATGGGGAAACTGAAAAAAGAGAAGATTTATTGTTAATGTTAATAATTTTATTTATAGACAACAAGAGAGGCCCTAACATAATTCTATGCGCCTGACCTACAAGCAACAGATGCAATCGTTTATACATGTACACAATGTTATATTGTAACCTATTACAATAAACTCTACGTATGTATACTCCAACACTTCACAATCTTACATTCTTAGACTCTCCCGCTTCAATTTTAATCACCCAAATCCACGAGTCAATTATTTTTCCTTTCCCCTACTTGCAATATTCTGTTCATATGAAGGGAAACATAAGAAATAGGTGCAACCAGTGATAGAAGTTAATACTTTAGCATATTTACGAATGTATATGCTTTGTGCGTGGTTGTTGGTACATCCTGATTATTACCTTGTACTTAATTAATCTTGACATTGACTTTCAATTCTCTTGTGGTTTGAGACACACCATTATTTTTCCTTGTTCACCTTTTAATTGATCAGCTATCATTTGTGAGCTTTGCAGTTATTCCGTGTTGTTGATTGAAAAGAAGGATGAAGAAGGCCAATCCCAAGTTCTTTCAGCCGCTTTAGAGGTTTGTTTTGTTCTGCTATCGTCCAACTTTTTTAATGTGTTTGTTATTAATTTCTTTTTTATTTGAGGCCTCTTGTTAAAATAAAATTTACTTTGATACATTGAAAAGTTATTTTCCACCTTTTTTGAGGCAGATTTTTATCGTTATTATTTTTGGTAGAGTTTTCACAAAAAGTAATTATGGATTTATCCTTCGTGATGCTTTAATTTGTTTTTCACAGATTGCAGAAGAGGAAAATCTAGAAGTGGATTCGAAATTCAGAGCCTTAGTTGCTATTGGATCACTGGTATTTTCTAATAAATGAATTGATATAATGCTTTTTAGTAATGCTTTTTTTTTTTTTTTTTTGTGAAAATAAGGTTGTCCAATTTGTTAGGAGGGACTTGTCCTGATTAAAATGCTTTGTTATCAACGTCATACTTTCGTACTTCTTTTTCAGTATGCTATATAAAGTTTGACTGTTGCCATCAACTTTTTCACTTCAAATCATTCGGACTTCTAATCTATAGCAATATGTCATTGTGCTTTGTAATTTTGTTATTGGTTGGGTGGGCATATCGCACTTGGTAGTCGAAAATATGGGCCAGAATGTTCTGACTATGAAACTGGGAAAAAATTTACCTGTACAAATATTAAAAAATAAATTGGGAAAAAATTTACCTGTATAAATACTGAGGCATCTTAAACCAGTTCAAACAGCCAGATTACCACTTCTATGGTTTGGCTTCTATGATCAGATTACCAGCCCATGATTTCCACTTCTATGGTTTGGCTCCTAGTTTGTTTATTCAATCATTACAATTTGTCTAAAAATCACACAGGCAGGGCACTTGCTAGCAACAAACAATGTATTTTGAATGGCAGCTTATTGTGGTTAATTTCATAGAGGATTCCACCTATGAATTACCTTACTGTTTTGGTTAGTGATGTCTTTGATGCATTCTTCAAAACAGATGCTCGAGGGTCTTGTCAAAAGAATAGCACTGGACTTCGACGTTGGAAACATTGCTAAAGTGGCAAAGGCTTCTAAAGTGGCTAAGATTGCTGAAGTTGGAGCTGACATTGAACTATTAACAAAATAGAATTGAACGTATTCTTCCTTGGTAACAATTCCCTTCAGTCAACTCCTGCCATATATGTGTGTGTGTGTGTGTGTGTGTGTGTGCGCGCGCACGCTTCTTTTGGCAAATGTGTTTGTGTGTGTGTGTGTGTGTGCGCGCGCTTCTTTTGGCAAATGTGTGTGTGTGTGTGTGCACACATGCACGCATGTGTGTTTGTTTGTGTATATATATATATATATATACACACACACAAATTTTCAGGTGAGGTTGTACAATGCATGGCCTTATGCAACCTATATCATGTTAAGCCTTATAAGAAAAGAATTGATATATATTAACCAAAAAAAAAAAAAAGGATTGATATATATGCGTTTGTGTGTGAGGATTTAAGTCTCTATTGGTATTTCTTTTCTGAGGAGGAGATGATAAAAGACATGATAACAGTGATTTGATGGAGGATATTACCCTAGATGGATCTGAATATGTATATATATATTTTTTTTCTAAAGAATGAAGAAATAATGGGATATATGTGGGCAACCCCCAGTGTCTGGATAAGGCTTTTGTTGAACCAAGTTGGGTTTGCATATCTCTACCTGTTTTCTTTTATTTGACTGTTTTTTTTTATTTTTTCCTCCCTCCCTTCCCCTTTATCTTCACAGGATTAGGAAAATAATCGACAGCTAGACGTTATCCTCAAAATGGATTTGAACAGCTGAGATGATTGATTGACGTTGGGTCCATACTACCGCAGGAGGAAATCAAAATTGAAACGGTGTCCCTTTACAATTCAGATTTGCATGCATGTGGGGTTTGTGTACGAATTGCATCTTGATGCATGTATAACAATTTTTAAGGATTGTAACTTTTGGTAGGCGATGGAAATCTAATTTTTTTTCTATGTGCTATGGAAATATAATCTGAGCAGGGGATTTTCTCCCTTTTGTACCATTTTTTTTTCTTGCTCATTGAAAGAACATAATATTTTTTGGTGGGAGAGACTAGTTTTTCTGGCACATTGAACGGACATGATGAGGATAAATTAGTAAAAGGGGTTAGAGGCGCATGAGGGTATTTTCTACTTATCAAAAATGATGGAAGATGGGTTTTCAATGGCTTCTTGTAGCCTGTATATCGTTGTAAACTCTTTTAATCAAATGACTCTGTTTTTTACAAACACATTTTCACATGATTTATACGATGCGAAATACTTGTTACAAGAAGTCGTATAATTGTTTTTTAATTTTTTAATTATTCTTAAGTAAATAGTTTAAGTGAAAAAGAGCAAGAGAGGCTGTAATGTTCTAGTGACTATATTTTATTTTTATATTATTATAGGTGGTTAGAAAATTTCTGTCCTGATTTTTTTTTTTTTTTTTTTTTTTTTGTCGTTATGTAATGTGTTTTTGTCCTCATTCAATGTTGTTTTTAAAAATCTTATATTGAGAGCATAGATTTATTTGTCTATTCATTATTGTTCCATTTGATCATTTAGGTTCTGAGTTCAATCCTCTTTATTTTTATTTCTCAAACCAAGAGATCTAAGAATCAGGATCCTAATGCATATAGAAAAAAACAGAACAAAAAATAACATGAGATAATCCTGAATCCCATTGAGTTTTCTTACAAAAATGCTTTTTTTAATTTTAATTTTTCTTAATTTTTTAAGTTTATATTAAAAGCATGTTTTCAAATCTTGCTTTTTTCAACTTTTTTTTTTTAAATAAATGTTTTCTTATTTGAGAGTATGGTGTGCAAGGCCGGCCCTGATAAGAGGCTACTCAAGCAATCGCTTAAGACCCTTAATTTTTAAGGAAAAATTAGGGTTCCAAATTTCAAATTTTTGTTTTGGTGATTTTTGCCTTTTGGGAGAAATTTCAAAAAACAGTGGGATGTTGTTCATAGAATGATAGTATAACACTGAAAATGGTAGCATGGGAATCAAGTTCAAAAATCCAAAATTTAAGCCGAACAAACAAAATAAAGTTTTTCTCTTGCTTTTAAATTCCCATTTCATTCTTGTGGAGATAAAGCTTCTCACAATTCGAAAAGATTATCCTGGTAAATGCCAAAAATGCACCCCACCATGGCTATATCAATCCAAAGGAAACAAACAAAATCTTCCAACAAGGAATTGCATTATCCCTTGGCTAGCAGCCAACCACCCGCATGCGGCTCTGACCCTTCCAGCTTTTATACTTTTCTGTGTTGATTATTTTACATATTATTATTGGAGATAATTCCACTTCTGCCTGTATTAAGTTAGGCCCCTTTTTCTCATTGCCTTTATACAGTGTTTGCTATGAGCTTATGACATCACAATTTCTGGTATCAAGGCAAATACTAAATAGGATATCAACAAGAAACAAATTTTTTTTTTTTTTTTCTGCTGAGCAACAAAGGTGTCCGAAACTGTTCAAAATCTGACTAATCCCCGCTCCCCACACGAGGTCACCGTCCTATGAGGCCGTTAACGTCCAAGCTAATAATCCTGACTGGTGGTTGATCAAGAGAGATTAGTGGTTGCCGAACCAGGATGTTTGAGTTTACAGCTCACTCTTTTACTGTCAAGCCAACTCTCGATGGTTAACAAGAAGCGAAATTAAAGCAAACACTATTCACACAAATATTTTTGTAGTATGGCTTGTAGCCTACATCCATGGGCAAATACGGTTAAATTATCATTATTATTATTATTTTATTTTATTTTTTTTCCCCATCAACAAGAGTATCCAAAGATTTGGTCCCTATTAATCCTTTGATCATGTGTAATCTCCTGTCTTTTGGTGTTGGGGGATATTACAAGCTACTTTGTTTCTTAAAAACCTAGCTCCCTAATAAATCCAAAAAACCTTTCCATTGCTATGTCTTCTTAACCTTCCGCCATTTAATATCATTCAAAGAGAAACAGTTGGGTCAAAACAAGCCCAATTCGAATTTGGATTGGAAGGTGAGGTGTCTTCACCCTTCACTCAAACTAAAGGGGTAGTGGGGTCAATTACCAAGTTGAATACGAGACCCCAAAGACCCAGCTCTTTTTTTTTTTTTGGGTTAGTGTCCCCTAATTTCAGCTGATGATGCTATATGTACGATGAAGATTGAGCGAAATTAAGGTAACAAACCTATCACGTGTAACGGATGGAGACAAAGCATAATTAATAATGGGTAAAGTAATGGTGAGGCAAAATTGAAAAGATAAATTCCTATCCAAAAAAATAAAAAATTTTGAGGGGATAAATTGCGATATTATTATAATATTAAGAATAATTCCCTCCTTTTTATTCCAACATAAAAATAAAATAAAATATAAATAAAGAATTACCAAGAAGATACGAACGTTAGACGAGAATAATTGATACGGTTAAAGAAACTAGGAGTATGATTAAGAATATACGAGTATTCAGACAAATATGGCGAGGTTGGCGTGGCGACATGTTATTGGCTAAGAGGTGCTGGTGCACCGAACTGGAGTTGAACGAGAGCTTTGAGAGTGTCGAAAAGTCGAAACCCCTACAAATGCTCTGTCCTCTTGGGGAAACAATGGCCCTATTTCCTTCTTTCTGTATCTTTCCACAACTTCTTCCACACAAAAAATCCCTGTGCCAACCATCTCTTCCTCCTAACCTAATCAAGGTCAGTCCCCTCTCTCTCTCTCTCTCTCCATATATGTGTGTGTGTGTGTGTGTGTAGCATATTCTTGCCTTGTTACATGATTGGATCTGTTACTTACTTTTTTACTTAGAAATTAAACCCCAATTCTCCGTTTAATTCCCGAGAAAGTTTAGGAAAGGAAAAGAAAATTAATATTTTTTCCCCTAATTTGGGACCGGTGAAGTAAAAAAGGAAGCAACTATTAAACGTGAGATTTGAGGGTCTGTTTTTTTTTTTTTTTTTTCCTCCGAAACCAAGCGGACGATAATGAATTTATGTATTCGAAGTTTGTTTTGCCATTTCTGGTCTGGTATTTTGAAACCCTAGCTGTCTTTTGTCCTTATTTCTTTCGTGATTTTATTTTTATTTTTTTGTTGCCAAATGGTATTTTTTTTTTTTTTTTTTTTTTTGTTGTGCAAATGATGTCTTTGTCAATCTGCCATGGTAGCTTGGAAATGAAAAGTATTGAAACAACCGGAACAGGCCTAGGTTTTTTGGTTGAATGAAATCTAGGGTTTATGACTGTCTCTTATCAATTAAAAATAAAATAAAAATCTAGGGTTTATGACCAGTCTAGTATTATATGATTTTGTTTCCTGTTTGAGATATAAATTTAAGGTGGATAAGTGGTGAGGAAAGATAAAATAAGAAATAATTCCTTCGTGAGAAGGTATGAGTAGTTGTACCAATTGAGGACGAGATGAGGGAAACTGGTCTTAGTTGTTTTGGTGATGTGCAATGAAGATTTGAAAATGCATCAGTACATAAGGGTGACTTGATTCATGTTGGAGGCCTCAAAATGACAAGAGGAAGGCCCAAAACATGGCTAGAGGCAGTGAGAAAGGACATGTTTGGTAGGGATTTAATCGGGGATATGCCTGGATAGAAATCAGTGGCATTAATGGATTCATGTAGCCGACCTCATGCAATTGGGATTTAGGCTTTGTTGAGTTGAGTTGAGTTGTTGAGTTCTGTTTTTCTTATTTTTCTTACACTGTTTGGTTGCTGGGAACTAGAGGAGGAAAGAAAATAATAATTTGAACCTTATGTTTTGTGCTGCTTTTGTTTCCAATATATAGATAAACTTACCTTAACTAAGCTGAACATTTGTATAAGATTCTGTTTGGTGGAGGTTTTATTCCTAATTTTCTCAGGAACCAAACAGAACACTGTAGTTCTGAATTCCAAAGATTTTTCTTTCTTTTTTTTTTTTTTTATTCTTTGAATATCCTAGGATTTGAGGTCTGATTATTCCTTTAGGTCTGGTGATTGGATGGCAGTTAATTTGATTCTTTGGGATATCTCTATCTTTCTTTTTGTGT